>JAENJI010000013.1:13685025-13721562 GCA_018901935.1 Pugionium cornutum
ATATTTTGCAAAATTTGAGACAAAAATACAAACGACAAAGCATCTAAGTAATCCAATCTATCCCAAACTACGTGATGCCGTATTTTATGCTTCATTTATAAGTCTTTACTTAATAAGCACCAATGATCAGTTTAGAATGATGATTTTAACTGGAGGATCAACTTGACATGTCCAGAATAAATCGTCTATAACTTTTGATTTGATCTCAGAATGACAAGAAGCCAATGACCACATTAATTTAGATTAATTGTTTATATTTTAACAAAATTTGAAACAAAAATAGAAACAACAAAGCGTCCAAGTAATTCAATCTATCCAAAACTATGTGTTGCCATGCATTACGATTCGTTTATAAGCCTTTACTCAATGGGCACCAATGATCAATTTAGAATGATCATATTAAATAGCCGATCAACTTGACATGTCGGCACTAAATTGTCAGTAACTTTTGATTTAGAGCTCAGAATGACACGGATTCAATGCCCACGTTAAGCTAGCTCAATTTTCTATATTGTTACTAAATTTGAGACAGAACTAGAGACGACAAAGTGTCCAAATAATCCAATCTATCCCAAACTGCGTGATGCCATGCATTATGCTTCATTTATAAGTCTTTACTCAATGAGCACCAATGATCAGTTTAGAATGATCATATTAACTGGCTGATCAACTTGACATGTCCCCCCTAAATAGTCCATACTTTTGATTTAGAGCTCAAAAACACATGAATCCAATGCCCACGTTAAGCTAGTTCAATTTTCTATATTTTACCGAAATTTGAGACTGAAATAGCCACGAAAAGGCATCGAAGTATTCCAATCTATCCAAAACTGTGTGATGCCAGACATTATGTTTCAATTATAAGCCTTTACTCAATGAGCACCAATGATCACTGTATAAAAATCATATTAACTAGCCGATCAACTTGACATGTACGCACTAAATCGTCCGTAACTTTGGATTTTGAGCTCAGAATGATACAAATCCAATGCCCCTCAATTTTCTCTATTGTTACAAAATTTGAGACATAACTAGATATGATAAAGCGTTCAAATAATCCAATATATCACACAGTGGGTGATGCCATGCATTATGCTTCATTTATATGCCTTTACTCAGTGAGCACGAATGATCAGTTTAGAATGATCATATTAACTAGCCGATAAACTTGACATGTACGCACTAAACGTCCGTAAGTTTTGACTTTGTGCTCAAAATGACAGGAATCCAATGCCCACGTTAAGCTTGCTAAATTTTCTTTATTTGACAAAATTTGTGACAGCAATAGAGACGACAAGACGTCCAAGTAATCCAATCTATCCGAAGTTGCATGATGCCATGCTTTATGTTTCATTTTTAAGCCTTTACTTAGTAAGCACCAATGATCAGTTTAGAATAATCACTTTAACTGGCTGATCAACTTGACATTTCCGCACTAAATTGTACGTAACTTTTGATTTATAGCTTAGAAACACATTAATCCAATTCCCACGTTGACATGTCTGCACTAAATTGTACGTAAATTTTGCAAAATTTGAGATAAAAATACAGACAACAAAGCGTCCAAGTAATACAATATATCCCAAACTGCGTGATGTCATGCTTTATGCTTCATTTATAAGCCTTCACTTAACGAGCACCAATGATCAGTTTAGAATGATCACTTTAACTGGCCGATCAACTTGAAATGTCTGCAATAAATCGTATGTAACTTTTTATTTAGACCTCAGAATGACACGAATACAATGCCCATGTTAAGTTAGCTAAATCATCAATATTCTGCGAATTTTGAGACACAAATAGAGACAACAACCCGTCCAAGTAATCCAATCTATCCCAAATTGTATGATGCCATGCTTTATACTTCATTTATAAGCCATTACTCATTCACTACCATTGATCAGTTTACAATAATCATCCTAACTGGTCGATTAACTTGACATATACGCACCAAATCGTACGTAACTTTTGATTTAGTGTTCTGAATGACACGAATCCAATGCCCACGTTAAGCTAGCTCAATTTTCTTTATTGTGATAAAATTTGAGACCGAAATAGAGACGACAAAGCATCTAAGTAATCGAATCTATACAAAACTGTGTGATGCCATGCTTTATTGTTCATTTATAAGCCTTTACTTAATGAGCACCAATGTTCAGTTTAGAATAATTACTTTAACTGGCCGATCAACTTGACATGTCCGCACTAAATCGTCCGTAACTTTTGATTTAGAGCTCAGAATGACACAAGTCCAATGCCCATGTTAAGCTAGCTCAATTTCTATATTGTAGCAAAATTTGAAGCGGAAATACATATACAACAAAGCGTCCAAGTATTCCAATCTATCCAAAACTGTGTGATGCCATGCATTATGCTTCATTTATAAGCCTTTACTCAATGAGCACCAATGATCAATTTAGAAAAATAATATTAACCGGCAGATGAAATTGACATGTCCGTACTATATCGTTAATAACTTTTGATTTTGAGCTCAGAATGACACGAAATCAGTGCCCACGTTAAGCTAGATAAATTTTCTATATTTTAACAAAATTTGAGACATAATAAAGACGACAAATCGTCCAAGTAATCCAATCTATCGAAAATTTGTGATGCCATGCATTATGAATGATTTATAAGCCTTTACTCAATGAGCACCAATGATCAGTTTAGAATAATCTTATTAACTGGCCAATCAACTTGACATTTCCGTACTAAATCGTCCATAATTTTTGATTTTGAGCTCAATTCCCACTTTAAACTAGATAAATTTTCTATATTTGAACAACATTTAAGACAGAAATACCGACAAAGCGTCAATGTAATCCAATCTATCCTAAACTGTGTGATGCCATGCATTATTCTTCATCTATAATCCTTTACTCAATGTGCACCAATGATCAGTTTAGAATAATCATATTAACTGGCCGATCAACTATACATGTCCGTACTAAATCGTCCGTAACTTTTGATTTTGATCTCAGAATGACACGAATCCCATGCCCACATTAAGCTAGATTTATCTATATTTTAAAAAACATTTGAAACAAAAATAGAGACAACAAAGCGTCCAAGTAATCGTATCTATCCAAAACGGTGTGATGCCAAGCATTATGCTTCATTTATAAGCCTTCACTCAATGAGCAACAATGATCAATTTAAAATAATCATATTAACTGGCCGATGAACTTGCCATATCCACACTAAATTGTCTGTAACTTTTGATTTAGAATTCAGAATGACACGAATCCAATGCCCACTTTAAGCAAGATAAATTTTTCTATATCTTAACAAAATTTGAGATAGAAATAGAGACAACAAATCGTCCAAGTAAATCAATCTATCCTAAACTGTGTGATTCCATGCATTATGCTTGATTTATAAGCGTTTACTGAATAAGCACAAATGATCAGTTTATAATTTTCATATTAATTGGTCGATCAACTGGACATGTCTACCCTAAATCGTCCGTAACTTTGGATTTTCAGCTTGGAATGACATGAATTCAATGCCCATGTTGACATGTCCGCACTAAATTTTCTATATTTTGCAAAATGTGAGACAGAAATAGAGATGGCAAAGCGTACAAGTAATCCAATCTATCCCAAACTGCGTGATACCATGCTTTATGCTTCATTTATATGCCTTTACTTAATTAGCACCAATGATCGGCTTAGAATGATCACTTTAACTAGCCGATCAACTTGATATGTCTGCACTAAATTGTATGTAACTTTTGATTTAGAGCTCAAACGACACGAATCCAATGCCCACGTTAAGCTAGCTAAATTTTCTATATTTTGGAAAATTTGAGATATAAATAGAGACAACAAATCGTCCAAGTAATCCTTTCTATCTCATCCTGCGTGATTCCACGCTTTATGCTTCATTTATAAGCCTTTACTCAATCAGCACCATTGATCAGTTTAGAATAATGATCTTAACTGCCCGATAACCTTGACATGTCCGCACCAAATCCTCCGTAACTTTTGATTTAGAGCTATGAATGACACAAATCAATTCTCCACGTTAAGCTAGAGCAATTTTCTATATGTTGACAAAATTTGAAACTGAAATATAGACGACAAAGCGTCTAAGTAATCCAATATATCCCAAACTGTGTGATGCCATGCTTTATGCTTCATTTATAAGCATTTACTTAATGAGCACCAATGATCAGTTTAGAATGATTACTTTAACTGGGAGATCAACTTGATATGTACACACTAAATCGTCCGTAACTTTTGATTAGAGCTAAGAATGACAGGAATTTAATGCCCACTTTAAGCTAGTTAAATTTTCTGTATTGTAACACAATTTGATACAAAAAGAGATACGACAAAGCGTTCAAGAAATCCAATCTATCCAAAACTATGTAAGATGGCGTCCATTATGCTTCATTTATAAGCCTTTAATCAATGAGCACCAATGATCAGTTGAGAATAACCATATTAAATGGCCGATCAACTTGACATGTACGCACTAAATCGCCTGTAAGTTTTGATTTTGTGTTCAGAATGACACGAATTCAATGACTACGTTAAACTAGATTAATTTTCAATATATTAACAAAATTTGAGACAGAAATAGAGATGGCAAAGCTTCCTAATAATCCAATCTATCAAAAACTATGTGATGCAATGCATTATGCTTGATTTATAAGCCTTTATTCAATGAGCACCAATTATCAATTTAGAATTATCATATTAGCTGGCCGATCAACTTGACATGTACGCACTAAATCGTCCACAACTTTTGATTTTGAGCTCAGAATAACACGAATCCAATGCCCACACTAAGCTACATAAATTTTCAATATTTTAACAAAATTTGAAACAATAATAGAGACGACAAAGCATCCAAGTAATCCAATCTATCCAAAACTGTGTGATGCCATGCATTATGCTTCATTTATAATCCAAAATGACTACGTTAAACTAGATTAATTTTCAATATATTAACAAAATTTGAGACAGAAATAGAGATGGCAAAGCTTCCTAATAATCCAATCTATCAAAAACTATGTGATCCAATGCATTATGCTTGATTTATAAGCCTTTATTCAATGAGCACCAATGATCAATTTAGGATAATCATATTAACTGGCCGATGAACTTGACATGCCCTCACTAAATCGTTAGGAAAATTTGATTTTGAGCTCAGAATGAGACGAATCCAATGGCCACGTTAAGCTAGATAAATTTTGTATATCATAACAAAATTTGAGACAGAAATAGAGACGACAAGGCGTCCAAGTATTCCAATCTATCTAAAACTGTGTGATGCCATGCATTGTGCTTAATTTATAAGCCTTTACACAATGAGCACCAATGATCAATTTAAAATGATCATATTAACTGGCCGATCAACTTGACATGTCTGCCCTAAATTGTCCATAACTTTTGATATTGAGCACGGAACGACACGAATTCAATGCCCACGTTGTCATGTCCGCACTAAATTTTCCATATTTTTCAAAATTTGAGACTGAAATAGGGACGACAAAGCGTCTACGTAATCCAATCTATCCCAAACAGCACGATGCCATGCTGATCACCAATTACATTTTTAGAATGATCAATTTAACTAGGCGATCAACTTGATATGTCAGTACAAAATCGTATATATGTATTGATTTAGAGCTCAGAATGACACGAATTCAATGCCCATGTTGAGCTAGCTCAAAGTCTCTATTGTTACAAAATTCTAGACATAACTAGATACGACAAAGCGTCCAAATAATCTAATGTATCCCAAAGTGCATGATGCCATGCATTATGCTTCATTTATACGCCTTTACTCAATGAGCACCAATGATCAGTTTAAAATAATCATATTAAGTGGCCGATCAACTTGAAATATCCGCACTAAATCGGCCAGTTAAAATTATTTTTATTTAGAGCTCAGAATGATATGAATCCAATGTATACGTTAAGATAGCTCAATTTTCTATATTGTAAGAAAATTTAAGACACAAATAGAGTCGACAAAGCGTCCAAGTAATTCAATCTTTTCCAAACTTTGTGATGCCATGCTTTATGTTTCATTTATAATCCTTCGCTTAAAGAGCACCAATGATCAGTTTAGAATTATCACATTAACTAACCGATAAAATTGTCATGTCCACACTAAATCGTCCGTAACTTTTGATTTAGAGTTCAGAATGACACCAATCGAATGCCCACGATAAGCTAGGTAAATTTTCTATATTTTGCAAAATTTGAGACAGAAATAGAGACAACAAAGATTCAGAGTAATCCAATCTATCCCAACCTGCTTGATGCCATGCTTTAGTCTTCATTTATCAGCATTTACTCAATCAGCACCATTGATCAGTTTATATCAATCTTCACATATCCACACTAAATAGTCCGTAAATTTTAATTTAAAGCTCATAATGACATGTACCCAATGCCCACGTTAATCTTGCTAAATTTTCTATATCTTGACAAAATTTGAGATGGGAATAGAGTAAAAAAAGCGTCCAAGTAATCCAATCTTTCCCAAACTTTTGTGATGCCATGCTTTATGCTTCATTTATAAACCTTTGCTTAAAGAGCACCAATATAAGTTTATGATCACTTTAACTAGCCCATCAACATGACATGTCCGCACTAAATCTTCCGAAACTTTTGATTTAGAGCTCCGAATGACACGAATCCAATGTCTACGTTAAGCTAGCTCAATTTTCTATATTTTAACAAAATTTGAGACATAAATAGATACGAAAAACCGTCCAAGTTAGCCAATCTATCAAAAAATGTGTGATGTCATGCATTATTCTTCATTTATAAGCCTTTATTCAATGAGCACCAAAGATAAGTTTAGAATTATCACATTATCTAGCCGATCAAGTTGTCATGTCTGCGCTAAATCATACGTAACTTTTTGATTTAGAGTTTAGAATTACACCAATCAAATGCCCACGTTAAGCTAGGTAAATTTTCTATATTTTGCAAAATTTGAGATAGAAATAGAGACAACAAAGCGTCCAAGTAATCGAATCTATCCCAAACTGCGTGATGCCATCCTTTCTGCTTCATTTATAAGCCTTTACTCAATCAGCACCATTGATCAGTTTAGAATAATCATCTTAACTGGCCGATAACCTTGACATATCCGCACCAAACCCTCCGTAACTTTTAATTTAGAGCTCATAATGACATGTATACAATGCAAAAGTTAATCTTGCTAAATTTTCTATATTTTGACAAAATTTGAGACATAAATAGAGTCGATAAAGCGTTCAAGTAAACCAATCTTTCCCAAACTATGTGATGCCATGCTTTATGCTTCATTTATAAACCATTGCTTAAAGAGCACCAATGATCAGTTTAGAATGATCAATTTAACTGTCCAATCAACATGACATGTCCGCACTAAATCTTCTGAAACTTTTGATTTAGAGCTCAATATGACACGAATCCAATGTCTACGTTAAGCTAGCTCAATTTTCTATATTATAACAAAATTAAAGATGGAAATAGAAATGAAAATCCGTCCAAGTAATCCAATCTATCCAAAACTGTGTGATGTCATGCATTGTGCTTCATTTATAAGCCTTTACTCAATGAGCTCGAATGATCAGTTTAGAATAATCATATTAACTGGCCGATCAACTTGACATGTCTGCTCTAAATCATCCGTAATTTTTGATTTTGAACTCAGAATGACACGAATCCAATGGCCACATTAAGCTAGATAAACTTTCTATATTTTAACAAAATTTTCAACAAAAATAGAGATGACAAAGCGTCCAAGTAATCCAATATATCCAAAACTATGTGATGTCATGCATTATGCTTCATTTATAAGCCTTTACTCAATCAGCACTAATGATTAATTTAGAATAATCATATTAACTGGTCGATGAACTTGACTTGTTCGCACTAAATCGTCAGTAATTTTGATTTTGAGCTTGAATGACACGAATCCAATGCCCACGTTAAGCTAGATGAATTATCTATATTTTTTCAAAATTTGAGACAAAAATAGAGATGACAAAGTGTCCAAGTAATCCAATCTATCCAAAACTGTGTGATGCCATGCATTATGCTTGATTTATAAGCCTTTACTCAATGACCACCAATAATCAGTTTAGAATGATCATATTAACTGGCCGATCAACTTGACATGTCCTCACTAAATCGTCGGTACAATTTTTTTAGAATGACACGAATTCAATGCCCACGTTGACATGCCTGCACTAAATTTTCTATATTTTGCAAAATTTGAGACAGAAATAGGGACGACAAAGCGTCTAAGTAATCCAATCTATCCTAAACTCCGTGATGCCATGCCATATGCTTAAATTTTGATTTTGAGCTTGATAACAATCCAATGCTTACTAAGCTAGATGAATTATCATTTTTGCACTAAATTTGATACAGAAATACATACGACAAAACGTTTAAGTAATCCAATCAATCCAAAACTATGTAAGATGGCATGCATTATGCTTCATTTATAAGCCTTTACTCTATGAGCACCAATCATCAGTTTAGAATAATCATTTTAACTGGTCGATCAACTTGACATGTCCGCACTAAATCGTCTGTGATTTTTGATTTTGAGCTCACAATGACACGAGTTCAATGCCTACGTTAAGCTAGATAAATTTTCTATATTTTAGCAAAATTTAGGGCAGAAATAGGGACAGCAAAGCGTCCAAGTAATCCAATCTATCTAAAATTATGTGATGGCATGCATTATGCTTGATTTGTAAGCCTTTACTCAATGAACACCAATGATCAGTTTAGAATAATCATATTAACTGGCTGATCAATTTGACATGTCCGAACTAAATCGTCCGTAACTTTTGATTTTGAGCTCAGAATGACAAGAATCCAATGCCCACATTAAGGTAGATAAATTTTCAATATTTTACCACTTTAAGCTAGCTCAATCTTCTATATTGACAAAAATTCAGACAGAAATAGATACGACAAAGCGTCCAAGTAATCCAATCTTTCCAAAACTGTGTGATACCATGCATTATTCTTCATTTATAAGCATTTACTCAATGAGCACCAATTATCAATTTAGAATAATCATATTAACTGGCCGATCAACTTGATATGTAAACACTGAATCGTTCATAACTTTTGATTCTCAGCTCGTAATGACACAAATCCAATGCCAACGTTAACCTAGCTCAATTTTCTATATTTAAGCAAAATTTGAAACATAAATAGAGATGACAATGAGTCCAAGTAATCCAATATATCCAAAAATGTGTGATGCCATGCTTTATGATTCATTTATAAGCCTTTACTCCATGAGAACCAATGAGCTGTTAAAACGATCACTTTAACTTGCCGATCAACTTGACATGTCCCCCCTAGATCGTCCGTAACTTTTGATTTTGAGCTCGGAATGACACAAATTCAATGCCCACGTTGACATGTCCGCACTAAATTTTCTATATTTTGCAAAATTTGAGACAGAAATAGAGACGACAAAGCATCCAAGTAATCCATTCTATCCCAAACTGGGTGATGCCATGCTTTATGCTTCATTTATAAGCCTTTACTTAATGAGCACCAATGATTGTTTTAGAATGCCACTTTAACTGGCCGATCAACTTGATATGTCCACTCTAAACCGTATGTATGTTTTGATTTGGAGCTCAGAATGACATGAATCCAATGGCCCTGTTAAGATAGCTAAATTTTCTATATTTTACCACTAAGCAAGCTAAATTTTCTATATTGACAAAAAATGAGACAGAAATAGATACACAAAGCAAAGTAATCAATCTTTCCAAAACTGTGTGATCCATGCATTATTCTTCATTTATAAGCATTTACTCAATGAGCACCAATTGATCAGCTTAAAATAATAATTAACTGGCCGATCAACCTTTACATATCTCACTAAATCGTCGTAACTTTTAATTTAGAGCTCAGAATGACACGAATCCAATGCCCTTGTTAAGCTAGCTCAATTTTCTATTTAAGCAAAATTTGATACAAAAATAGAGACAACAAAGAGTCAAAGTAATCCAATCTATCAAAATGTGTGATGCCATGCTTTATGCTTCATTTATAAGCCTTTACTTAATGAGCACCAATGATCAGTTTAGAATGATTACTTTAACTGGCCGATCAACTTGACATGTCCACACTAAATCGCCGTAACTTTTGATTTAGAGCTCAGAATGACCCAAATCCTACACGCCACGTTAAGCTATCTCAATTTTCTATATTGTACAAAAATTTGAGACAGAAATAGATCCAAAAAAGCATCCAAGTAATCCAATCTATCCCAAACTGTAAGATGATGCCATGCATTATGGTTCATTTATAAACCTTTACTCAATGAGCACCAATGATCTCAGTTTAGAATAATCATATTAACTGGCTGATCAACTTGACATGTCCACTAAATCGTGTAACTTTTGATTTTGAGCTTAGAATAACAGAATTCAATGGCTTAAGCTCAGAATGACATGAATCCAATGGCCCTGTTAAGATAGCTAAATTTTCTATATTTTGCAAAGTTTGAGAAAAAATAGACACAACAAAGCATCCAAGCAATCCAATCTACTCAATCAGCACCATTGATCAGCTTAAAATAATAATCCTAACTGGCCGATAACCTTTACATATCTCCGAATCGTTCGTAACTTTTAATTTAGAGCTCAGAAAGACACGAATCCAATGCCCTTGTTAAGCTAGCTCAATTTTTTATAGTGTGACAAAATTTGATACAAAAACAGAGACAACAAAGCCACTAAGTAATCCAATCTATCTAAAACTGTGTGATGCCATGCTTTATGCTTCATTTATAAGCCTTTACTTAATGAGCACCAATGATCAGTTTAGAATGATTACTTTAACTGGCCGATCAACTTGAAATGTCCACACTAAATCGTCCGTAACTTTTGATTTAGAGCTCAGAATGACCCAAATCCTACACCCACGTTAAGCTATCTCAATTTTGTATATTGCAACAAAATTTGATAGAGAAATAGATCCAAAAATGCACCCAAGTAATCCAATCTATCCAAAACTGTAAGATGGCGTGCATTATGGTTCATTTATAAACCTTTACTCAATGACAACCAATTCTCAGTTTAGAATAATCATATTAACTGGCCGATCAACTTGACATGTCCGCACTAAATCGTCCGTAACTTTTGATTTTGAGCTTAGAATAACACGAATTCAATGCCCACGTTAAGCTAGATAAATTTTCTATAATTTAACAAAATTTGAGACAGAAATAGAGATGACAAAGCATCAAAGTAATTCAATCTATCCAAAACTGTGTGATGCCATGCATTATGCTTGATTTATGAGCCTTTACTCAATGAGCACCAATGATCAGTTTAAAATAGTCATTTTAACTGTCTGATCAACTTGACATGTCCGCACTAAATCGTCCATAACTTTTGATTCTGAGCTCAGAATGACACGAATCTAATGCCCACGTTAAGCTACCTCAATTTTCTCTATTGTTACAAAATTTGAAACATAACTAGATACGCCAAAGCGTCCAAATAATACAATCTATCACAAACTACGTGATGCCATGCATTATGCTTCATTTAAAAGCCTTTACTCAATGAGCAGCAATGCATGGCTTTAGAATAATCATATTAAGATGCAGATCAACTTGACATATCCGCACTAATCATCCGTAACTTTTCATTTTAAGCTCATAATGACACGTATCTAATGCCCACGCTAATCTTGCTAAATTTTCTATCTTTTGACAAAATTTGAGACAGAAATAGAGACGATAAAACGTCCAAGTAATCCAATTTTTCCCAAACTTTGTGATGCCAAGCTTCATGCTTCATTTATAAACCTTTGCTTAAAGAGCACCAATGATCAGTTTAGAATGATCACTTTAACTCGCCGATCAACTTGACATGTCCGCATTAAATCTTTTGTAACTTTTGATTCAGAGCTCAGAATGACACGAATCCAATGTATACGTTAAGGTAGCTCCATTTTCTATATTGTAACAAATTTTGTCACAGAAATAAATTCGAAAAACCTTCCAACTAATCCAATCTATCCAAAAATGTGTGATGCCATGCATTATGCTTTATTTATAAGCTTTTACTCAATGAGCACCAATGATCAGTTTAGAATTTTTTCATTAACTAGCCGATCAAGTTGTCATGTCCGCACTAAATCGTCCGTAACTTTTGATTTAGAGTTTGGAATGACACCAATCGAATGCCCACGTTAGGCTAGGTAAATTTTCTATATTTTGCAAAATTTTAGATAGAAATAGAGACAACAAAGCATCCAAGTAATCTAATCTATCCCAACATGTGTGATGCCATGCATTATGCTTCATTTAGAAGCATTTACTCAATTAGCACCAATGATATATTTAGAAGAATCATATTAACCGGTCGATCAACTTGACAAGTTCACACTAAATCCTTAGTTACTTTTGATTTTAAGCTCAGAATGACACGAATCCAATGCCCACGTTAAGCTAGATAAATTTTCTATGTTTTGATAAAATTTGAGATAGAAATAGAGACCACAAAGCATCCAAGTAATCCAATCTATCCAAAACTGTGTGATGCCATACATTATGTTTCATTTATAAGCCTTTTCTCAATGAGCACCAATGATTTGTTTATAAAATCATATTAACTGGTCGATCAACTTGACATGTCCACACTAAATCATCCATAACTTTTGATTTTGAGCTCCGAATTATACGTATCAAATGCCCACGTTAACCTAGCTCAATTTTCTATATTTTACACAATTTAAGACATAACTAGGTAAGACAAAGCATCCAAGTAATCCAATATATCTGAATTTGTGTGATGCCATTCATTATGCTTCGTTTATAAGCCTTTACTCAATAAGCACCAATGATCAGTTTATAATAATCATATTAACTGTCTGATCAACTTGACATGTTCGCACTAAATTGTCCGTAACTTTTAATTTTGAGTTCAGAATGACGAGAATCCAATGCCCATGTTAAGCTTGCTAAATTTTTTATATTTTGACAAAATTTGAGATATAAATAGAGACGACAAAGCTTCCAAGTAATCTAATCTATCCCACACTGCGTGATGCCATGCTTTATGCTTCATATATAAGCCTTTATTTAAAGAGTAGCAATGATCAGTTTAGAATGATCACTTTAACTGGTCGATCAATTTGACATGTCCGCAACAAATCGGCAGTAACTATTGATTTAGAGCTTATAATGACACGAATCCAATGTCCACGTTAAGGTACCTCAATTTTTTATATTGTCAAAAATTAGAGATAGAAATAGATACGACAAAACATCCAAGTAATCCAATATATCCAAAACTCTGTGATTCCATGCATTATGCTTCATTTATAAGCATTTACTCAATGAGCACCAATGATCAATTTAGAATAATCATATTAACTAGCCGATCAACTTGATATGATCACACTAAATCGTCCGTAACTTTTGAATTTGAGCTCCGAATGACACGAATCCAATGCCCACGTTAAGCTAGCTAATTTTCTATATTTTGACAAAATTTAAGACAGAAATAGAGACGACAAAGCGTCGAAGTAATCAACTCTATCCAAAACTGCATGGTGCCATGCTTTGTGCTTCATTTATAAGCCTTTACTTAAAGAGCACCAATGATCACTTTAGAATCATAACTTTAACTGGCCGATCAACTTGACATGTCTGCAATAAATCAGCCGTAACTTTTGATTTAGAGCTTAGAATGACACGAATCCAATGTCCATGTTAACTACCTCAATTTTCTATATTGCAATAAAATTTGAGACAGAAATAGATACGACAAATCATCCAAGTAATCCAATCTATCCAAAACTGTAAGATGTCGTACATTATGCTTCATTTATAAGCCTCTACACCATGAGCACCAATGATAAGTTTAGAATAATCATATTAACTGGACAATCAACTTGACATGTCCGCACTAAATCATCCGTAACTTTTGATTTTGAGCTCCGAATGTCACGAATCCAATACACACGTTAAGCTAGATAAATTTTCTATAATTTATCAAAATTTGAGATAGAAATAGAGACAACAAAGCATCCAAGTAATCCAATTTATCCAAAAATGTGTGATGCCATGCATTATGCTTGATTTAGAAGCCTTTACTCAATGAGCACCAATGATCAGTTCAGAATAATCATATTTACTGGGCGATCAACTTGATATGTAAACACTAAATCGTTCATAAGTTTTGATTCTCAGCTCGTAATGACACGAATCCAATGCCCACGTTAAGATAGTCAATTTTCTATATTGTGACAAAATTTGAGACAAAATTAGGTATGGCAAAGCGTCCAAATATTTCAATCTATCCCAAACTGCATGATGCCATGCATTATGCTTCATTTATAGGCTTTACTAAATGAGCAACAATGATCAATTTAGAATAAACATACTAAATGACCAATCAACCGGACATGTCTGCACTAAATCGTCCGTAACTTTTGATTTAGAACTTAAAATAACATGAATTCAATGCCCACATTAAGCTAGCTAAATTTTCTATATATTGCAAAATTTGAGACAGAAATAGAGACAACAAAGCGTCTAAGTAATCCAATATATCCTAAACTCCATGATGCCATGCTTTATATTTAATTTATAAGCTTTTACTTAATGAGTACCAATAATCAGCTTAGAATGATAATTTTAACTAGCCGATCTACTTGACTTTTCGGCACTAAATTGTTTGTAACTCTTGATTTAGAGCTCAAAATGACACGAATCCAATGACCACGCTAAGCATTCTCGATTTTCTATATTGCGATAAAATTTGAGTCAGAAATAGAGACGACAAAATGTCCAAGTAATCCAATTAATCCTAAACTGTGTGATACATGTTTAATGCTACATTTATAAGCCTTTACTCAATGAGCACCAATGATCAGTTTAGAATGACCACTTTAACTTGATGATCAACTTGACATGTCTACAATAAATCGTCCGTAACTTTTGATTTAGAGCTCAGAATGACAGGAATCCAATGCCCACGTTAATTTAGCTCCATTTTCTATATTGTACCAAAATTTGAGACAGAAATAGAGATGACAAAACGTCCAAATAGTCCAAGCTATTCCAAACTGCGTGATGCCATGCTTTATGCTTTATTTATAAGCCTTTACTTAAAGAGTAGCACTGATCACTTTAAAATGATCACTTTAAAATGATCACTTTAACTGGCTGATCAACTTCACATTTCTGCAAAAAATCATCCGTAACTTTTGTTTTATAGCTCAAAATGACACGAGTCCAATGTCCACGTTAAGCTATCCCAATTTTCTATATTGTAACAAAATTAGAGACATAAACAGAAATGAAAAAGCATCCAAGTAATCCAATCTGTCTAAAACTGTGTGATGCCATCCATTATGCTTCATTTACAAGCCTTTAATCAATAAGCACAAATCATCAGCTTAGAATAATCATATTACCTAGCCGATCAATTTGACATGTCCGCAATAAATCGTCCGTAACTTTTGTTTTAGAGCTCAGAATGACACGAATCCAACACCAACGTTAAAGCTAGCTTAATTTTCTATATTGTAACAAAATTTGAGACAAAATAGATACAACAAAGTTTCCAAGTAATCAAATATATCCAAAACTGTGTAATGCCATGCATTATGCTTCACTTATAAGCTTTTTCTCAATGAGCACCAATGATCAGTATAGAATAATCATATTAACTGGTTGATACTCTTGACATGTCTGCAGTAAATCGTCAGTAACTTTGGATTTTGAGCTCCGAATGATAAGAATTCACTGCACACATTAAACCTCCTTAATTTTCTATATTTTGACAAAATTTGAGACAGAAATAGAGACGATAAATCGTCCAAGTAATCCAATCTATCCCAAACTACATGATGCAATGTTGTATGCTTCATTAATAAGCCTTTACTTAAAGAGCACCAATGATCAGTTTAGAATCATAACTTTAAATGGCCGATCAACTTGTTATGTGTGCACTTAATCCTCTGTAAGTTTTGATTTAGAGCTCATATTGACACAAATCCAATATCCACGTTAAGTTAGTTCAATTTTCTGTATTTTTACAAAATTTTAGACAGAAATAGATATGACAAAGCGTCCAAGTAATCCAATATATCCAAAACTATGTGATGTCATGCATTATGTTTCATTTAGAAGCCTTTACACAATGAGAACCAATGATAAGTTTAGAATAATCATATTAACTAGCTGATCAGCTTGCCATGTCTGCACTAAATCTTCCGTAACTTTTGATTTAGAGCTCAGAATGACGTCAATCCAATACCAATGTTAAGCTAGATTAATTTTCAATATTGTAACAAAATTTGAGACAAAAATAGATAGGAAAAAACGTCCAAGTAATCAAATATATCCAAAACTGTGTGATGGCATGCATTATGCTTCATTTAGAAGTCTTTACTGAATGAGCAGCAATGATCTGTTTAAAATGATCATATTAACTTGCCGATCAACTCGACATGTCCACTGTAAATCATCAGTAACTTTGAATTTTGGGCTCAGAATGACACGAATCCAATGCGCACGTTAAATTTGCTTAATTTTCTATATTTTGACAAAATTTAAGACTGAAATAGAGACGACAAAATGTCCAAGTAATCCAATATATCCCAAACTGTGTGATGCAATGTTGTATGCTTCATTTATAAGGTATTACACAAAGAGCACTAGTGATCAGTTTATAGTCATAACTTTAAATGACCGATCAACTTGATATGTCAGCACTAAATCGTCAGTAAGTTTTGATTTAGAGCTTATAATGACACAAATCCAATGTCCATGTTAAAGTAGCTCAATCTTCTAATTGTAACAATATTTGAGACATAAATAGATACGACAAAGCGTCCAAGTAATCCAATCTATCCAAAACTATGTGATGCCATGCATTATGATTCATTTATAAGCCTTTACTCAATGAGCTCTAATTATCATTTTAGAATTACTATATTAACTAGCCGATTGACTTGATGTGTCCACACTAAATCATCTATAACTTTTGATTCTGAGCTCAAAATGATACAAATCCAATGCCCACGTTAAGCTATTCAATTTTTTTATTGTGACAAAATTGGAGACAAAACTAGATACGACGAAGCGTAAAAATAATTAAATCTATCCCAAAGTTTGCACGATGCCATGCATTATGCTTCATTTATAAGCATTTACTCAATGAGCACCAACAATCAGTTTAGAATAGTCATATTAACTGGCCGATCAACTTGACATATCCGCACTAAATCGTCCGTAACTTTTGATTTAGAGCTCAGAATGACACAAATCCAATGCCCACATTAATCTAGCTAAATTTTCTATATTTTGTAAAATTTCAAACATTAATAGAGACGAAAAAGCAACCAAGTAATCCAATCTATCTCAAACTGCGTGATGCCATGCTTTATAGTTCATTTATATGCTTTTACTTAATGAGCACCAATGATGAGTTTAAATGATCACTTTAACTAGTCGATCAACTTGACTTGTCTGCACTAAATTGTCTATAACTCTTGATTTAGAGATTAGAATGACACGAATGCAATGTCCACGTTAACCTTTCTTGATTTTCTATATGGTGACAAAATTTGTGACAGAAATAGAGACGACAAAGCGTCCAAGTAATCCAATCTATCCCAAACTGCGTGATCCATGCTTTAAGCTTCATTTATAAGGCTTTACTCAATGAGCATCAATGATCAGTTTAAAATAATCACTTTATCTAGCGAATCAACTTAACATGTAAGCAGTAAATCATTCGTAACTTTTGATTTAGAGCTCAAAATAACACGAATTCAAAGCCCACATTAAGCTAGCTCAATTTTCTGTATTGTACCAAAATTTGAGACAGAAATAGATATGACAAAGCGCCCAAGTAATCAAATATATCCAAAACTATGTGATGCCATGCATTATGCTTCATTTAGAAGCCTTTACTCAATGAGAACAAGTGATCAGTTTAGAATAATCATATTAACTGTCCGAAAAACTTGATATGTCCACACTAAATTGTCCATAACTTTTGATTTAGAGCTCAGAATGACACGAATCCAATGGCCACTTTAAGCTAGCTTAATTTTCTATGTTGTAACAAAGTTTGAGACAAAAATAGATATGACAAAATTCCAAGTAATCAAATATATCCAAAACTGTGTAATGCCATGCATTATGCTTCATTTATAAGCCTTTACTCAATGAGCACCAATGATCAGTTTAGAATAATCATATTAAGTGGCAGATACTCTTGTCATATCCACAGTAAATAATCCGTAACTTTTGATTTTGAGCTCCGAATGACACGAATCCAACGCACACGTTAAACTTGCCTAATTTTCTATATTTTGATAAAATTTGAGACAGAAATAGAGACGACAAAGCGTCCAAGTAATCTAACTATCCCAAACTACATGATGGAATGTTGTATGCTTCATTAATAAGCCTTTACTTAAAGAGCACCAATGATCAGTTTAGAATCATAACTTGAAATGGCCGATCAACTTGATATGTGTGCACCGAATCGTCTGTAAGTTTTGATTTAGAGCTCATATTGACTCAAATCGAATATCCACGTTAAGCTAGCTAAATTTTCTATACTATAACAAAATTTCAGACAGAAAATAGATATGACAAAGCATCAATGATCAGTTTAAAATGATCACTTTATCTAGCCGATCAACTTAACATATCCGTAGTATATCATCCGTAACTTTTGATTTAGAGCTCCGAGTGACACGAATACAAAGCCCACATTAAGCTAGCTCAATTTTCTATATTGTAACAAAATTTGAGATAGAAATAGATATGACAAAGCGTCCAAGTAATCCAATATATCCAAAACTATGTGATGCCATGCATTATGCTTCATTTAGAAGCATTTACTCAATAAGAACCAATGATCAGTTTAGAATAATCATATTAACTGGATGATCAACTTGATATGTCCGCACTAAATCATCTGTAACTTTTGATTTAGAGCTAAGAATGCACGAATCCAATGCCCACGTTAAGCTTGCTTAATTGTCTATATTGTAACAAAATTTGAGACAAAAAAACAGATACGAAAAAAGTCCAAGTAATCAAATATATCCAAAACTTTGTGATGCCATGCATTATGGTACATTTAGAAGTATTTTCTCAATGAGCAACACTTATCAGTTTAGAATAATAATATTAACAGGCCGATCAACTTGACATGTCCGCAGTAAATCATTTGTAACTTTGGATTTTGAGTTCAGAATGACACGAATCACATGCACATGTTAAGCTTGTTTAATTTTCTATATTTTGACAAAATTTGAGACAGAAATAGAAACGACAAAGCGTACAAGTAATCTAGTCTATCCCAAACTGCATGATGAAATGGTGTATGCTTCATTTATAAGCATTTACTTATAGAGCACCAATGATCAGCTTAGAATCATAACTATAAATGGCCGATCAACTTGATATATCTGCACTAAATCGTCCATAAGTTTTGATTTAGTGCTCAGAATGACACAAATCCAATGTCCATGTTAAGCTAGCTCAATTTTCTGTATTGTAGCAAAATTAGAGACACAAATAGATACGAAAAAGCATACAAGTAATCCAATATATCCAAAACTGTGTGATGCCATGCATTATGATTCATTTATAAGCTTTTACTCAATGAGCACCAATTATCGTTTTCAAATAATCATATTAGCTAGCCGATCGACTTGACGTGTCAACACTAAATCATTCGTAAGTTTTGATTTTGAGCTAAGAATGATAGGAATCCAATACCCACGTTAAGCTATTCAATTTTTTATATTGTGACAAAATAGGATACAAAACTAGATACGACAAAGTGTACAAATAATTCAAGCTATCCCAAGCTGCACGATGCCATGCATTATGCTTCATTTATTAGCTTTACTCAATGAGCACCAATTATTAGTTTAGAATATTCATATTAACTAGCCGATCAACTTGATATGTCCACACCAAATCGTCCTTATTTTTTTATTTAGAGCTCATAATGACACAACTCCAATGTCCATGTTAAGCTAGCTAAATTTTCTATATTTTGAAAAATTGAAAACAAAAATAGAGACGAAAATGCATCCAAGTAATCCAATCTATCTCAAAATGCGTGATGCTATGCTTTATATCAAAAACTGTGTGATGCCAAGCATTATGCTTCATTTAGAAGTCTTTACTCAATGATCACCAATGATCAGTTTAGAATAATCATATTAACTGGCAGATCAACTTGACATGCACGCAATAAATCATTCGTAACTTTGGATTTTGAGCTCCGAATGACATGAATCCCAAGCACACGTTAATCTTGCTTAATTTTCTATATTTTCACAAAATTTGAGACAAAAATAGAGACGACAAAGTGTCCAAGCAATCCAATCTATCCCAAACTGTGTGATGCAATGTTGTATGCTTCATTTATATGCCTTTTTTTAGAGCACCAATGATCAGTTTAAAATCATAACTTTAAATGGCCATTCAACTTGATATGTGTGCAGTGAATCGTCCGTAAGTGTTGATTTAGAGCTCATATTGACACAAATCCATTATCCACATTAAGAGCTCAATTTTATATATTGTAACAAAATATGCGATAAAAATAGATACGACAAAGCGTACAAGTAATCAAATATATCCAAAACTGTGTGATGCTATGCATTATGCTTCATTTAGAAGTCTTTACTCATTGATCACCAATGAGCAGTTTAGAATAATCATATTAACAGGCCGATCAACTTGACATGTCCAAAGTAAATTGTCCGTAACTTTTAATTTTGAGCTTAGAATGACACGAATCCAATGCACATATTAAACTTGCTAAATTTTCTCTATTTTGACTAAATTTGAGACAGAAATAGGTACAACAAAGAATCCAAGTAATCCAATCTATCCAAAATTATGTGATGTCATGCATTATGCTTCATTTATAAGTATTTACTCAATGAGCACAAATGATCAGTTTAGAATAATCATATTACGTGGCCGATCAACTTGACATGTCCGCACTAAGTCGTCCGTAACTTTTGATTTAGAGCTCATAATGACACGAATCCAATGCCCACGTTAAGCTAGCTTAATTTTCTTTAGTGTAACAAAATTTGAGACAAAATAGATACGACAAAGCATCCAAGTAATCATATATATCACAAAATTTGTGATGCCATGCATTATGCTTCATTTAGAAGTCTTCACTCAATGAGCACCAACTGGCCGATAGACCTGACATGTCCGCAGTAAATCGTCTGTAACTTTTAATTTTGAGCTGATAATGACAAGAATACAATGCGCATGTTAAGCTTGTTAAAGTTTCTATATTTGAACAAAATTTGACATAGAAATAGAGACGAAAAAGCATGCAAGTAATCCAGTCTATCCCAAACTGCGTGATGCCATGCTTTATGCTTTGTTTATAATCCTTCACTTATTGAGCTCCAATGATCAGATTATAATGATAACTTTTACTGGCCGATCAACTTGACATGTCCGCAGTAAATCGTCCGTAAATTTTGATTTATAGCTCAGAATGATAAGAATCTAATATCCACGTTAAGCTAGCTCAATTTCCTATTGTAACAGAATTTGAGACAGAAATAGATACGACAAAGCGTCGAAGTAATCAAATCTATCCAAAACTGTGTGATGCCATGCATTATGCTTCATTTATTTGCCTTTACTCAATGAGCACCAATGATCAGTGTGGAATGATCACTTTAACTGACCGATCTACTTGACATTTTCGCACTAAATCGTCTGTAAATTTTGATTTAGAGCTCAGAATGACACCAATCGAATTCCCACATTAACCTAGTTCAATTTTCTATATTGTCCAAAAATTTGAGACAGAAATAGAGACGACAAAGCATACAAGTAATCCAATCTATCCTAAATTTCGTGATGCCATGCTTTATGCCTCATTTATAAGCCTTTACTTAAAGAGCACAATGATTAGTTTAAAATGATCACTTTAGCTGGCCGATCAACTTGACAGCTCAGCACTAAATAGTATGTAACTTTTGATTTAGATCTCGGAATTACACGAATCCAATATCCACGATATGCTAGATCAAGTTTCTATACGAGAAAGTGTCCTAGCAAGCCAATCTATCCAAAACTGTAAGATGTCGTGCATTATGCTTCATTTATAAGCCTTTACTCATTGAGCACCAATGATCAGTTTAGAATAATCATATTAACTGGCCGATTAAGTTGACATGTATGCACCAAATTGTCTGTAGTTTTCGAGTTAGAGCTTAGAATGACAGGAATCCAATGCCCACGTTAAACTAGCACAATTTTCTATATTTTGACAAAATTTGAGACAGAAATAGTGATGAAAAAGCATCTAAATAATCCAATCTATCCCAAACTGTGTTATGCTATGCTTTATGATTCATTAACTGGACGACAAACCTGACATGTCCACACTAAATCATACGTAATTTTTGATTTTGAGCTCAGAATGACACGAATACAATGCACACGTTAAGCTTGCTAAAGTTTCTATATTTGGACAAAATTTGAGGTAGAAATAGAGATGACAAAGCGTGCAAGTAATCCAATCTATCCAAAACTGTGTGATACCATGCTTTATGCTTCATTTATAAGCTTTTACTTAATGAGCTCCAATGATCAGTTTAGAATGATTATTTTAAGTGGCTGATCAACTTGACATGTCCGCACTAAATCGTCCATGACTTTGATTTAGACAGTAGAATGACACAAATCCAATGCCCACGTTAAGATAGCTCAACTTTCTACATTGTAGCAATATTGGAGGGAGAAATATACATACGACAAATCGTCCAAGTATTCCAATCTATCCAAAACTGTGTGATGCCATGCATTATACTTAATTTATTAGTCTTTACTCAATGAGCACCAATGACCAATTTAGAATAATCATATTAACTGACCGATGAACTTGACATGTCCACACAAAATCATCAGTAACTTTTGATTTTGAGCTCAGAATGACATGTATCCAATGCTCACGTTAAGCTAGATACATTTTCTATATTTTAACAAAATTTGAGACAGAAATAGAGACGACAAAGCGTTCAAGTAATCCAGTCTATCCAAAACTATGTGATGTCATGCATTATGCTTCATTTATAAGCCTTTACTCAAGGAGCACCAATGATCAGTTTATAATAATCATATTAACTGGCCGATCAACTTGACGTGCCGCACTAAATTTTCCGTAAAGTTTTGATTTTGAGCTTAGAATGATACAAATCAATACCCACGTCTAGCTTGCTAAATTTTCTATATTTTAACAAAATTTGAGACAGAAATACAGACGACAAAGCGTCCAAGTAATCCAATCTTTCAAAAACTGCGTGATGTCATGCTTTATGCATCATTTATAAGCCTTTACTTAAGTAGCACCAGTGGCCAGTTTAGAATGATAACTTTAACTGGCCGATCAACTTGACATGTCCGCAATAAATCGTCCGTAAATTTGATTTATAGCTCAGAATGACAAGAATCCAATATACCATTAAACTAGCTCAATTTTCTATTGTAAGTGAATTTGAGAAAAAAATAGATACGACAAAGTGTCCAAATAAACAAATCTATCCAAAACTGTCTGATGCCATGCAT
The DNA here is from genome assembly GCA_018901935.1 of Pugionium cornutum. Lineage (NCBI taxonomy): Eukaryota > Viridiplantae > Streptophyta > Magnoliopsida > Brassicales > Brassicaceae > Pugionium > Pugionium cornutum. The sequence goes on from JAENJI010000013.1 coordinate 13,708,636, forward strand.
TGTTTCATTTAAAAGCCTTAACTCAATGAGCAACAATGATCAGTCTAGAATGATCTATTTAACTGAGCGATATACTTGACATGTCCACACTAAATCGTCTCTAACTTTTCATTTAGAGCTCAGAATGACACCAATCGACTGTCCACGTTAAGCTAGCTCAATTTTCTATATTGTCACAAAATTTGAGACAGAAATAGAGACGACAAATCATCCAATTAATCCAATCTATCCTAAATTTCGTGATGCCCTGCTTTATGCTTCATTTATAAGCCTTTACTTAAAGAGCACCAATGATCACTTTAACTGGACGATAAACTTGACAGCTCCGCACTAAATAGTATGTAACTTTTGATTTAGAGCTCAGAATTACACGAATCCAGTACCCATGTTATTCTAACTAAATTTTTATTTTGAGCTTAGAATGATACGAATCAATGCCCACGTTAATCTTGCTAAATTTTCTATATTTTAACAAAATTTGAGACAGAAATAGAGACGACAAAGCGTCCAAGTAATCCAATCTTTCCCAAACTGCGTGATGTCGTGCTTTATGCATCATTTATAAGCCTTTGCTTAAGTAGCACCCACGGCCAGTTTAGAATGATAACTTTAACTGGCCGATCAACTTGACATGTCCGCAATAAATCGTCCGTAAATTTTGATTTACATCTCAGAATGACAAGAATCCAATATCCCATTAAGCTAGCTCAATTTTCTATTGTAACTGAATTTGACAAAAAAATAGATACGACAAATCGTCCAAGTAAACAAATCTATCCAAAACTGTGTGATGCCATGCATTGTTTCATTTAGAAGCTTTTACTCAATGAGAAACAATGATCAGTCTAGAATGATCAATTTAACTGAGCGATATACTTGACATGTCCGCACTAAATCGTCTCTAACTTTTCATTTAGAGCTCAGAGTGACACCAATCGACTGTCCACGTTAAGCTAGCTCAATTTTCTATATTGTCACAAAATTTGAGACAGAAATAGAGACGACAAATCATCCAATTAATCCAATCTATCCTAAATTTCGTGATGCCCTGCTTTATGCTTCATTTATAAGCCTTTACTTAAAGAGCACCAATGATCACTTTAACTGGACGATAAACTTGACAGCTCCGCACTAAATAGTATGTAACTTTTGATTAAGAGCTCAGAATTACACGAATCCAGTACCCATGTTATTCTAACTCAATTTTTATTTTGAGCTTAGAATGATACGAATCAATGCCCACGTTAATCTTGCTAAATTTTCTATATTTTAACAAAATTTGAGACAGAAATAGAGACGACAAAGTGTCCAAGTAATCCAATCTTTCCCAAACTGCGTGATGTCGTGCTTTATGCATCATTTATAAGCTTTTGCTTAAGTAGCACCCACGGCCAGTTTAGAATGATAACTTTAACTGGCCGATCAACTTGACATGTCCGCAATAAATCGTCCCTAAATTTTGATTTACATCTCAGAATGACAAGAATCCAATATCCCATTAAGCTAGCTCAATTTTCTATTGTAACTGAATTTGAGAACAAAATAGATACGACAAGTCGTCCAAGTAAACAAATCTATCCAAAACTGTGTGATGCCATGCATTGTTTCATTTAGAAGCCTTTACTCAATGAGCAACAATGATAAGTCTAGAATGATCACTTTAACTGACAGATATACTTGACATGTCCGCACTAAATCGTCTCTAACTTTTGATTTAGAGCTCAGAATGACACCAATCGAATGCCCACGTTAAGCTAGATCATTTTTCTATATTGCCACAAAATTTGAGACAGAAATAGAGACGACAAATCATCCAAGTAATCCAATCTATCCAAAAATTCGTGATGCCATGCTTTTACTTCATTTATAAGCCTTTACTTAAAGAGCACCAATAATCACTTTAACTGGCTGATCAACTTGACAGCTATGCACTAAATAGTATGTAACTTTTGATTTAGAGCTCAGAACTACACGAATCCAGTACCCAGGATATGGTAGCTCAATTTTCTATATTGTAGCAAAATTTGAGAGAGAAATAGATACGACAAAGTGTCCAAGCAAGCCAATCTATTCAAACCTGTAAGATGTCGTGCATTATGCTTCAATGTATAAGCCTCTACTCATTGAGCACCAATGATCAGTTTAGAATAATCATATTAACTGGCCGATTAAGTTGACATGTATGCACCAAATCGTTCGTAATTTTCGATTTGAGCTCATAATGACACGAATCCAATGCCCACGTTAAGCTAGCTTAATTTTCTATATTGTGACAAAATTTGAGACAGAAATAGAGATGAAAAAGCGTCTAAGTAATCCAATCTATCCTAAACTGTGCTATGCTATGCTTTATGCTTCATTAACTGGCCGATAAACCTCACATGTCTGCAGTAAATCTTCCCTAACTTTTGATTTTGAGCTCCAAATGATACGAATACAATGCGCACGTTAAGCTTGCTAAATTTTCTATATTTGGACAAAATTTGAGATAGAAATAGAGATGACAAAGCATGCAAGTAATCTAATCTATCCCAAACTGCGTGATGTCATGCTTTATGCTTCATTTATAAGCCTTTACTTAATGAGCTCCAATGATCAGTTTACAATGATTATTTTAATTGGCCAATCAACTTGACATTTCCGCAGTAAATCGTCCATAACTTTGATTTGGACTGTAGAATGACACATATTCAATGCCCACATTAAGCTAGCTCAACTTTCTACATTGTAACAAAATTTGAGACAAAAATATACATACGAAAAATCGTCCAAGTATTCCAATCTATTAAAAACTGTGTGATGACATGCATTATGCTTCATTTATAAGCCTTTACTCAATGAGCACCAGAGACCAATTTAGAATAATCATATTAACTGACCGATGAACTTGACATGTCCGCACCAAATCGTCAGTAACTTTTTATTTTGAACTCTGAATGACACGTATCCATTGCTCACGTTAAGCTAGATAAATTTTCTATATTTTAACAAAATTTGAGAAAGAAATTGAGACTACCAAGCGTACAAGTAATCCAATATATCCAAAACTATGTGAGGCCATGCATTATGCTTCATTTATAAGCCTTTACTCAATGAGCACCAATGATCAGTTGCGAATAATCATATTAACTGGCCGACCAACTTGACATGTCGCATTAAATCGTCCGTAACTTTTGATTTTGAGCTCAGAATGATAAGAATCAATGCCCGCATTAATCTTGCTAAGTTTTCTATATTTTGACAAAATTTGAGACAAAAATAGAGACGACAAAGCGTCCAACTAATCCAATCTTTCTCAAACTGCGTGATGCCACACTTTATGATTCATTTATAAGCCTTTACTTAAAGAGCGCCAATGACCAGTTTAGAATGATAACTTTAAGTGGGCGATCAACTTGACATGTCTGCAGTAAATCGTCTCTAATTTTCTATTTAGAGCTCAAAATGAGACAAATCCAATGCCCACGTTAAGCTAGCTCAATTTTCTATATTGTAACAAAATTTGAGACAAAAAAAGATTAGACAAAGCATACAAGTAATCCAATCTATCCAAAACCATGTGATGCAATGCATTATGCTTCATTTAGAAGCCTTTACTCAATGAGAGCAAATCATCAGTTTAGAATAATCATATTAATAGGCCGATCAACTTGACGTGGCGCACTAAATTTTCCATAAAAATTTGATTTTGAGCTTAGAATGATACAAATCAATACCCACGTTAATCTTGCTTAATTTTCTATATTTTCACAAAATTTGAGACAAAAATAGAGATGACAAAGTGTCCAAGCAATCCAATCTATCCCAAACTGTGTGATGCAATGTTGTATGCTTCATTTATAAGCCGTTTTTTAAGAGCACCAATGATCAGTTTAAAATCATAACTTTAAATGGCCATTCAACTTGATATGTGTGCAGTGAATCGTCCGTAAGTTTTGATTTAGAGCTCATATTGACACAAATCCATTATCCACATTAAGAGCTCAATTTTATATATTGTAACAAAATATGTGACAAAAATATATACGACAAAGCGTCCAACTAATCAAATATATCCAAAACTGTGTGATGCTATGCATTATGCTTCATTTAGAAGTCTTTACTCATTGATCACCAATGAGCAGTTTAGAATAATCATATTAACAGGCCGATCAACTTGACATGTCCAAAGTAAATTGTCCGTAACTTTTAATTTTGAGCTTAGAATGACACGAATCCAATGCACACATTAAACTTGCTAAATTTTCTCTATTTTTACTAAATTTGAGACAGAAATGGAGACGACAAAGCGTACAAGTAATCCAATTTATCCACAACTACGTGATGCAATGTTGTATCTTCATTTATAAGCCTTTACTTAAAGAGCACCAATGATCAGTTTAAAATGATAACTTTAAATGGCCGATCAACTTGATATTTCTACACTAAATCGTCCATAACTTTAGATTTAGAGCTCGGAATGACACAAATCCAATGTCCACGTTAAGGTAGCTCAATTTTCAATATTGTAACACAATTGAGACAGAAATAGGTACAACAAAGCGTCCAAATAATCCAATCTATCCAAAAATATGTGATGTCATGCATTATGCTTCATTTATAAGCATTTACTTAATGAGCACAAACGATCAGTTTAGAATAATCATATTACGTGGCCGATCAACTTGACATGTCCGCACTAAATCGTCCATAACTTTTGATTTAGAGCTCATAATGACATGAATCCAATGCCCACGTTAAGCTAGCCTAATTTTCTTTATTGTAACAAAATTTGAGACAAAATAGATACGACAAAGCGTCCAAGTAATCATATATATCACAAACTTTGTGATGACATGCATTATGCTTCATTTAGAAGTCTTCACTCAATGAGCACCAATGATCAGTTTAGAATAATCATATCAACTGGCCGATAGACCTGACATGTCCGCAGTAAATCGTCTGTAACTTTTAATTTTGAGCTGATAATAACACGAATACAATGCGCACGTTAAACTTGCTAAATTTTCTATATTGGGACAAACTTTGACATAGAAATAGAGACGAAAACCATGCAAGTAATCCAACCTATCCCAAACTGTGTGATGCCATGCTTTATGCTTTATTTATAATCCTTTACTTAATGAGCTCCAATGTTCAGTTTAGAATGATAACTTTTACTGGCCGATCAACTTGACATGTCCGCAGTAAATCGTCCGTAAATTTTGATTTACAGCTCAGAATGATAAGAATCTAATATCCACGTTAAGCTAGCTCAATTTCCTATTGTAACAGAATTTGAGACAAAAATAGATACGAAAAAGCGTCCATGTAATCAAATCTATCCAAAACTGTGTGATGCCATGCATTATGCTTCATTTATAAGCCTTTACTCAATGAGCACCAATGTTCAGTGTTGAATGATCACTTTAACTGACTGATCTACTTGACATGTTCACACTAAATCGTCTATAAATTTTGATTTAGAGCTCAGAATGACACCAACTGAATTCCCATGTTAACCTAGCTCAATTTTCTATATTGTCCGAAAATTTGAGACAGAAATAGAGACGACAAAGCATACAAGTAATCCAATCTATCCTAAATTTCGTGATGCCATGCTTTATGCTTCATTTATAAGCCTTTACTTAAAGAGCACAATGATTAGTTTAAAATGATCACTTTAGCTGGCCGATCAACGTACTTGACATCTCAGCACTAAACCCGATCCAGCCGAGTGCACGAGCATTTTTACTTCTACACAAGGAAAATCGGACCAGATAAGCTACCAGCTTCAGGACATGCATCTAGAGGAAGTCTCCACACCAGTAGTGCCACCAGGAGCAATGACAAGGAGCAGATCAAGAGCACTCTTCCACAAGTTCAGCTTATGGGTCGACAAGCTCCTAGAGGAAGATCAACTAGGCAATGGGCCAGAAGTGCAAAGAAGAGTCCAAAGGATTCTCAACAACACAAGGGACATCAGAGACTTGAGCTTTAGTGGCAAGAGAGGTCAGGGCCCAAAGATTCCTAAACCTACTCCAAGTCGAAGACTAGGAGCAAGGCGTATGCATGCCATAGAGACGGCCACCTTCCATTTCTTGGCCGTGAGGTAAGTAAGGTAAGTTTTCAATAAGAATATTTGCCTCTTTATGTTTCGCTGGGTAGGATCTAGAATATTTACATTTATTGAGTTAAAGAAATTTTAGGAAAAGGTCCTTTTTCGATTATACACTTTTGTATCTTTTCCTTTTGGGCACTTTTGTAAATTTTCCTTTTCTTATTTGAGTCGACCCTAGAAGGTCAAGCTGTCGAGCATATTAATAAGGCTCCTTCCAGCATTGTAGTTCGACAACCTTTTTGCTAATTAATAAAGATCGAATTTTCTTACAAGTTTTCTCTCCAGAATCTTGTGCGCTTAGAAACCTAGTTGAGACCAGACCTCCTAGCTCTAAGTTTGTGATTTATCACGAGGTTTATCACCCCTCATGTGGTTCACTTCACCCTTCCATCAAATACCAACCCAAAAACCCCTATCCATGAAGTCTAAGGTCGAGTTTCTCACCTAACCTTCTCCAAACAGCCCACGTGCATATAAGCCTTGAATCGAGGCTTGTATCAACTAGTTATGTTAAAGCGTCCAAATAATTCAATCTATCCCAAACTCAACGATGCCCTGCATTATGTTTCATTTATAAGTGTTTACCCAATGAGCACCAATTATCAGTTTAGAATAAACATATTAACTGGCCGATCAACTTGACATGTCCATAAAAAATCATTCGTAACTTTTTATTTAGAGCTAAGAATAACACGGATCCAATGCCCACGTTAAGCTAGCTAAATTTTCTATATTTTGACAAAATTGGAGATAGAAATAGAGACGACAAAGCCTCAATATAATCCAATCTATCCCAAACTACGTGATGCAATGTTGTATGCTTCATTTATAAGCTTTTACTTAAAGAGCACCAATGATCAGTTTCGAATCATAACTTTAAACGGCCAATCAACTTGATATGTGAGCACTAAATCATCCGTAAATTTTGATTTAGAACTCAGAATGACACAAATCCAATATCCACGTTAAGCTAGCTCAATTTTCTATATTGTAACAAAATTTGGACAGAAATAGATACGACAAAGCGTCTAAGTAATCCAATATATCCAAAACTATGTGATGCCATGCATTATGATTCATTTAGAAGCCTTTACTCAATGAGAACCAATGATCAGTTTAGAATAATCATATTAACTGGGCGATCAACTTGATATTTCCGCACTAAATCGTCTATAACTTTTGATTTAGAGCTAAGAATGCCACGAATCCAATGATCACATTAAGCTAACTTAATTTTTTATATTGTAACAAAATTTGAGACAAAAATAGTTACGAAAAAAGTCCCAGTAATCAAATATATCCAAAACTTTGTGATGCCATGCATTATGGTTCATTTAGAAGTATTTACTCAATGAGCAGCACTGATAAGTTTCGAATAATTATATCAACTTGCCGATCAACTTCACATGTCCGCAATAAATCGTCCTTAACTTTGTTAAGTTTGAGCTCATAATGACACGAATCACATGTCTGAGCTCATAATGACACGAATCACATGCTCATGTTAAGTTTGTTTAATTTTCTATATTTTGACAAAATTTGAGACAGAAATAGAAACGATAAAGCGTACAAGTAATCTAATCCATCCCAGACTCCGTGATACAATGTTGTATGCTTCATTTATAAGCCTTTACTTATAGAGCACCAATGATCAGTTTAGAATCATAACTTTAAATGGCCGATCAACTTGATATGTCTGCACTAAATCGTCAGTAAGTTTTGATCTAGAGCTCAGAATGACACAAATCCAATGTCCACGTTAAGGTAACTCAATTTTCTATATTGTAACAATATTTGAGGCACAAATAGATACGATAAAGTGTCCAAGAAATCCAATCTATCCAAAATTGTGTGATGCCATGCATTATGATTCATTTATAAGCCTTTACTCATTCAGCTCCAATTATCATTTTAGAATAATTATATTAACTAGCCGATTGACTTGACGTGTCCACACTCAATCATCTGTAACTTTTGATTTTGAGCTCAAAATGATACGAATCCAATGCCCACGTTAAGCTATTCTATTTTTCTATATTGTGACAAAATTGGAGAAAAAACTAGATACGACGAAGCGTAAAAATAATTCAATCTATCCCAAACTACACGATGCCATGCATTATGCTTCATTTATAAGCATTTACTCAATGAGTAACAATGATCAGTTTAGAATAGTCATATTAGCTGGCCGGTCAACTTGACATGTCCGCACTAAATCGTCCATAACTTTTAATTTAGAGCTCAGAATTACACAAATCCAATACCCACGTTTTCTAAATTTTCTATATTTTGTAAAATTTAAAACATAAATAGAGACGAAAAAACATCCAAGTAATCCAATCTATCTCAAACTGCATGATGCCCTGCTTTATAGTTCATTTATAAGCTTTTACTTAATGAGCACCAATGATCAGTTTAGAATGATCACTTTAACTACTCGATTAAATTGACATCTCTGCACTAAATTGTCTATAACTCTTGATTTAGAGCTCAGAATGACACGAATGCAATGCCCACGTTAACCTTTCTTGATTTTCTATATTGTTACAAAATTTGAGACAGAAATAGAGACGACAAAACGTCCAAGTAATCTAATCTATCCCAAACTGCGTGATCCATGCTTTATGCTTTATTTATAAGGCTTTACTCAATGAGCACCAATGATTAGTTTAAAATGATCACTTTATCTAGCCGATCAACTTGCCATGTGTGCACTAAATCTTCCGTAACTTTTGATTTAGAGCTCAGAATGACGTCAATCCAACACCAATGTTAAGCTAGCTCAATTTTCTATATTGTACCAAAATTTGAGACAGAAATAGATACGATAAAGCGTCCAAGTAATCAAATATATCCAAAACTATGTGATGCCATGCATTATGCTTCATTTAGATGCCTTTACTCAATGAGAACAAGTGATCAGTTTAGAATAATCATATTAACTGTCCGAAAAACTTGATATGTCCGCACTAAATCGTCCGTAACTTTTGATTTAGAGCTCAGAATGACACGAATCCAATGGCCACGTTAAGCTAGCTTAATTTTCTATGTTGTAACAAAGTTTGAGACAAAAATAGATACGACAAAAGTCCAAGTAATCAAATATATCAAAAACTGTGTAATGCCATGCATTGTGCTTCATTTATAAGCCTTTACTCAATGAGCACCAATGATCAGTTTAGAATAATCATATTAACTGGCAGATACTCTTGACATATCTGCAGTAAATCATCTGTAACTTTGGATTTTGAGCTCCGAATGACACGAATCCAATGCACACGTTAAACTTGCCTAATTTTCTATATTTTGATAAAATTTGAGACAGAAATAGAGACGACAAAGCGTCCAAGTAATCTAATCTATCCCAAACTACATGATGGAATGTTATATGCTTCATTAATAAGCCTTTACTTAAAGAGCACCAATGATCAGTTTAGAATCATAACATTAAATGGCCGATCAACTTGATATGTGTGCACTGAATCGTCTGTAAGTTTTGATTTAGAGCTCATATTGACACAAATCCAATATCCACGTTAAGCTAGCTAAATTTTCTATATTGTAACAAAATTTGATACAGAAATAGATATGACAAAGCATCAATGATCAGTTTAAAATGATCACTTTATCTAGCCGATCAACTTATAATATCTGTAGTATATCATCCGTAACTTTTGATTTAGAGCTCCGAGTGACACGGATACAAAGCCCACATTACGCTAGCTCAATTTTCTATATTGTAACAAAATTTGAGATAGAAATAGATATGACAAAACGTCCAAGTAATCCAATATATCCAAAACTATGTGATGCCATGCATTATGCTTCATTTATAAGCCTTTACTCAATGAGAACCAATGATCAGTTTAGAATAATCATATTAACTGGCCGATCAACTTGATATGTCTGCACTAAATCATCCGTAGCTTTTGATTTAGAGCTAAGAATGCACGAATCCAATGACCACGTTAAGCTTGCTTAATTGTCTATATTGTATCAAAATTTGAGACAAAAATAGATACGAAAACAGTCCAAGCAATCAAATATATCCAAAACTTTGTGATGCCATGCATAATGGTACATTTAGAAGTATTTACTCAATGAGCAGCACTTATCAGTTTAGAATAATAATATTAACAGGCCGATCAACTTGACATGTCCACAGTAAATCATTTGTAACTTTGGATTTTGAGTTCAGAATGACACGAATCACATGCACATGTTAAGCTTGTTTGATTTTCTATATTTTGACAAAATTTGAGACAGAAATAGAAACGACAAAGCGTACAAGTAATCTAGTCTATCCCAAACTGCATGATGAAATGGTGTATGCTTCATTTATAAGCATTTACTTATAGAGCACCAATGATCAGTTTAGAATCATAACTATAAATTGCCGATCAACTTGATATATCTTCACTAAATCGTTTGTAAGTTTTGATTTAGAGCTCAGAATGATACAAATCCAATGTCCATGTTAAGCTATCTCAATTTTCTATATTGTAACAAAATTAGAGACACAAATAGATACGAAAAAGCATACAGGTAATCCAATATATCCAAAACTGTGTGATGCCATGCATTATGATTCATTTATAAGCTTTTACTCAATGAGCACCAATTATCATTTTCGAATAATAATATTAACTAGCCGATCGACTTGACGTGTCAACACTAAATCATTCGTAAGTTTTGATTTTGAGCTAAGAATGATAGGAATCCAATACCCACGTTAAGCTATTCAAATTTTTATATTGTGATAAAATAGGATACAAAACTAAATACGACGAAGCGTACAAATAATTCAAGCTATCCCAACTGCACGATGCCATGCATTATGCTTCATTTAAAAGCCTTTACTCAATGGGCACCAACTACTAGTTTAGAATATTCATATTAACTAGCCTATCAACTTGACATGTCCACACTAACTCGTCCTTATTTTTTTATTTAGAGCTCATAATGACACAACTCCAATGTCCACGTTAAGCTAGCTTAATTTTCTATATTTTGAAAAATTGAAAACAAAAATAGAGACGAAAAAGCATCCAAATAATCCAATCTATCTCAAAATGCGTAGTGCTATGCTTTATATCCAAAACTGTGTGATGCCATGGATTATGCTTCATTTAGAAGTCTTTACTCAATGATCACCAATGATCAGTTTAGAATAATCATATTAACTGGCAGATCAACTTGACATGCACGCAATAAATCGTTCATAACTTTGGATTTTGAGCTCCGAATGACACGAATCCCAAGCACACGTTAATCTTGCTTAATTTGTATATTTTCACAAAATTCGAGACAAAAATAGAGACAACAAAGTGTCCAAGCAATCCAATCTATCCCAAACTGTGTCATGCAATGTTGTATGCTTCATTTATAAGCCTTTTTTTTAAGAGCACCAATGATCAGTTTAAAATCATAACTTTAAATGGCCATTCAACTTGATATGTGTGCAGTGAATCGTCCGTAAGTTTTGATTTAGAGCTCATATTGACACAAATCCATTATCCACATTAAGAGGTCAATTTTATATATTGTAACAAAATATGTGACAAAAATAGATACGACAAAGCGTCCAAGTAATCAAATATATCCAAAACTGTGTGATGCTATGCATTATGCTTCATTTAGAAGTCTTTACTCATTGATCACCAATGAGCAGTTTAGAATAATCATATTAACAGTCAACTTGACATGTCCAAAGTAAATTGTCCGTAACTTTTAATTTTGAGCTAAGAATGACACGAATCCAATGCACACATTAAACTTGCTAAATTTTCTCTATTTTGACAAAATTTGAGATAGAAATGGAGACGACAAAGCGTACAAGTAGTCCAAACGTGATGCAATGTTGTATCTTCATTTATAAGCCTTTACTTAAAGAGCACCAATGATCAGTTTAAAATGATAACTTTAAATGGCCGATCAACTTGATATGTCTACACGAAATGTCCATAACTTTTAATTTAAAGCTCGGAATGACACAAATCCACTGTCCAAGTTAAGCTAGCTCAATTTTCAATATTGTAACAACATTTGACTAAATCCAACTTTCTATCTGATGTCATGCATTATGATTCAAAATTGATGTTTAGAATAATCATATATGTGGCCGATCAACTTGACATGTCCGCACTAAGTCGTCCGTAACGTTTGATTTAGAGCTCATAAAGACACGAATCCAATGCCCCCGTTAAGCTAGCTTAATTTTCTTTAGTGTAACAAAATTTGAGACAAAATAGATACGACAAAGCGTCCAAGTAATCATATATATCACAAAATTTGTGATGCCATGCATTATGCTTCATTTAGAAGTCTTCACTCAATGAGCACCAATGATTAGTTTAGAATAATCATATCAACTGGCCGATAGACCTGACATGTCCGCAGTAAATCGTCTGTAACTTTTAATTTTGAGCTGATAATGACATGAATACAATGCGCATGTTAAGCTTGCTAAATGTTCTATATTTGAACAAAATTTGACATAGAAATAGAGACGAGAAAGCATGCAAGTAATCCAGTCTATCCCAAACTGCGTGATGCCATGCTTTATGCTTTATTTATAATCCTTTACTTAATGAGCTCCAATGATCAGTTTAGAATGATAACTTTTACTGGCCGATCAACTTGACATGTCCACAGTAAATTGTCCGTAAATTTTGATTTACAGCTCAGAATGATAAGAATCTAATATCCATGTTAAGCTAGCTCAATTTCCTATTATAACAGAATTTGAGACCAAAATAGATACGACAAAGCGTCCAAGTAATCAAATCTATCCAAAACTGTGTGATGCCATGCATTATGCTTCATTT
>JAENJI010000013.1:13722062-13834489 GCA_018901935.1 Pugionium cornutum
CTCAATTTTCTATATTGTGAGAAAATTTGATACAGAAATAGAAATGACAAAGCATCCAAGTAAACCAATCTATCCCGAACTGCGTGATGCTATTCATTATGCTTCATTTATAAGCCTTTACTCAATAAGCACCAATGATCAGTTTAGAATTATCATTTTAAATGGCCGATCAACTTAACATGTCTGCACTACATCGTCCATAAATGTTTATTTATAGCTCATAATGACACGAATCCAATGCCAAAGTTAAGCTAGCTCTTTCTAAATTGTGACAAAGTCTGAGACAAAAATAGGTAAGACAAATCGTCCAAGTAATGCAATCTATCTCGAATTGCGTGATGCCATGCATTATGTTTCATTTATAAGCCTTTACTCAATGAGCACCAATAATCAGTTGATACTGATTATTTTAATTGGCCGATCAACTTGACATGTCCGCACTAAATCATCTGTAACTTATGATTTAGAGCTTAGAATGACACGAATCCGATTCCCACGTGAAGCTTGATAAATTTTCTATATTGTGTCAAAATTTGAGGCCGAAATAGATACGACAAAGCATCCAAGTATTCCAATCTATCCCAAACTGGGTGATGCCATGCCTTATGCTTCATTTATAAGCTTTTACTCTATGGGAACCAATGATTAGTTAAGAATGATAATTTTAACTGGCCGATCAACTTGATATGTCCGCACAAAATCGTCTGTAATTTTTGATTTAGATCCCATAATGACATGATGCCAATGCCCACGTTAATCTAGCCCAATTTTCTATATTGGGACAAAATTTGAGATAGAAATAGATACGACAAAGCGTCCAAGTAATCCAATCTATCCCGAACTTCGTAATGCCATGCTTCATGCTTCATTTATAAGCCTTTACTCGATGAGCACCAATAATCAATTTAGAATGATCATTTTAGCTTTCCGATCAACTAGACATTTCTGCACTAAATCGTCCATAACTTTTGATTTAGAGCTGAGAAAAACACAAATCGAATGCCACATTAAGATATATTTTGTATATTGTGACAAAAATTGAGACAGAAATAGATACGACAAAGTGTCCATGTAATCCAATCTATCCCAAACTGTGAGATGCCATGCATTATGTTTCATTTATAAGCCTTTACTCAATGAGCACCAATGATTAGTTAAGAATGATCATTTTAACAGGCCGATCAACTTGACATAACTGCACTAAATCGTCCGTAGCTTTTCATGTATAGCTCCGAATGACACGAATCCAAAGCTCACACTAAGCTAGTTAAATTTTCTATATTGTGACAAAATTTGAAACAAAACTGGATACGCCAAACCGTCCAAATAATCCACTCTATCCAAAAATACGTGATGCCATGCATTATGCTTCATTTATAAGCCTTTACTCAATGAGCACCAATGATCAGTTTAGAATGGTCAGTTTAACTGGCCGATCAACTTGACATGTATGCACTAAATCGTACGTAACTTTTGATTTATAGCTCCGAATGACACGAATCCAATTCCAACATTAAACCAGTTCAATTTTCTATATTGTGACAAATTTTGAAACAGAAATATATACAAAAAACTGTCCAAGTAGTTAAATCTGTCCCAAACTGCATGATGCCATGCATTATGTTTCATTTATAAGCCTTTAATCAATGAGCACCAATGATCAGTGTAGAATGATCATTTTACAATGATCATTTTTACTGGCCGATCAACTTGTCATGTCTGCACTAAATCGTCCATAACTTTTGATATATAGCTCAGAATGACACGAATCAAATGCCCACATTAAGCTAGTTCAATTTTCTATATTGTGACAAAATTTGAGACACAAATAGATACGACAAAGCGTCCAAGTAATCCAATCTATCCCAAACTGCGTGATACCATGCATTATTTTCATTTATAAGCTTTTACTCAATGGGCAACAATGATCAGTTTAGAATGATCATTTTAACCGGCCAATCAACTTGTCATGTCTACACTAAATCGTCCATAACTTTTGATTTATAGCTCAGAATGACAAGAATCCAATGCCACACTTTAAGCTAGTTCAATTTTCAATATTGTGACAAAAATTTGAAACAAAATTAGATACGACAAAGCATTCAAGTAATCCAATTTAGCCCAAACTGCGTGATGCTATGCTTTATGCCTCATTTATAACCCTTTAATTAATGGGCACCAATGATCAGTTTAGAATGATCATTTTAACTCGACCATCAACTTGACATGTCCGCACTTAATCGTTCGTGACTTTATTTTGAGCTCAGAAAGACACGATCCAGTGCCCACATTAAACTAGATAAAAAATTTCTATATTGTAACAAAATTTGAGACAAAAGTAGAGACAAGAAAGCGTTCAAGTAATCCAATCTATCGAAAACTACGTGATTCCACACATTATACTTCATTTATAAGATTTTACTCAATGAGCACCAATGATAAGTTTAGAATGATCACTTTAACTGGCTGATCAATTTGACATGTATGCATTAAATCGTCTGTAACGTTTGATTTATAGCTCAGAATGACACGAATTCAATGCCCACACTAAGCTAATTCAATTTTCTATATTTTGACAAAATTTTAGACAGAGCTAGATACGACAAACCATCCAAATAATCTAATCTATCCAAAACAGTGTGATGTCATGCATCATGCTTCATTAATAAGCCTTTACTCAATGAGCACCAATGATCAGTGATTTTTGATTTATAGCTCAAAATGATCAATTTTTTATATTATGACAAAGTTTGAAGCAGAACTATATACGAAAAATTGTCTAAGTAATTCAATCTATCCCAAACTACGTGATGTCATGCATTATTTTAGAATTATCATTTTAATCGGCTGATCAACTTGTCATGTCTGCACTAAATCGTCCATAACTTTTAATTTATAGCTCAGAATGACACAAATCCAATGCCCACATTAAGCTAGTTCAATTTTCTACATTGTGACAAAATTTGTAATAGAACTAGATACGACAAAGAGTCCCAGTAATCCAATGCCCACGTTAAGCTACCTCAATTTTCTATATTGTGGCAAAATTTAGGACTAAAATTGCTTTGAAAAATCGTTCAAGTAATCAAATCTATCTAAAATTGCGAAATGTCATGCATTATGCTTCATTATAAGTCTTTACTCAATGAGCACCAATGATTAGTTGAGAATGATCATTTTAAGTGCCCAACAAACTTGACATGTCTGCACTTAATCGTCCTTAACTTTTGATTTATGGCTTAGAATGACACGAGAGCAATGCCCATGCTAAGCGAGTTCAATTTTCTATATTGAAACGAAATTTGAGACAAAAATAGATTCGACAAAGTGTCCAAGTAATCCAATCTATCCCAAACTGTGTGATGCCATAAATTAAGCTTCATTTATAAGCCTTTACTTAATGAGCATCAATGATTAGAAGAATGATCATTTTAAATGGGCGATCAACTTCACATGTCCGCTCTAAATGGTTTGAAACTTCTGATTTAGATCTCCGAATGATGCGAATCCAGTGCCCAAGTTAAACTAGCTTAATTTTCTATATGGTGACAAAATTTGTGACAGAAAAAGATACGACAAAGCGTCCTAGTAATCCAATGTATCTCGAACTGCGTGATACCATGCATTGCGCTTCATTTATATGCCTTTCCTCATTGAACACCAATATCAGTTAAGAATGCGACAAAGCGTCCAAGTAATCCAATCTATCCAAACTGCTTGATCCCATGAATTGTGCTTCATTTATAAGCCTTTAATAATGAGATCCAATGATCACTTAAGAATGATCACTTCAACTTGCGTGACACCATGCATTATGCTTCATTTATAAGCCTTTATTTATTGAGCACCAATGATCAGTTTAGAATGATCATTTTAACTGACCGATCAACTTGATATGTCGGCACTAAATCGTCTGTAAGTTTTGATGAGCTCCGAATGACACGAATACAATGCCCACGTTAAACTAGCACAATTTTGTATATTGTGACAAAATTTGAGACAAAAATAGATACCACAAACCGTCTACGTAATCTAATCTATCACGCACTACGTGATGCCATGCATTATGCTTCACTTATAAGCCTTTACTTAATGACACTAATGGTCAGTTTAAAATGTTCACTTTAACTGGCCGATCAACTTGACATATCTATACTAAATCGTCCATAATTTTTGATTTATAGCTCATAATGACACGAATCCAATGCCCACGTTAAGCTAACTCAATTTTTTATATTGTGACAAAATTGGAGACAGAAATAGATACGAAAAAGAGTCCAAGTTTGACATGTCCGCACGAAATCGTCCCTAACATTTGATTTAGATTTTAGAATGACATGAAGTCAATGCCCACGTTAAGTTAGCTCAATTCTCTATGTTGTAACAAAATTTGAGACAGAAATAGATTCAAAAAAGCGTTCAAGTAATCCAATCTAGCCAAAACTGCATGATGTCATGTATTATTTTTCATTTAATAAGCCTTTACTCAATGAGCACAAATGATCAGTTCAGAATGATCACTTTAACTTGCCGATCAACTTGATATGTATGCACAAAATCGTCCGTAACTTTTGATTTAGAGCTCAGGATTACTGGAATCCAATTGCCACATTAAGCTAGCTCAATTTTCTATATTGTGACAAAATTTGAGAAAGAAATAGATACGAGAGAGCGTCCAAATAATCAAATCTATCCTGAACTACGTGATGTCATGCATTATCCTTCATTTATAAGCTTTTTCTCAATGAGCACAAATGATCAGTTTAGAATGATATCTTTAACTAGGCAATCAACTTGACATGTCCGCACTAAATCGTCCGTAACTTTGATTTGGAGCTCAAAATAACATGAATCCAATGCCCACGTTAAGATAACTCAATTCTCAGTATTGTGACAAAATTTGACACAAAAATAGGTACGAAAAAGCGTTCAAGTAATCCAATCTAGCCAAATTGCATAATGCCATGCATTATGCTTGATTTATAAGCCTTTACTCAATGAGCACCAATGATAAGTTTAACTGGCCGATAACCTTGGCATGTCCACACTAAATCGTCCCAAACTTTTGATTTAGAGCTCAGAATGGCACGAATCCAATGCCCACATTAAGCTAACTCAATTCTCTATGTATTAACAAAATTTGAGATAGATATAGATACAAAAAAGCGGTCAAGTAGTCCAATCTAGCGAAAACGCATGATGCCATGCATTATGCTTCATTTATAAGCCTTTACTTAATGAGCACAAATGTTCAGTTTAGAATGATCACTTTAAGTAGGCGATCAACTTGACATGCCCGCACTAAATATTCCATAACTTTTAATTCATAGCTCAAAATAACACGAATCCAATGTTCATGTTAAAGTAGCTCAATTTTCTATATTATGACAAAATTTGACATAGAATAGATACGAAAATGCGTTCGTGTCATCCAATATAACCAAAACTGCGTGATGCCATGCATTATGCTACATTTATAAGCTTTTCCTCAATGAGCACCAATGCTCAGTTTGGAATGATCACTTTAACTGGCCGATCAACTTGACATGTCCACATTAAATTGTTCGTAAGTTTTGATTTAGAGTTTCAGAATGACACGAATCCAATGACCACGTTAAGCTATCTCAATTCTCTATGTTGTGACAAAATTTGAAACAAAAATAGATACAAAAAAGCATTCAAGTAAATCAATCTAGCCCGAACGGTGTGATGTCAGGCATTATGCATCATTTATAAACCTTTAATCAATGAACACCAATGATCAATTTGAAATGATCACTTTAAATGGCCGATCAACTTGACATGTCCGCACTAAATCGTCCATAACTTTTTACTTAGAGCTCCAAATGACACGAATCCAATGCCCACGTTAACCTAGGTCAATCTTTTATATTGTGACAAAATATTAGATAGAAATAGATACAACAAAGCGTCCAAAAAATCGAATCTATCCTGAACTACGTGATGTCATGCATTAGGCTTCATTTGTAAGCTTTTACTCAATGAGCATCAATGATCAGTTTAGAATGATCACTTTATCTGGCCGATCAACTTGATATGTTCTTACTAAATCGTTTGTATCTTTTTATTTACAGCTCAAAATGATACGAATCCAATGCCCAAGTTAAGCTAGCTCAATGTTCTATATTTAAACAAAATTTGAGATATAAATAGATACGACAAAGCATCTTAGTAATCCAAACTATCCCGAACTGCATGATGTCATCCATTATGCTTCATTTGTAATCCTTTTACACAAAGAGTACCAATGATCAGTTTAGAATGATCACTTTAACTGGCAGATCAACTTGACTTGTCCACATTGATTAATCCATAAGTTTTGAATTAGAGCTCAGAATAACACGAATCCAATGCCCACATTAATCTAGCTCAATTTTCTATATTGTCACAAAAATTGACTCAAATATAGATAGGAAAATATGTTCAAGTAATCCAATCCAGCAAAAACAGCATGATGCCATGCATTATGGTTCATTTATAGGCCTTTACTCAATGAGCACCAATGATGAGTTTAGAATGATCACTTTAACAGGCCGATAAACTTGATGTATCCGTACTAACTTGTCCCTAACTTTTGATTTAGAGCTCAGAATTACATGAATCCAATGCCCACGTTAAGCTAGCTAAATTCACTATGTTGTGACAAAATTTGAGACAGAAATAGATGCAAAAGCGCATTCAAGTAATTCAATCTAGCCAAAACTGCATGATGCCATGAATTATGCTTCATTTATAAGCATTTACTCAATGAGCACAAATGATTAGTTTAGAATGATCATTTTAAGTAGGCGATCAACTTGACATGTCTGCACTAAATCATCTGTTACTTTTAATTTATAGCTCAGAATAACACGAATCCAATGTCCACGTTAAACTAGCAGAATTTTCTATATTGTAACAAAATTTGACACAAAATAGGTACGAAAAAGCGTTCAAGTAATCCTATATAGCCAAAACTGCATGATGACGTGCATTATGCTACATTTATAAGCCTTTTCTCAATGAGCACCAATGCTCAGTTTAGAATGAGCACTTTAACTGTCCGATCAACTTGATATGTCTACATTAAATCATTAGTAACTTTTGATATAAAGCTCAGAATGACACGAATCCAATGCCCACGTTAAGCTAGCTCAATTGTCTATGTTGTGACAAAATTTTATACAGAAATAGATACAAAAAGCATTCAAGTAATCCAATCTAGACAAAACTGCATGATGCCATGCATTATGCTTTATTTATCAGCTTTTACTCAATCAGAACAAATGATCAGTTTAGAATGATCATTTTAGCAGGCCGATCAACTTGACTTGTCCGCACTAAATCCTCCCTAACTTTTGATTTAGAGCTCAGAATGACACAAATCCAATACCCACGTTAATCTAGCTCAATTCTCTATGTTGTGACAAAATTTGAGACAAAAATAGATAGAAAAAGCGTTCAAGTAATCCAATCTAGCCAAAACCACATGATGCCAGGCATTATGTTTCAGTTATGAGCTTTTACTCAATGAGAACAAATGATCAGTTTAGAATGATCACTTTACCTGGCCGATCAACTTGACATGTCGCACTAAATCGTCAGAGCAAAGAATGACACGAATCCAATGCCCACGTTAAGCTAGCTTAATTTTCTATATTGTGACAAAATTTGAGACAGAAATAGATGCAACAAAGCATCCAAGTAATCTAATCTATCCCGAACTGTGTGATGTCATGCATAATGCATCATTTATAATCCTTTAATCAATGAGCACCAATGATCAATTTAGAATGATCACTTTAACTGGCCGATCAACTTCACATGTCCACACTAAATCGTCTGTACCTTTTTATTTAGAGCTCAGTATGACACAAATCCACTGACCACTTTAAGCTAGCTCAATTTTCAATATTGTCACAAAAATTTGAGACAGAAATATATACGACAAAGCGTCCAAATCAATCAATCTATCCTGAATTACGTGATGTCATGCATTATGCTTCATTTATAAGCTTTTACTCAATGAGCACCAATGATCAGTTTATAATGATCAATTTAACTGGCCGATCAACTTAACATGTCCGCACTAAATCGTCCGTATCTTTTGATTTAGAACTCAAAATGACTTGAATCCAATGCCCAGGTTAAGCTTGCTCAATTTTCTATATTGTAACAAAATTTGAGACATAAATAGATACGATAAAATGTCCAAGTAATCCAATCCATCCCGAACTGCGTGATGTCATGCGTTATGCTTCATTTGTAAGCCTTTTACTCAATGAGTACCAATGATCAGTTTAGAATGATCACTTTAACTGGCCAATCAACTTGACATTTCCGCACTAAATCCTCCGTAACTTTTTTTATTTTGAGCTCAGAATAACACTAATCCAATGCCCACATTAAACTAGCTCAATTTCCTATATTGCGACAAAATTTGACACAAAATAGATACGAAAAAGCGATCAAGTAATCCCATATAGCCAAAAGTGCGTGATGCCATGCATTGTGCTTCATTTATAAGCCTTTTCTCAATGAGCACCAATGCTTAGTTTAGAATGATCACTTTAACTGCCCGATCTACTTGACATGTCCGCACTAAATCGTCACTAACTTTTGAATTAGAGCTCAGAATGACACGAATCCAATGCCCACGTTAAGCGAGCTCAATTTTCTATATTGTGACAAAATTTGAGACATACAAAAAAACGTTCAAGTAATCCAATTTAGCCAAAACTGCATGATGCCATGCATTATGCTTCATTTATAGCCTTTACTCAATGAGCACCAATGATCAATTTAGAATGAATTATCGCACTAATCATGTCTTTTTGATTTAGAGCTCGAATGACAGAATCCAATGCCCACGTTAAACTTAGCTCAATTTCATATTGTGACAAAATTTGACAGAAATAGATATGACAAAGCATCCATTAATCCAATCTATCCTGAACTACGTGATGTCATGCATTATGCTTCATTTATAAGCCTTTTACTCAATGAGAACCAATGATCAGTTTAGAATGATCACTTTAACTGGCCTATCAACTTGACATGTCCGCACTAAACCGTCCGTAACTTTGGATTTAGAGTTCAGAATAACACGAATCCGATTCCCACATTATGGTAGCTCAATTTTTTGTATTGTGACATAAATTGAAACAAAAAAAGATATGAAAAATCCTTCAAGTAATCCAATCTAGCGAAAACTGTGTAATGCCATGCATTATGATTCATTTATAAGCCTTTACTCAATGAGCACAAATGATCAGTTTAGAATGATCACTTTAACTGGCCGATCAACTTGATATGTCCGCACTAAATCGTGCATAACTTTTGATTTAGAGCTCCGAATGACACGAATCCAATGCCTAGTTAAGCAAGCTATATTTTATATATTTTGACAAAATTTGACGCAGAAATAGATACGACAAAGCATCCAAGTAATCCAATCAATCCCGAGCTGCGTGATGTCATGCATTATGCATCATTTATATGCCTTTACTCAATGAGCACCAATGATCAGCTAAGAATGATCACTTTATCTTGTCGATCAACTTGACATGTCTGCACTATTTCGTCCGTAAATTTTTGATTTAGAGCTCTGAATGAAACGAATCCATTGCCCACGTTAACCTAGCTCAATTTACTATATTGTGACCAAATTTGAGAGAGAAATAGATACGAGAAATTGTCCAAATAATCCAATCTATTCTGAACTACGTGAGGTCGTGCATTATGCTTCATTTATAAGCCTTTACTCAATGAGAACCAATGATCAGTTTAGAAGGATCACTTTTAACTTGACGATCAACTTGACATGTCTGCACTAAATTGTCTGTAACTTTTGATTTAGAGCTCAGAATAACACGAATCCAATGCCCACGTTAAACTAACTCAAATTTTCTATCTTGTGACAAAATTTGATACAGAATTAGATACGACAAAGTGTCCGTGTAATCCAATCTATCCCGAACTGCGTGATGCCAGCATTATGGTTCATGTATAAGCTTTTACTCAATGACCACCAATGATCAGTTTATTATGATCACTTTAACTGGACGATTAACTTGACATTTTATCGCACTAAATCGTCCGTAACTTTTTATTTAGAGCTCTGAATGACACGAATCCACTGCCCACGTTAAGCTAACTCAATTTTCTACCTTGTCACAAAATTTGAGGCAGAAATAGATATGACAAAGCATCCAATTAATCCAATCTATCCCGAACTACGTGATGTCATGCATTATGCTTCACTTGTAAGCCTTTTACTCAATGACAACCAATGATCAGTTTAGAATGATCACTTTAACTGGCCTATCAACTTGACATGTCCGCACTAAAATTGTCCGTAACTTTTGATTTAGAGTTCAGAATAACACGAATCCAATTCCCACATTATGGTAGCTCAATTTTTTGTATTGTGACA
Organism: Pugionium cornutum; assembly: GCA_018901935.1. Lineage (NCBI taxonomy): Eukaryota > Viridiplantae > Streptophyta > Magnoliopsida > Brassicales > Brassicaceae > Pugionium > Pugionium cornutum. The sequence goes on from JAENJI010000013.1 coordinate 13,732,498, forward strand.
AAAATTGAAACAAAAAAGATATGAAAAATCCTTCAAGTAATCCAATATAGCGAAAACTAAGTGATGCCATGCATTATGATTCATTTATAAGCCTTTACTCAATGAGCACAAATGATCAGTTTAGAATGATCACTTTAACTGGCGAATCAACTTGACATGTCCGCACTAAATCGTGCATTACTTTTGATTTAGAGCTCCAAATGACACGAATCCAATGCCCAGTTAAGCTAGCTATATTTTATACATTTTGACAAAATTTGATGCAAAAATAGATACGACAAAGCATCCAAATAATCCAATTAATCCCGAGCTGCTTGATGTCATGCATTATGCATCATTTATAAGCCTTTACTCAATGAGCACCAATGATCAGCTAAGAATGATCACTTTATCTTGTCGATCAACTTGACATGTCTGCACTAAATCGTCCGTAAAATTTTGACTTAAAGCTCTGAATGAAACGAATCCATTGCCCACGTTAACCTAGCTCAATTTACTATATTGTGACCAAATTTGAGAGAGAAATAGATACGAGAAATTGTTCAAATAATCCAATCTATTCTGAACTACGTGAGGTCGTGCATTATGCTTTATTTATTAGCCTTTACTCAATGAGCACCAATGATCAGTTTAGAAGGATCACTTTAACTTGACGATCAACTTGACATGTCTGCACTAAATTGTCTGTAACTTTTGATTTAGAGCTCAGAATAACACGAATCCAATGCCCACGTTAAACTAACTCAAATTTTCTATATTGTGACAAAATTTGATACAGAATTAGATACGACAAAGTGTCCATGTAATCTAATATATCCCAAACTGCGTGATGCCATCCATTATGCTTCATGTATAAGCTTTTACTCAATGAGCACCAATGATCAGTTTATTATGATCACTTTAACTGGACGATCAACTTGACATTTTATCGCACTAAATCGTCCCTAACTTTTTATTTAGAGCTCTGAATGACACGAATCCAATGCCCACGTTAAGCTAGCTCAATTTTCTATCTTGTCACAAAATTTGAGGCAGAAATAGATATGACAAAGCATCCAATTAATCCAATCTATCCCGAACTACGTGATGTCATGCATTATGCTTCACTTGTAAGCCTTTTACTCAATGACAACCAATGATCAGTTTAGAATGATCACTTTAACTGGCCTATCAACTTGACATGTCCGCACTAAATCGTCCGTAACTTTTGATTTAGAGTTCAGAATAACACGAATCCAATTCCCACATTACGGTAGCTCAATTTTTTGTATTGTGACAAAAATTGAAACAAAAAAGATATGAAAAATCCTTCAAGTAATCCAATCTAGCGAAAACTGTGTGATGCCATGCATTATGATTCATTTATAAGCCTTTACTCAATGAGCACAAATGATCAGTTTAGAATGATCACTTTAACTGGCCGATCAACTTGATATGTCCGCACTAAATCGTGCATAACTTTTGATTTAGAGCTCCGAATGACACGAATCCAATGCCCAGTTAAGCTAGCTATATTTTATATATTTTGACAAAATTTGACGCAGAAATAGATACGACAAAGCATCCAAGTAATCCAATCAATCCCGAGCTGCGTGATGTCATGCATTATGCATCATTTATAAGCCTTTACTCAATGAGCACCAATGATCAGCTAAGAATGATCACTTTATCTTGTCGATCAACTTGACATGTCTGCACTAAATCGTCCGTAAATTTTTGATTTAGAGCTCTGAATGAAACGAATCCATTGCCCACGTTAACCTAGCTCAATTTACTATATTGTGACCAAATTTGAGAGAGAAATAGATACGAGAAATTGTCCAAATAATCCAATCTATTCTGAACTACGTGAGGTCGTGCATTATGCTTCATTTATAAGCCTTTACTCAATGAGCACCAATGATCAGTTTAGAAGGATCACTTTAACTTGACGATCAACTTGACATGTCTGCACTAAATTGTCTGTAACTTTTGATTTAGAGCTCAGAATAACACGAATCCAATGCCCACGTTAAACTAACTCAAATTTTCTATATTGTGACAAAATTTGATACAGAATTAGATACGACAAAGTGTCCATGTAATCCAATCTATCCCGAACTGCGTGATGCCATCCATTATGCTTCATGTATAAGCTTTTACTCAATGAGCACCAATGATCAGTTTATTATGATCACTTTAACTGGACGATCAACTTGACATTTTATCGCACTAAATCGTCCCTAACTTTTTATTTAGAGCTCTGAATGACACGAATCCAATGCCCACGTTAAGCTAGCTCAATTTTCTATCTTGTCACAAAATTTGAGGCAGAAATAGATATGACAAAGCATCCAATTAATCCAATCTATCCCGAACTACGTGATGTCATGCATTATGCTTCACTTGTAAGCCTTTTACTCAATGACAACCAATGATCAGTTTAGAATGATCACTTTAACTGGCCTATCAACTTGACATGTCCGCACTAAATCGTCCGTAACTTTTGATTTAGAGTTCAGAATAACACGAATCCAATTCCCACATTACGGTAGCTCAATTTTTTGTATTGTGACAAAAATTGAAACAAAAAAGATATGAAAAATCCTTCAAGTAATCCAATCTAGCGAAAACTGTGTGATGCCATGCATTATGATTCATTTATAAGCCTTTACTCAATGAGCACAAATGATCAGTTTAGAATGATCACTTTAACTGGCCGATCAACTTGATATGTCCGCACTAAATCGTGCATAACTTTTGATTTAGAGCTCCGAATGACACGAATCCAATGCCCAGTTAAGCTAGCTATATTTTATATATTTTGACAAAATTTGACGCAGAAATAGATACGACAAAGCATCCAAGTAATCCAATCAATCCCGAGCTGCGTGATGTCATGCATTATGCATCATTTATAAGCCTTTACTCAATGAGCACCAATGATCAGCTAAGAATGATCACTTTATCTTGTCGATCAACTTGACATGTCTGCACTAAATCGTCCGTAAATTTTTGATTTAGAGCTCTGAATGAAACGAATCCATTGCCCACGTTAACCTAGCTCAATTTACTATATTGTGACCAAATTTGAGAGAGAAATAGATACGAGAAATTGTCCAAATAATCCAATCTATTCTGAACTACGTGAGGTCGTGCATTATGCTTCATTTATAAGCCTTTACTCAATGAGCACCAATGATCAGTTTAGAAGGATCACTTTAACTTGACGATCAACTTGACATGTCTGCACTAAATTGTCTGTAACTTTTGATTTAGAGCTCAGAATAACACGAATCCAATGCCCACGTTAAACTAACTCAAATTTTCTATATTGTGACAAAATTTGATACAGAATTAGATACGACAAAGTGTCCATGTAATCCAATCTATCCCGAACTGCGTGATGCCATCCATTATGCTTCATGTATAAGCTTTTACTCAATGAGCACCAATGATCAGTTTATTATGATCACTTTAACTGGACGATCAACTTGACATTTTATCGCACTAAATCGTCCCTAACTTTTTATTTAGAGCTCTGAATGACACGAATCCAATGCCCACGTTAAGCTAGCTCAATTTTCTATCTTGTCACAAAATTTGAGGCAGAAATAGATATGACAAAGCATCCAATTAATCCAATCTATCCCGAACTACGTGATGTCATGCATTATGCTTCACTTGTAAGCCTTTTACTCAATGACAACCAATGATCAGTTTAGAATGATCACTTTAACTGGCCAATCAACTTGACATGTCCGCACTAAATCGTCCGTAACTTTTGATTTAGAGTTCAGAATAACACGAATCCAATTCCCACATTACGGTAGCTCAATTTTTTGTATTGTGACAAAAATTGAAACAAAAAAGATATGAAAAATCCTTCAAGTAATCCAATCTAGCGAAAACTGTGTGATGCCATGCATTATGATTCATTTATAAGCCTTTACTCAATGAGCACAAATGATCAGTTTAGAATGATCACTTTAACTGGCCGATCAACTTGATATGTCCGCACTAAATCGTGCATAACTTTTGATTTAGAGCTCCGAATGACACGAATCCAATGCCCAGTTAAGCTAGCTATATTTTATATATTTTGACAAAATTTGACGCAGAAATAGATACGACAAAGCATCCAAGTAATCCAATCAATCCCGAGCTGCGTGATGTCATGCATTATGCATCATTTATAAGCCTTTACTCAATGAGCACCAATGATCAGCTAAGAATGATCACTTTATCTTGTCGATCAACTTGACATGTCTGCACTAAATCGTCCGTAAATTTTTGATTTAGAGCTCTGAATGAAACGAATCCATTGCCCACGTTAACCTAGCTCAATTTACTATATTGTGACCAAATTTGAGAGAGAAATAGATACGAGAAATTGTCCAAATAATCCAATCTATTCTGAACTACGTGAGGTCGTGCATTATGCTTCATTTATAAGCCTTTACTCAATGAGCACCAATGATCAGTTTAGAAGGATCACTTTAACTTGACGATCAACTTGACATGTCTGCACTAAATTGTCTGTAACTTTTGATTTAGAGCTCAGAATAACACGAATCCAATGCCCACGTTAAACTAACTCAAATTTTCTATATTGTGACAAAATTTGATACAGAATTAGATACGACAAAGTGTCCATGTAATCCAATCTATCCCGAACTGCGTGATGCCATCCATTATGCTTCATGTATAAGCTTTTACTCAATGAGCACCAATGATCAGTTTATTATGATCACTTTAACTGGACGATCAACTTGACATTTTATCGCACTAAATCATCCCTAACTTTTTATTTAGAGCTCTGAATGACACGAATCCAATGCCCACGTTAAGCTAGCTCAATTTTCTATCTTGTCACAAAATTTGAGGCAGAAATAGATATGACAAAGCATCCAATTAATCCAATCTATCCCGAACTACGTGATGTCATGCATTATGCTTCACTTGTAAGCCTTTTACTCAATGACAACCAATGATCAGTTTAGAATGATCACTTTAACTGGCCTATCAACTTGACATGTCCGCACTAAATCGTCCGTAACTTTTGATTTAGAGTTCAGAATAACACGAATCCAATTCCCACATTACGGTAGCTCAATTTTTTGTATTGTGACAAAAATTGAAACAAAAAAGATATGAAAAATCCTTCAAGTAATCCAATCTAGCGAAAACTGTGTGATGCCATGCATTATGATTCATTTATAAGCCTTTACTCAATGAGCACAAATGATCAGTTTAGAATGATCACTTTAACTGGCCGATCAACTTGATATGTCCGCACTAAATCGTGCATAACTTTTGATTTAGAGCTCCGAATGACACGAATCCAATGCCTAGTTAAGCTAGCTATATTTTATATATTTTGACAAAATTTGACGCAGAAATAGATACGACAAAGCATCCAAGTAATCCAATCAATCCCGAGCTGCGTGATGTCATGCATTATGCATCATTTATAAGCCTTTACTCAATGAGCACCAATGATCAGCTAAGAATGATCACTTTATCTTGTCGATCAACTTGACATGTCTGCACTAAATCGTCCGTAAATTTTTGATTTAGAGCTCTGAATGAAACGAATCCATTGCCCACGTTAACCTAGCTCAATTTACTATATTGTGACCAAATTTGAGAGAGAAATAGATACGAGAAATTGTCCAAATAATCCAATCTATTCTGAACTACGTGAGGTCGTGCATTATGCTTCATTTATAAGCCTTTACTCAATGAGCACCAATGATCAGTTTAGAAGGATCACTTTAACTTGACGATCAACTTGACATGTCTGCACTAAATTGTCTGTAACTTTTGATTTAGAGCTCAGAATAACACGAATCCAATGCCCACGTTAAACTAACTCAAATTTTCTATATTGTGACAAAATTTGATACAGAATTAGATACGACAAAGTGTCCATGTAATCCAATCTATCCCGAACTGCGTGATGCCATCCATTATGCTTCATGTATAAGCTTTTACTCAATGAGCACCAATGATCAGTTTATTATGATCACTTTAACTGGACGATCAACTTGACATTTTATCGCACTAAATCGTCCCTAACTTTTTATTTAGAGCTCTGAATGACACGAATCCAATGCCCACGTTAAGCTAGCTCAATTTTCTATCTTGTCACAAAATTTGAGGCAGAAATAGATATGACAAAGCATCCAATTAATCCAATCTATCCCGAACTACGTGATGTCATGCATTATGCTTCACTTGTAAGCCTTTTACTCAATGACAACCAATGATCAGTTTAGAATGATCACTTTAACTGGCCAATCAACTTGACATGTCCGCACTAAATCGTCCGTAACTTTTGATTTAGAGTTCAGAATAACACGAATCCAATTCCCACATTACGGTAGCTCAATATTTTGTATTGTGAAAAATATTGAAACAAAAAAGATATGAAAAATCCTTCAAGTAATCCAATCTAGCGAAAACTGTGTGATGCCATGCATTATGATTCATTTATAAGCCTTTACTCAATGAGCACAAATGATCAGTTTAGAATGATCACTTTAACTGGCGAATCAACTTGACATGTCCGCACTAAATCGTGCATTACTTTTGATTTAGAGCTCCAAATGACACGAATCCAATGCCCAGTTAAGCTAGCTATATTTTATACATTTTGACAAAATTTGATGCAAAAATAGATACGACAAAGCATCCAAATAATCCAATTAATCCCGAGCTGCTTGATGTCATGCATATTTATAAGCCTTTACTCAATGAGCACCAATGATCAGCTAAGAATGATCACTTTATCTTGTCGATCAACTTGACATGTCTGCACTAAATCGTCCGTAAATTTTTGATTTCGAGCTCTGAATGAAACGAATCCATTGCCCACGTTAACCTAGCTCAATTTACTATATTGTGACCAAATTTGAGAGAGAAATAGATACGAGAAATTGTCCAAATAATCCAATCTATTCTGAACTACGTGAGGTCGTGCATTATGCTTCATTTATAAGCCTTTACTCAATGAGCACCAATGATCAGTTTAGAAGGATCACTTTCACTTGACTATCAACTTGACATGTCTGCACTAAATTGTCTGTAACTTTTGATTGAGAGCTCAGAATAACACGAAACCAATGCCCACGTTAAACTAACTCAAATTTTCTATATTGTGACAAAATTTGATACAGAATTAGATACGACAAAGTTTCCATGTAATCCAATCTATCCCGAACTGCGTGATGCCATGCATTATGCTTCATGTATAAGCTTTTACTCAATGAGCACCAATGATCAGTTTATTATGATCACTTTAACTGGACGATCAACTTGACATTTTATCGCACTAAATCGTCCCTAACTTTTTATTTAGAGCTCTGAATGACACGAATCCAATGCCCACGTTAAGCTAGCTCAATTTTCTATCTTGTCACAAAATTTGAGGCAGAAATAGATATGACAAAGCATCCAATTAATCCAATCTATCCCGAACTACGTGATGTCATGCATTATGCTTCACTTGTAAGCCTTTTACTCAATGACAACCAATGATCAGTTTAGAATGATCACTTTAACTGGCCAATCAACTTGACATGTCTGCACTAAATCGTCCGTAACTTTTGATTTAGAGTTCAGAATAACACGAATCCAATTCCCACATTACGGTAGCTCAATTTTTTGTATTGTGACAAAAATTGAAACAAAAAAGATATGAAAAATCCTTCAAGTAATCCAATCTAGCGAAAACTGTGTGATGCCATGCATTATGATTCATTTATAAGCCTTTACTCAATGAGCACAAATGATCAGTTTAGAATGATCACTTTAACTGGCCGATGAACTTGATATGTCCGCACTAAATCGTGCATAACTTTTGATTTAGAGCTCCGAATGACACGAATCCAATGCCCAGTTAAGCTAGCTATATTTTATATATTTAGACAAAATTTGATGCAGAAATAGATACGACAAAGCATTCAAGTAATCCAATCAATCCCGAGCTGCGTGATGTCATGCATTATGCATCATTTATATGCCTTTACTCAATGAGCACCAATGATCAGCTAAGAATGATCACTTTATCTTGTCGATCTACTTGACATGTCTGCACTAAATCGTCCGTAAATTTTTGATTTAGAGCTCTGAATGAAACGAATCCATTGCCCACGTTAACCTAGCTCAATTTACTATATTGTGACCAAATTTGAGAGAGAAATAGATACGAGAAATTGTCCAAATAATCCAATCTATTCTGAACTACATGAGGTCGTGCATTATGCTCAATGAACACAAATGATCAGTTTAGAATGATCACTTTAAGTTGGCGATCAACTTGATATGTCTGCACTAAATCGTCCGTAACTTTTGATTTATAGCTCAGAATAATACGAATCCAATGTCCACGTTAATCTAGTTCAATTTTCTATATTGTGACAAAATTTGAGACTAAAATAGATACGACAAAGTCTCCATGTAATCCAATCTATACCAAACCTTTTCTTAATGAACACCAATGATAAGTTTAGAACGATCATTTTAACTGGCCAGTGAGCTTGACATGTCCGCACTAAATAGTCTGTAACTTTTGATTTAGAGCTCAGAATGACACGAATCCAATGCCCACGTTAAGGTCGATCAATTTTCTATATTTTGACAAAATATGAGACAAAAATAGATACTTCAAAGCGTCCATGTAATCCAATCTATCCCAAATTGCGTGATGCCATACATTATGCTTCATTTATAAGTGTTTACTCAATGAGCACCAATGATCAGTTTAGAATGATCACTTTAACTGGCCGATCAACTTGGCATGTCCTCATTAAATCGTTCATAACTTTTGATTTAGAGCTGAGAATGACATGAATCCAATGCCCACGTTAAGCCTGCTCAATTTTCTATATTGTGACAAAATTTGAGACCGAAATAGACACGACAAAGCGTCCATGTAGTCCAATCTATCTAGAACTACGTGATGCCATGCATTATGCTTCATTTATATGCATTTTGTCAATGAGCACCTGTGATCAGTTAAGAATGATCACTTTAACTGACCGATCAACTTGACATGTCCGCACTAAATCGTCTGTAACTTTTGATATAGACCTCAGAATGACATGAATCCAATGCCCATGTTAAACTAGCTCAATGTTTTATATTGTGATAAAATTCAAATCTATTCGAACCTGCTTGATGTCATGCATAATACTTCATTTATTAGTATTTACTCAATGAGCACAATTGATCAGTCTAGAATAATCAATTTACCTTGGCGGTCAACTTGACATGTCTGCAGTAAATCGTATATAACTTTAATTAATAGCTCATAATGACACAAATCCAATTCCCTCACTAAGCTAGCTCACGTTTCTATATTGTGACAAAATTTGAGACAGAAATAGATACGAAGAGGCGATCAAGTAATCCGTGCTAGCCAAAACTGCGTGATGCTATGTATTTTGCTTGATTTATAAGCCTTTTCTTAATTAGCACCAATGATTAGTTTAGAATGATCACTTTAATTTGCCGATCAACTTGACATGACCACACTAAATCGTTCGTAACTTTTGATTAAGAGCTTAGACTGACACAAATCCAATGCCCATGTTAAGCTAGCTCAATGTTTTTGTATTGTGATAAAGTTTAAAACTAAAATTGCTTAAACAAGTCCTCCAAGTAATCAAATATTTCCAAAAATATGTGGTGTCATATATTATGATTCATTTATAATCCTTTAATCAATGAGCACCAGTGATCAGTTTATAATGATCAATTTAACTGGGCGATCAACTTGACATGTATGTACTAAATCGTTCATAACTTTTGATTTAGAGCTCATAATAACACAAATCCAATGCCCACGTTAAGTAGCTCAATTTTTTATATTGTGACTAAATTTGAGACAAAAATGGATACGACAAAGTGTCCAAGTAATCCAATCTATCTCAAACTGTGTGATATCATGCATTATGCTTTATATATAAACCTTTACTCAATCAGCACCAATGATCAGTTTATAATGATCACTTTAACTCGCCGATCAACTTGACATGTCCGCACAAAATTCTCCGTAACTTTTTATTTAGAGCTCAGAATGACACGAATCCAATGCCCACGTTAAGCTATCTCAATTTTCTATACTTTGAGAAAATATGAGACAAAATTAGATACGACAAAGTGTCAATGTAATCCAATCTATCCCGAACTGCGTGATGCATGCATTATGCTTCATTTGTAAATGTTTACTTAATGAGCACAAATGATCAGTTTAGAATGATCACTTTAACTAGCCGATAAAATTGAAATGTCCGTAGTAAGTCGTCCGTAACTTATATTTTAGAGCTCAGAATGACACGAATCCAATGCCCATGTTAAGCTAGCTCAATTTTCTATATTGCGACAAAATTAGAGATAGAAATAGATAAGGCAAAGTGTCTAAGTAATTCAATCTATCCAAAAGTGCGCGATGCCATGCATTATGCTTCATTTATAAGACTTTACTCAATTAAGAATGATGATTTTAACTGACCGATCAACTTGACATGTCCGCACTAAATCGTCCTGAACTTTTGATTTAGAACTCAGAATTACACGAATCCAATGCACACGTTAAACTAGCTAATGTTTTATATTGTGATAAAATTGAAGACTAAAACTGCTTCGACAAGTCCTCCATGTAATCAAATCTATCTAAAACTGTGTGATGTCATGCATTACGCTTCATTTATAAGTCTTTAGTCAATGAGAACAATTGATCAGTTTAGAATGATCAATTTAACTTGGCGATCAACTTGACATGACTATAGTAAATCGTCCATAACTTTTGATTTCTAGCTCATAACGACACAAATCCAATGCCCACGTTACGCTAGCTCAATTTTCTATATTGTGACAAAATTTGAGACAAAAATAGATATAAAGAAGTGATCAAGTAATCCAAGCTAGCAAAAAATGCGTGATGCTATGCATTTTGCTTCATTTATAAGCCTTTTATTAATGAGCACCAATGATCAGTTTAGAATGATCACATTTCCGGCCGATCAACTTGACATGTCCGTACTAAATCGTTTGTAACGTATATTTTAGAGATCAGAATGACACGAATCCAATGCCCACGTTAAACTAGCTCAATTTTCTATATTGTAACAAAATTTGAGAGAGAAATAGATACGACAAAGCGTCCAAGTAATCCAATCTATCCCAAACAGTGTGATGTCATGGATATGCCTCATTTATAAACCTTTACTCAATGAGCTCCAATGATCAGTTTAGAATGATCACTTTAACTCGCCGATCAACTTGGCATGTCTGCACTAAATCATACGTAACTTTTAATTTAGAGCTCAGAATGACACGAATCCAATGCTCACGTTAAGCTAGCTAAATTTTCTATATTATGACAAAATTTGAGACTGAATTAGATACGACAAAGCGTCCATGTAATCCAACCTATCCCGAACTGCGTGATACCATGCATTATGCTTCATTTAGATGCCTTTACTCAGTGAACACCAATGATCAGTTAAAAATGATCACTTTAAATGACCAATCAACTTGACATGTCCGCACTAAATCGTCCGTAACTTTCTATTTAGACCTCAGAATAACACGAATCCAATGCCCACGTTAAACTAGCTCAATGTTTTATATTGTGATAAAACTAAAGACTAAAATTACTTTGAAAAGTCCTCCAAGTAATCAAATCTATCCAAAACTGCGTGATTTCATGCATTATACTTCATTTATAAGTCTTTACTCAATGAGCACAATTGATCAGTGTAGAATGATCAATTTAGCTTGGTGATCAACTTGACATGTCTGCTGTAAACCATACATAACTTTTGATTTATAGCTCATAACGACACAAATCCAATGCCCACCTTAAACTAGCTCAATTTTCTATATTGTGACAAAATTTGAGACAGAAATAGATACAGAAAAGCAATCAAGTAATCCAAGCTAGCCAAAACAGCGTGATGCTATGCATTTGGATTCATTTATAAGCCTTTTCTTAATGAGCACCAATGATCAGTTTAGAATGATCACTTAAACTGCCCAATAAACTTAACATGTCCGCTCTAAATGATACGTAACACATATTTTAGAGATCAGAAAGTCATGAATCCAATGCCACGTTAAGCCAGCTCAATTTTCTATATTGTGAAAAACATTTGAGACAAAAATAGATACGACAAATCATACAAGTAATCCAATATATCCCTAACTGTGTGATGTCGTGCATATGCTTCATCTATAAACCTTTACTCAATGAGCACCAATGATTAGTTTAGAATGATAACTTTAATTGCCGATCAACTTGGCATTTCCGCACTAAATTGTCCGTAACTTTTGATTTAGAGCTCAGAATGACAAAAATCTAATGCCCATGTTAAGCTAGCTCGATTTCTATATTGTGAAAAAATTTGAGATAGAAATAGATACGAAAAAGCATCCATGGAATCCAATCTATCCCGAACTGCGTGACGCCATGAAATATGCTTCATTTATATGCGATTACTCAATGAGCACCAGTAATCAGTTAAGAATGATCACTTTAACTGGCCGATCAACTTGGCATATTCGTAATTTTTGATTTAGAGCTCAGACTGATACGAAACCAATGCCCACATTAAGCTAGCTAGATTTTTTTATATTGTGATAAATTTTAAGTCTAAAATTGCTTCAACACGTCCTCCAATTAATCAAATCTTTCCAAAACTACGTTGTGTCATGCATGATGCTTCATTTATAATCCTTCAATGAATGAGCACCAATGATTAGTTTAGAATGATCAATTTATTTAGGTGATCAAGTTGACATGTCTGCACTAAATTGTCCATAACTTTTGATTTAGATTTTATAATAACATGAATCCAGTGCCCACGTTAAGCTAGCTCAATTATCTATATTGTGACAAAATTTGAGACAAAAATAGATAAGACAAAGCGTCCAAGTAATCCAATCTATCTCGAAGTGCATGATATCATGCATTATGCATTATTTATAAACTATTACTCAATGAGCACCAATGATCAGTTTATAATGATCACTTTAACGGGCCGATCAACTTGACATGTCTGCACTAAATCGTCTGTAACGTTTGATTTAGAGCTCAGACTGATACGAACCCAATGCCCACATTAAGCTAGCTAGATTTCTTTATATTGTGATAAATTTTAAGTCTAAAATTGCTTCAACAAGTCCTCCAATTAATCAAATCTTTCCAAAACTACGTGGTGTAATGCATGATGCTTCATTTATAACCCTTTAATGAATGAGCACCAATGATTTGTTTAGAATTATCAATTTATTTAGGTGATCAAGTTGACATGTCTGCACTAAATTGTCTATAACTTTTGATTTAGAGTTTATAATAACACGAATCCAATTCCCACGTTAAGCTAGCTCAATTATCTATATTGTGACAAAATTTGATACAAAAATAGATAAGACAAAGCGTCCAAGTAATCCAATCTATCTCGAAGTTCATGATATCATGCATTATGCATTATTTATAAACCTTTACTCAATGAGCACCAATGATCAGTTTATAATGATCACTTTAACGGGCCGATCAACTTGACATGTCTGCACTAAATCGTCTGTAATGTTTGATTTAGAGCTCAGAATGACACGAATCCAATGTCCATGTTAAGCTAGCTCTACTTTTTATATTGTGACAAATTCTGAGACAGAAATAGATACGACAAAGTGTCCATGTAATCCAATCTATCCCGAACTGTGTGCTGCCATACATTATGCTTCATTTATAAGACTTTACTCAATGAGCACCAATAATCAGTTAAGAATGATCGTTTTAACTGACCGATCAACTTGACATGTCCGCACTAAATCGTCCGTAACTTTTGATTTAGACCTTAAAATGACGAATCCAATGCCCACGTTAAACTAGCTCAATCTTTTATATTGTGATAAAATTGAAGACTAAAACTGCTTCGACAAGTCGTCCTAGTAATCAAATCTATCCAAAACTGTGTGATGTCATGCATTATGTTTCATTTATAAGCCTTTAATCAATGAGCACCAATGATTACTTTAGAATGATCAATTTAACTTGGCGATCAACTTGATATGTCTGTAGTAAATTGTCCATAACGTTTGATTTATAGCTCACAACGACACAAATCTAATGCCCACGTTAAGCAAGCTCAATTTTCTATATTGTGACAAAATTTGAGGCAGAAATAGATATGAAGAAGCGATCACGTAATCCAAGGTAGCCAATACTGCGTGATGCTATGCATTTTGCTTCATTTATAAGCCTTTAATTAATTAGCTTAGAATGATCACTTTAACTGGCCGATCAACTTGACATGTCCGCACTAAATCGTTTGTAATGTATATTTTAGAGATCAGAATGACACAAATCAAATGCCCACGTTAAGCTAGCTCAAGTTTCTATATTGTAACAAAATTTGAGATAGAAATAGATACGACAAAACGTCCAAGTAATCCAATCTATCCCGAACTGCGTGATGTGTGCATATGCTTAATTTATAAGCCTTTACTCAATGAGCAGCAATGATAAGTTTAGATTGATCAGTTTAACTGGCCGATAAACGTGGCATGTCTGCACTAAATCCTCTGTAACTTTTGATTTAGAGCTCAGAATGACACGAATCCAATGCCCACGTGAAGCTAGCTAAATTTTCTATATTAAAACAAAATTTGAGATAAAATTAGATACGACAAAGCATCCATGTAGTCCAATCTATCCTGAACTGCGTGATGCCATGCATTATGCTTCATTTAAATGCCTTTATTCAATGAACACCAATGATCCGTTAAAAATGATCACTTTAACTGACCAATCAACTTGACATTTTCGTACTAAATCGTCCGTAACTTTTGATTTAGTGCTCAGAATGACTCGAATCCAATGTCCATGTTAAACTAGCTCAATGTTTTATATTGTGATAAAATTGAAGAATAAAACTACTTTGACAAGTCCTCCAAGTAATCAAATCTATCCAAAACTGCGTGATGTCATGCATTATGCTTCATTTAAAAGCCTTTAATCAATGAGCACCAATAATTAGTTTACAATGATCAATTTAACTGGGCAATAAACTTGACATGTATGCACTAAATTGTCCATAACTTTTGATTTAGAGCTTATAATAACACGAATCCAATGCCCACGTTAAGCTAGCTCCATTTTTTATATCGTGATAGAATTTGAGACAAAAATTTATAACACAAAACGTCCAAGTAATGACATCTATCTCGAAGTGCGAGATATCATGCATTATGCTTTATTTATAAACTATTACTCAATGAGCACCAATGATCAGTTTAGAATGATCACTTTAACTGGCCGATCAACTTGACATGTCTGCAGTAAATTGCCCGTAAGTTTTGATTTAGAGCTTCAGAATGACACGAATCCAATGCCCACGTTAAGCTAGCTCAATTTTCTATATTGTGACAAAATTTGAGACATAAATAGATACGACAAAGCGTGCATGTAATCCAATCTATCCCAAACTGCGTGATGCCATGTATTATGCTTCATTTATATGCCTTTACTCAATGAGCACCAATGATCAATTAAGAATGATCACTTTAACTAGCCGATCAACTTGACATGTCCGCACTGAATCATTCGTAATTTTTGGTTTAGAGCTCACACTGACACGAATCCAATGCCCATGTTAAGCTAGCTCAATGTTTTTATATTGTGATCAATTTTAAGACTAAAATTGTTTCAACAAGTCCTCCAAGAAATCTAATCTTTCCAAAACTACGTAGTGTCATGCATTATGATTCATTTATAATCCTTTAATCAATGAGCACAAATGATTAGTTTAGAATGATCAATTTAACAGGGCGATCAACTTGGCATGTCCGTACTAAATCGTCCGTAACTTTTGATTTAGAGCTCAGAATGACACGAATCCAATACCATGTTAAGCTACCTCAATTTTCAATATTTTGACAAAATATGAGACAAAAATAGATACGACAAAGCGTCCATGTAATCCAATCTATCCCAAACTGCGTGATGCCATGCATTATGCTTCATTTATAAGCTTTTACTTAATGAGCACCAATGATCAGTCAAGAATGATCACTTTAACTGACTGATCAACTTGACATGTCCGCACTAAATCGTTCTTAACTTTGGATTTAGACGTCCGAATGACACGAATCCAACACCCATGTTAAGCTAGCTCAGTGTTTAATATTGTGATAAAATTGAAGACAACAATTGCTTTGACACATCCTCCAAGTAATCAAATCTATCCAAAACTGCGTGATGTCATGCATTATGTTTCATTTATAAGTCTTCACTCAATGCGCACAATTGATCAACTTAGAATGCTCAATTTAACTGGGCGATAACCTTGACATGTATGCAGTAAATAGTTCATAACTTTTGATTTATAGCTCATAACGACACAAATCCAATGCCCACATTAAGATAGCTTAATTTTCTGTATTGTGACAAAATTTGAGACGGAAACAGGTACGAAAAGTCGTTCAAGTAATCCAAGCAAGCCAAAACTATGTGATGCCATGCGTGCTTCATTTATAAGCCTTTACTCAATGAGCATCAATTATCTGTTTATAATGATCACTTTAACTGGCTGATCACGTTGACATGTCCGCACTAATTCGTCCGTAACTTTTGATTTAGTGCTCAAAATGTCACGAATCCAATGCCCACGTTAAGCTAGCTCAATTTTCTATATTGTGACAAAATTTTGAGACAAAAATAGATGCGACAAAGTGCCCATGTAATCCAATATATCCTGAAGAGCGTGATGCCTTGCATTATGCTTCATTTATATTCCTTTACTCAATGAGCATCAATGATCACTTTAGAATGATCACTTTAAATGGCCGACCAACTTGACATGTCCACACTAAATGGTCCGTAACTTTTGATTTAGATATTAGATTGACACGATCCCAATGCTCACGTTAAACTAGCTAAATGTTTTTCTACTGTGATAAATTTAAGACTAACATTGCTTCAACAAGTCCTCCAAGTAATCAAATCTTTCCAAAACTATGTTATGTCATGCATTATGTTTCATATATAAGCCCTTAATCAGTGAGCACCAATGATCAGTTTAGAGTGATCAATTTAACTAGGCGATCAACTTGACATGTCTGCACTACATTGTCCATAACTTTTGATCTAGAGCTCAAAATAACACGAAGCCAATGCCCACGTTAAACTAGCTCAATTTTCATTATTGGGACAAAATTTAAAACCAAAAATAGATAGGACAAAGCGTCCAAGTAATCCAATCTATTCCGAAATGCGTGATATCATGCATTATGATTCATTTATAAGGCTTTACTCAAACAACTAATCAGTTTAGAATGATCACTTTAATTGGCCGATCAACTTGACATGCCCGCACTAAATAGCCCATAGCTTTTGATTTAGAGCTCAGAATGACACGAATCCAATGCTCACGTTAAGCAAGCTCAATTTTCTATATTTTGGCAAAATTTGAGACACAAATAAATGCGAAAAAGCGTCCATGTAATCATATCTATCCCGAACTGCGTGATGTCATGCATAATGCTTCATTTATAAGCTTTTACTCAAGAAGCACCAATGATCACTTTAGAATGATCACTTTAACTGCCCGATCAACTTGACATGTTCGAATTAAATAATCCGTAACTTATGATTTACAGCTAAAACTGAAACAAATCCAGTTCCCACGTTTAGCTAGCTCAATTTTCTATATTGTGACAAAGTTTGAGAAAGAAATAGATATCAAAAATTATTGAAGTAATCCAATCGAGCCTAAACTGCGTGATGTCATGCATTATGTTTCATTTAGAAGGCTTTACTCAATGAGCACCAATGATGAGTTTAGAATGATTACTTCAACTAGGCGATAACCTTGACAAAATTTTCTATATTGTGACAAAATCTGAGATAAAAATAAATCGTCCAAGTAATCCAATCGAGCCTAAACTGCGTGATGTCATGCATTATGCTTCATTAATAAGCCTTTACTCAATGAACACCAATGATCAGTTTAGAATGATCACTTTAACTGGCCGATCAACTTGTCATGTCCGCACTAAATCGTCCGTAGCTTTTGATTTAGAGTTCAGAATGACACGAATCCAATGGCCACGTTAAGCTAGGTCCATTTACTATATTTTATCAAAGTTTGAGACATAGATAGATACCACAAAGCTTCAAAGTAATCCAATCTATCCCCAACTACGTGATGTCATGCATTATGCTTCATTTATAAGCCTTTACTCAATGACCACCAATGATCAGTTTAGAATGACCACTTTAACTGGCCGATCAACTTGACATGTCTCCATTAAATCGTCCGTAACTTATGATTTAGTGCTCAGTATGACACGAATCCAATGTCCACGTTAAGCTACCTCAATTTTCTATATTGTGACTAAATTTAAGAAATAAATAGATACGACAAAGTGTCCATGTAATCCAATCTATCCCGAACTGTTTGTTACCATGCATTATGCTTCATTTATATGCATTTAGTCAATGAGCACCAATGATCAGTTTAGAATGATCACTTTAACTAGATGATCAACTTGACATGTCCGCACTAAATCGTCCATAACTTTTGATTTAGAGCTCAGAATAACAAGAATCCAATGCCCATGTAAAGGTAGCTCAATTTTCTATATTGTGATAAAATTTGAGACAGAAATAGATATAAAAAAGTATTGAAGTAATCCAATCTAGCTAAAGCTGTGTGATACCATGCATGATGTGACAAAGCATCCAAGTAATCCAATCTATCCCAAACTGCATGATGACATGTATTATGCCACATTGATAAGCATTTACTTAATGAGCACCAATGATTAGTTAAGACTGATCATATTAATTGGCCGATATACTTGACATGTCTGTACTAAATCATCCGTATTTTATGATTTAGAGCTCAAATTGACACGAATCCAATGCCCACGTTAAGCTAGCTCAATTTTCTATATTATGACAAAATTTGAGACAGAAAAAGATAAGACTAAGCGTCCAAGTAATCCAATCTATCCCGTACTGTGTGATGCCATGCATTATGCTTCATTTATAAGCCTTTACTCTATGGGCATCAATGATAAGTTAAGAATGATCATTTTAACTGGCCGATCAACTTGACATGGCTGCACTAAATCGTTCGTAACTTTTCATTTAGAGCTCCGAATGACACGAATCTAATGCCCACGTTAAGGTGGCTCAATTTTCTATATTGTGACAAAACTTGAGACAGAAATAGATACGAAAAAGCGTCCTAGTAATCCAGTCTAGCCAAAACTTCATGATGCTATACATTATTCTTAATTTATAAGCCCTTACTCAATGACCACTAATGATCAGTTTAGAATAGTCATATTAACTGGCCTATCAACATGACATGTCCGCAGTAAATTGTATGTAACTTTTTATTTAGACCTCTGAATGACATGAATCCAATGCCCACGTTAAGCTAGCTCAATTTTCTATATTTTGACAAAATTTGAGTTAGAAATTGAGACAACAAAGCATCTAAGTAATCCAATCTATCCCAAGCTTCATGATGCCATGCTTTATGTATCTTCTATAAGCATTTACGTAATCTACACGAATGATCAGTTTAGAATGATCATTTTAACTGGCCGATCAACTTGACATGTGCGCACTAAATCGTCTATAACTTATGATTTAGAGCTCAGAATGACACGAATCCAATGCCCACGTTAAGCTAGCTCAATTTTCTATATTTTGAAAAAAATTTGAGATAGGATAAAAGACAAAAATGCGTACAAGTAATCCAATCTCTCTCGAACCTCGTAATGCCATGCTTTATGCTTCATTTATAAGGGTTTACTTTATCAGCACCAATGATCACTTTGAGAATGATAACTTTAACTGGCCTAGAAACTTTATATGTCCGCACTAAATCATCTGTAACTTATGATTTAGAGCTAAGAATGAATCGAATCGAATGCCCACGTTAATCTAGCTCAATTTTCTATATATGACAAAATTATAGAAAAAAATAGATATGACAAAGCATCCAAGTAATCCAATCTATCCTGAACTGCATGATGGCATGCATTATGCTACATTTATAAGCATTTACTTAATAAGCACCAATGATTAGTTAAGAATGCTCATTTAACTGGCTGATCAACTTGACATGTCTGCACTAAATCATCCGTATTTTATGATTTAGACCTCAGAGTGACACGAATCCATCGCCCACTTTAAGCTAGCTCAATTTTTTATATTGTGACAAAATTTGAGACAAAAATAGCTACGACAAAGCGTCCAAGTAATCCAATCTATCCCGTACAGTGTGATGCCATGATTTATGCTTCAGTTATAAGCCTTTACTCTATGGGCACCAATGATCAGTTAAAAATGATCATTTAACTGGCCGATCAACTTGACATGTCCGCACTAAATCGTGAGTAACGTTTGATTTAGAGCTCAGAATGACACGAATCCAATGTCCACGTTAAGCTGGCTAAATTTTCTATATTGTGACAAAATTTGAGACAGAAATAGATACGAAAAAGTGTTCTAGTAATGCAATCAAGCCAAAATTACGTGATGCCATACATTACTCAATGAGCATTAATGATCAGTTTAGAATAGTCATATTAACTGTCCTATCAATATGACATGTCGACACTAAATTGTATGTAACTCTTTACTCAGACCTCGAAATGACATGAATCCAATGCCCACGTTAAGTTAGCTCAATTTTCTATATTTTGACAAAATTTGAGATAGAAATAGAGAAGACAAAGCATCCAAGTAATCCAATCTATCCCAAACTTCATGATGCCATGCTTTATGTTTCTTTTACAAGCGCTTACTTAATCTACACCAATGATCAAATCAGAATGAACACTGTAACTGGCCGGTCAACTTGACATGCCCGCACTAAATAGTCCTTAACCTCAATTTAGTGCTCAGAATGACACGAATCTAATGCCCACGTTAAGCTAGTTCAATTTTCTATATTTTGACAAAATTTGAGTTAGAAATAGAGACAACAAAGCATCCAAGTAATCCAATCTATCCCAAACTTCATAATGCCATGCTTTATGTTTCTTTTATAAGCGTTTACTTAATCTACACGAATGATCAGTTTAGAATGATCACTTTAACTCGCCGATCAACTTGACATGTCCGCACTAAATCGTCCTTAACTTATTATTTAGAGCTTAGAATGACCCGAATCCAATGCCATGTTAAGCTAGCTTAATTTTCTATATTTTAGAGAAATTTGAGATAGAAGAAGAGACAACAAAGCATACAAGTAATCCAATCTCTCCCAAACCTCATAATGTCATGCTTTATGCTTCTTTTATAAGCGTTTACTTTCTTAGCAACAATGATCAGGAATGATCACTTTAACTGGCCTAGAAACTTTACATGTCGGCACTAAATCGTCCGTAACTTATGTTTTAGAGCTAAGAATGACTAGAATCAAATGCCCACGTTAATCTAGCTCAATTTTCTATATTTTGACAAGATTATAGACAGAAATAGATATGACGAAGCATCCAAGTAATCCAATCAATCCTGAACTGCATGATGGCATGCATTATGCCACATTTATAAGCACTTACTTAATGAGCACCAATGATTAGTTAAGAATGATCATTTTAACTGACCAATCAACTTGACATGTCCGCACTAAATCATCCGTATTTTTTGATTTAGACCTCAGACTGATACGAATCCAATGCCCACGTTAAGCTAGCTCAATTTTCAATATTGTGACAAAATTTGAGACAGAAATTGCAACGACAAAGCATCCAAGTAATCCAATCTATCCCATATTGCGTGATGCCATGCATTATGCTTCATTTATAAGCCTTTACTCTATGGGCACCAATGATGTGTTAAAATGATCATTTAACTGGTAGATCAACTTGACATGTCCGCACTAAATCGTCAGTAATGTTTGATTTAGAGCTCGGAATGGCACGAATCCAATGACTCGGATAAGCTGGCTCGATTTTCTATATTGTGACAAAATTTGAGACCAAAATAGATACAAAAAAGCATCCAAGTAATCCAATCTAGCCAACACTGCATGCCATGCATTATGGTTAATTTATAAGCTCTTACTCAATGAGCACCAATGATCAGTTTAGAATAATCATATAAACTGGCCTATCAACTTGACATGTCCAAACTAAATCGTATGTAACTTTTTATTTAGACCTCAGAATGACACGAAACCAATGCCAACGTTAAGTGAGCTATATTTTCTATATTTTGACAAAATTTGATATAGAAAAGAGGCAACAACGCATCCAAGTAATCCAATCCATCCCGAACGTCGTAATGCCATGCTTTATGCTTCAGTTATAAGTGTTTACTTTATCAGCACCAATGATCAGCTTAGAATGATCACTTTAACTGGCCTAGAAACTTTACATGTCCGCACCAAATCGTCCTTAACTTATGGTTTGGAGCTCAGAATGACACGAATCCAACACCCACATTTAGCTAGCTAAATTTTCTATATTTTGAAAACATTATTGACAGAAATAGAGGCTACAAAGCATCCAAGTAATCCAATATATCCCAAATGCGTGATGCCATGCATTATGCTTCATTTATAAGCTTTTAATCAATGAGTACCAATTATCAGTTAAGAATGATTATTTTAACTAGCTGATGAACTTGACATGTCCGCACTAAATCATCTGTAACTTATGATTTGGAGCTCACAATGACACAAATCCAATGCCCACGTATAGCTAGCTCAATATTGTATGATGTGACAAAAATTGATTCTAAAATAGATATGACAAAGCGTCCAAGTAATCCAATCTATCTCGAACTTTGTGATGCCATGCATTATGCTTCATTTATAAGACTTTACTCAATAATCACCAATGATCAGTTAAGAATGATCATTTTAACTTGCGGATCAACTTGACATGTCTGCACTAAATCGTTCGTACCTTTTGATTTAGAGCTCAGAATGACATGAATCCAATGCCCACATTCAGCTAACTCAATTTTCTGTATGTTGACAAAATTTAAGACAGAAATAGATACGACAAAGAGTCCAAATAATCCAATCTATCCCGGAATGCATGATGGCATGCATCATGCAACAGTTATAATCATTTACTTAATGAGCACCAATGAGCAGTTTAGAATGATCACTTTAACTGCCCGATCAACTTGACATGTCCGCACTAAATCATCCATAACTTTTGATTTAGAGCTCAGAATGACACGAATCCAGTACACATGTTAAGCTAGTTCACTTTTCAATATTGTGACAAAATTTGCTACAGAAATAGATACGAAAAATGTCCAGGTAAATGAATCTAGACAAAACTGCGTTATTCCATGCATTACGCTTTTACTCAATGAGTACCAATGAGCAGTTAAGAATGATCACTTTAAATGGTCGATCAACTTGACATGTAAGCACTAAATTGTCCTTAACTTTTGATTTAATGCCCTGAATGACACGAACCCAATGCCCACCATAAGCTAGCTCAATTTTATATATTTTTACAAAGTATGAGATAGAGTAAGAGACGACAAAGCGTACAAGTAATCCAATCTATCCCAAACTTCGTAATGCCATGCTTTATGCGTCATTTATAAGCGTTTACTTTATCAGCACCAATGATCAGTCTAGAATGATCACTTTAACTGGCCTAGAAACTTTACATGTCCGCACTAAATCGTCCGTAACTTATGATTTAGAGCTAAGAATGATTCGAATCGAATGCCCACATTAATCTAGATCAATTTTCTATATTTTGACAAAATTATTGACAAAAATAGATATGACAAGGCATCCAAGTAATCCAATCTATCCCGAACTGCATGATGGCATGCATTATGCCACATTGATAAATATTTACTTATTGAGCACCAATGATTAGTTAAGACTGATCATATTAATTGGCCGATATACTTGACATGTCTGCACTAAATCATCCGTATTTCATGATTTAGAGCTCAGATTGACACGAATCCAATGCCCACGTTAAGCTAGCTCAATTTTCTATACTGTTACAAAATTTGAGACAGAAATATATACGACAAAGCGTCCAAGTAATCCAATCTATCCCGTACTGTGTGATGCCTTGCATTATGTTTCATTTGTAAGCCTTTACTCTATGGGCATCAATGATAAGTTAAGAATGATCATTTTAACTGGTCGATCAACTTGACATGTCCGCACTAATTTGTTCGTAACTCTTGATTTAGAGCTCAGAATGACACGAATATAATGCCCACGTTAAGGTGGCTCAATTTTCTATATTGTGACAAAATTTGAGACAGAAATAGATATGAAAAAGCGTCCTAGTAATCCAATCTAGCCAAAACTTCGTGATGCTTTACATTATGCTTAATTTATAAGCCCTTACTCAATGAGCGCTAATGATCAGTTTAGAATAGTTATATTAACTGGCCTATCAACATGACATATCCGCATTAAATTGTATGTAACTTTTTATTTAGCCTCGGAATGACATGAATCCAATGCCCACGTTAAGCTAGCTCAATTTTCTATATTTTGACAAAATTTGAGTTAGAAATTGAGACAACAAAGCATCTAAGTAATCCAATCTATCCCAAGCTTCATGATGCCATGCTTTATGTATCTTCTATAAGCATTTACGTAATCTACACGAATGATCAGTTTAGAATGATCATTTTAACGGGCCAATCAACTTGACATGTCCGCACTAAATCGTCTGTAACTTATAATTTAGAGCTCAGAATGACACGAATCCAATGCCCACATTAAGCTAGCTAAATTTTCTCTATTTTGAAAAAATTTGAGATAGAATAAAAGACAACAAAGCGTACGAGTAATCCAATCTCTCTCGAACCTTGTAATGCCATGCTTTATGCTCCACTTATAAGCGTTTACTTTATCAGCACCAATGATCAGTTTAGAATGATCACTTTAACTGGCCTAGAAACTTTACGTGTCTGCACTAAATAGTCCGTAACTTATGATTTAGAGCTAAGAATGACTCGAATCGAATGCCCAAGTTAATCTAGTTCAATTTTCTATATTTTTAGAAAATTATATACAGAAATAGATATGACAAAGCATCCAAGTAATTCAATCTATCCTGAACTGCATGTTGGCATGCATTATGCTACAATTATAAGCATTTACTGAATGAGCACCAATGATTAGTTAAGAATGCTCCTTTTAACTGGCCGATCAACTTGACATGTCCGCACTAAATCATCCGTATTTTATGATTTAGACCTCAGACTGACACGAATCCAATGCCCACGTTAAGGTAGCTCAATTTTCTATATTGTGACAAAATTTGAGGCAGAAATAGCAACGAGAAAGCGTCGAAATAATCCAATCTATCCCCTACTGCGTGATGCCATGCATTATGCTTCATTTATAAGCCTTTACACTATTGCCACCAATGATCAGTTAAAAATGATCATTTAACTGGCCGATCAACATGACATGTCCGCACTAAATCGTCTGTAACGTTTGATTTAGAGCTCAGAATGACACGAATCCATTGCCCACGTTAAGCTGGTTAAATTTTCTATATTGTGACAAAATTTGAGACAGAAATAGATACGAAAAAGCGTTCTAGTAATCCAATCTAGCCAAGATTACGTGATGTCATGCATTACTCAATAAACACTAATGATCAGTTTAGAATAGTCATATTCACTGTCCTATCGACATGACATGTGCACACTAAATTGTATGTAACTCTTTATTCAGACCTCGGAATGACATGAATCCAATGCCTACGTTAAGGTAGCTCAATTTTCAATATTTTGACAATATTTGAGATATAAATACAGACGACAAAGCATCCAAGTAATCCAATCTATCCCAAACTTCATGATGCCATGCTTTATGTTTCTTTTATAAGGGCTTACTAAATCTAAACCAATGATCAGTTCAGAATGATCACTTTAACTGGCCGGTAAACTTGACATGCCCGCTCTAAATCGTCCGTTACTTATGATTTAGAGATCAGAATGACACGAATCCAATGCCCCACGATAAGCTAGCTCAATTTTCTATATTTTGAAAAAATTATCGACCGAAATAGAGGCGATAAAGCGTCCAAGTAATCCAATCTATCTCAAACTGCGTGATGCCATGCATTATGCTTCATTTATAAGCTTTTAATCAATGAGCACCAATTATCAGTTAAGAATGATCATTTTAACTGGCTGATCAACTTGACATGTCCGCACTAAATCGTCCGTAACTTATGATTTAGAGCTAAGAATGACTCGAATCGAATGCCCACATTAATCTAGATCAATTTTCTATATTTTGACAAAATTATTGACAAAAATAGATATGACAAGGCATCCAAGTAATCCAATCTATCCCAAACTGCATGATGGCATGCATTATGCGACATTGATAAGTATTTACTTATTGAGCACCAATGATTAGTTAAGACTGATCATATTAATTGGCCGATCAACTTGACATGCCGCACTAAATCATCCGTATTTTATGATTTAGAGCTCAGATTGACACGAATCCAACACCCATGTTAAGCTAGCTCCATTTTCTATACTGTGACAAAATTTGAGACAGAAATATATACGACAAAGCGTCCAAGTAATCCAATCTATCCCGTACTGCGTGATGCCTTGCATTATGTTTCATTTGTAAGCCTTTACTCTATGGGCATCAATGATAAGTTAAAAATGATCATTTTAACTGGTCGATCAACTTGACATAACCGCACTAATTTGTTCGTAACTCTTGATTTAGAGCTCAGAATGACACGAATATAATGCCCACGTTAAGGTGGCTCAATTTTCTATATTGTGACAAAATTTGAGACAGAAATAGATATGAAAAAGCGTCCTAGTAATCCAATCTAGCAAAAACTTCGTGATGCTATACATTATGCTTAATTTATAAGCCCTTACTCAATGAGCGCTAATGATCAGTTTAGAATAGTTATATTAACTGGCCTATCAACATGACATATCCGCATTAAATTGTATGTAACTTTTTATTTAGCCTTGCAATGACATGAATCCAATGCCCACGTTAAGCTAGCTCAATTTTCTATATTTTGAGAAAAGTTGAGTTAGAAATAGAGACAACAAAGCATATAAGTAATCCAATCTATCCCAAACTTCATGATGCCATGTTTTATGTTTCTTTTATAAGCGTTTACGTAATCTACACGAATGATCAGTTTAGAATGATCATTTTAACGGGCCAATCAACTTGACATGTCCGCACTAAATCGTCTGTAACTTATAATTTAGAGCTCAGAATGACACGAATCCAATGCCCACATTAAGCTAGCTAAATTTTCTCTATTTTGAAAAAATTTGAGATAGAATAAAAGACAACAAAGCGTACGAGTAATCCAATCTCTCTCGAACCTTGTAATGCCATGCTTTATGCTCCACTTATAAGCGTTTACTTTATCAGCACCAATGATCAGTTTAGAATGATCACTTTAACTGGCCTAGAAACTTTACGTGTCCGCACTAAATAGTCCGTAACTTATGATGCCATGCTTTATGTTTCTTTTGTAAGGGCTTACTAAATCTAAACCAATGATCAGTTCAGAATGATCACTTTAACTGGCCGCTAAACTTGACATGCCCGCTCTAAATCGTCCGTTACTTATGATTTAGAGATCAGAATGACACGAATCCAATGCCCCACGATAAGCTAGCTCAATTTTCTATATTTTGAAAAAATTATCGACCAAAATAGAGGTGACAAAGCGTCCAAGTAATCCAATCTATCTCAAACTGTGTGATGCCATGCATTATGCTTCATTTATAAGCTTTTAATCCATGAGCACCAATTATCAGTTAAGAATTATCATTTTAACTGGCTGATCAACTTGACATGTCCGCACCAAATCATCCATAACTTATGACTTTGAGCTCTGAATGATGCGAATCCAATGTCCATGCTTAGCTAGCTCAATTTTCTATACTTTTAAAAAAATTGAGACAGAAATAGATATGATAAAATGTACAAGTAATCCAATTTATCCCAAACTGTGTGATGCCATGCATTATGTTTCATTTATAAGCCTTTACTGAATAAGCACCAATGATCAGTAAAGAATGATCATTTTAACTTACTGATCAAAATGACATGTCAGCCCTAAATCGTCCGTAACTTTTGATTTTGAGGTCATCATGACACGAATCCAATGCCTATGTTCAGCTAACTCAATTTTGCTGTATGTGACAAAATTTAAGACAAAAATAGATACGACAAAGCATCCAAGTAATCCAATCTATCCCAAAATGCATGATGGCATGCATTATGCTACAGTTATAAGCCTTTACAATGAGCACCAATGCTCAGTTTAGAATGATCACTTTAACTGGTCGATCAACTTCACAAGTCCGCACTAAATCGTCCATAACTTTTGATTTATAGCTCAGAATGACACGAATCCAATTCCCACGCTACCTATATTTTTATATTGTGAAAAAATTTGATGGAGAAATAGATACAAAAAAACTGTCCAAGTAATCCAATCTATCCAAATTTGCCTCATACCATGCATTTTGCTTCATTTGTAAGCCTTTACTCAATTAGTACCAATGAGTAGTTTAGAATGAACATTGTAATTGGCCGAGAAACTGGACATGTCCGCACTAAATCATCCTTAACTTTCGATTTATATCTCAGAATCACACGAATCTAATGCCCATGTTTAGCTAGCTCAATTTTCTAGATTTTGACAAAATCTGAGTTAGAAATAAAAACAACAAAGCATCCAAGTAATCCAATCTATCCCAAACTTTATGATGCCATGCTTTATGTTTCTTTTATAAGCGTTTACTTAATCTACACGAATGATCAGTTTAGAATGATCACTTTAACTGGCCAATCAACTTGACATGTACGGACTAAATCGTCCATAACTTATTATTTAGAGCTTCGAATGACCCGAATCCAATGCCCACGTTAAGCTAGCTCAATTTTCTATATTTTAAAAAAAATTGAGATTGAATAAGAGACGACAAAGCATACAAGAAATCCAATCTCTCCCGAACCTCGTGCGTTTACTTTATCAGCACCAATGATCAATTTAGAATGATCACTTTAACTGGCCTAGAAAATTTACATGTCCGCACTAAATCGTCCGTAACTTATGTTTTTGAGCTAAGAATGACTCGAATCAAATGCCCACGTTAATCTAGCTCAATTTCCTATATTTTGAAAAATTATAGACAGAAATAGATATGACAAAGCGTCCAAGTAATCCAATCTATGCTGAACTGCATGATGGCATGCATTATGCCACATTTATAAGCATTTACTTAATGAGCACCAATGATTATTTAAGAATGGTCATTTTAACTGGCCGATCAACTTGACATGTCCACACGAAATCATCTGTATTTTATGATTTAGACTTCAGACTGACACGAATCCAATGCCACGTTAAGCTAGCTCCATTTTCTATATTGTGACAAAATTTGAGACAGAAATAGCAATGACAAAGCGTCCAAGTAATCCAATATATCCCGTACTGCGTGAGGCCATGCATTATCCTTCATTTATAAGCCTTTACTCTATGGGCACCAATGATCATTTATAAGCCTTTACTTAACTTGACATGTCCGCACTAAATCGTCAGTAACGTTTGATTTAGAGCACAGAATGACGCGAATCCAATGCCCACGTTAAGCTGGCTCGATTTTCTATATTGTGACAAAATTTGAGACAGAAATAGATACGAAAATGCGTCCTAGTAATCCAATCTAGCCAAAACTATGTGATGCCATGCATTATGCTTAATTTACAAGCCCTTACTCAATGAGCACTAATGATCAGTTTAGAATAGTCATACTAACTGGCCTATTAACATGACATGTCCGCACTAAATTGTATGTAACTCTTTATTTAGACCTCAGAATGACATGAATCTAATGCCCACGTTAAGGTAGCTCAATTTTCTATATTTTGACAAAATTTGAGAAAGAAATAGAGACGACAAAGCATCCAAGTAATCCAATCTATCCCAAACTTCATGATGCCATGCTTTATGTTTCTTTTATAAGCGTTTACTTAATCTACACCAATGATTAGATCAGAATGATCACCTTAACTGGCCGGTCAACTTGACATGCCTGCAGTAAATCGTCCGTAACTTATGATTTAGAGATCAGAATGACACGAATCCAATGCCCACGTTAAGCTAGCTCAATTTTATATAACTTGAAAAATTATCGACCGAAATAGAGGCGACAAAGCATCCAAGTAATCCAATCTATCTCAAACTGTGTGATGCCATGCATTATGCTTCATTTATAAGCTTTTAATCCATGAGCACCAATTATCAGTTAAGAATGATCATTTTAACTAGCTGATCAACTTGTCATGTCCGCACTAAATCATCCGTAACTTATGACTTTGAGCTCAGAATGACGCGAATCCAATGTCCATGTTTAGCTAGCTCAATTTTCTATACTTTGACAAAATTCAGACAGAAATAGATACGACAAAGCGTACAAGTAATCCAATCTATCCAGAACTGTGTGATGTCATGCATTATGTTTCATTTATAAGCCTTTACTGAATAAGCACCAATGATCAGTAAAGAATGATCATTTTAACTTGCCGATCAACTTGACATGTCAGCCATAAATCGTCCGTAACTTTTGATTTAGAGCTCGGAATGACACGAATCCAATGCCCACGCTCAGCTAACTCAATTTTCTGTATTGTGACAAAATTTAAGACAAAAATATATACGACAAAGCATCCATGTAATCCAATCTATCCTGGAATGCATGATGGCATGCATTATGCTACTGTTATGAGCCTTTATTTAATGAGCACCAATGATAAGTTTAGAATGATCACTTTAATTGGTCGATCAACTTGACATGTCCGCACTAAATCGTCCGTAACTTTTGATTTAGAGCTCAGAATGACACGAATCCAATTCCCACGTTAAGCTACCTATGTTTTCTATATTGGGACAAAATTTGATGGAGAAATAGATACGAAAAAGTGTCAAAGTAATCCAATCTAGCCAAATTTGCGTGATGTCATGCATTATGCTTCATTTGTAAGCCTTTACACAATTAGTACCAATGATTAGTTTAGAATGATCAGTGTAACTGGCCGATAAACTTGACATGTCCGCACTAAATCGTCCTTAACTTTTGATTTAGTGCTCAGAATGAGACGAATCTAATGCCCACGTTAAGCAAGCTCAATTTTCTATATTTTGACAAAATTTGAGTTAGAAATAGAGA
Source organism: Pugionium cornutum (assembly GCA_018901935.1). Classification (NCBI taxonomy): domain Eukaryota; kingdom Viridiplantae; phylum Streptophyta; class Magnoliopsida; order Brassicales; family Brassicaceae; genus Pugionium; species Pugionium cornutum. The sequence continues at coordinate 13,763,714 of JAENJI010000013.1, forward strand.
CAACAAAGCATCCAAGTAGTCCAATATATCCTAAACTTCATGATGCCATGCTTTATGCTTCATTTATAAGCGTTTACTTTATCAGCACCAATGATCAGTTTAGAATGATTACTTTAAGAGGCCTAGAAACTTTACATGTCCGCAATAAATGGTCCGTACCTTATGATTTAGAGCTAAGAATAAATGGTCCACACCTTATTATCGACTGAAATAGAGACGACAAAGTGTCCAAATAATCCAATCTATTACAAAGTGCGTTATGCCATGCATTATGCTTCATTTCTAAGCTTTTAATCGATGAGCACCATTGATCAGTTAAAAATGATCATTTTATCATGCCGATCAACTTGACATATCCGCACTAAATCATCCGTAATTTATGATATTGATTTCAGATGTACACGAATCCAATGGGAACGTTAAGCTAGCTCAATTTTCTATATTATAACAAAAATTGAGATAGAAGTTGATACGACAAAGCGTCCAAGTAATCCAAACTATCCCGAACTGTGTGATGTCTTGCATTATGTTTCATTTATAAGCCGTTACTCAATAAGCACCAATGATCAGTTAAGAATGATCATTTTAACTTGCCGATCAACTTGACATGTCAGCACCAAATCGTTAGTAATTTTTTATTTAGAGCTCAGAATAACACGACTTGCTACTTCATGAGGTAGCTCTACCTGTCCCTGTTCTGTACTCAACACTTCCTTGAAAACAATTAGTAACATTAAGTCCTTCGAGGCTAAAGCTCTCCGGACATGACTAGGTTGAATAAGAAAGTTAGACTTGACAAGTTTCTTTTCCTTACTCATTTGGAGTTGTAGCTCATGTACTTGGGCAGGTGTAAGAGGAGCTAGGCTGACCTTTCTCTTGTCATGCACGAAGGTGTAGAGATTGGTTCTGCCATCATGCCGGGTATCTTTGTCAAACTGCCATGGTCTTCCTAGTAGAAGATGGCCAGCTTGCATGGGCACCACGTCGCACACGACCTGGTCTTGGTACTTGCCCACACTGAATGGCACAGTGACTTGCTCATGAATCTTGAGCTCCACTTTGTCATCAAGCCATCTCAGTCTATATGGTCGAGGATGCCATGTCCTTTCTAGACCTAGCTTATCAACCATATACGCACTAGCAACGTTAGTGCAAGAACCACCATCTATGATGAGGTTACATACCTTTCCCTTGATGGTGCAACGGCTGTGGAAGATGTTCTCCCTTTGGATGGTCTCTGAAGGATCCACCATTGCACTGAGGATACGTCTAGTGACCAGCACTTCCCCCACATCAGGGTACTCAATGTCACCATATTCTCCTTCTGGTTCATATTCCTCTTCATCTTGGGACTCATATTCTCCTGCCTCCGTAATCAGCATGACTCGGTTGTTTGGGCACTCCCTTGAGATGTGTCCACGTCCCCTGCACTTGAAACAAGTTATGTCACGTGATCTTTGAGGGTTAGAAGACTTACCAGGCTCTCTCTGGTCACGGGTGGGTTCAGGAGGCTTGCTCTTGAACCTTGACTCGATCTCTACGCTTTTGCCTTTGTCCACTGTCTTAGGCATGTTGCTTGGTGCCCAAGGTGTCTTAGGCTTGCTGCGGATGTCTTGGCTCTTACGTTTGATGTGCTGTTCAGCTTGCACAGATAGGTGGAACAAGTCCTTGAAGTCGTTGTAGATTTGCCTTTCCACCTTGCAGCTGATCCTTTCTTGGAGTCCATCCAAGAATTGCGCCATCAATGCTTCTTCATCATCATTGAGCTCCATTCTGTTCCTTAACCTCTCGAACTCTTCATAGTACTCCTCTACTGATCTGGTACCCTGCTTAAGAGTACGAAAACGTTGTTGCAAATCCCTATGGAAGTAAGGTGGAACATACCTTTGTCGCATGAGGTCTTTCATGTCGACCCATGAGTCTACGGGCCTCATTCTCTTCCTCCTTCTGTCAGATACCTCACGATCCCACCAGATGAGGGCATTGTCCGTGAGTTGTGCTACTGCCATTGAGACTCTCCTAGGTCCTGGTTGGTTGTAGTGATCAAAGATATGATCCATTCGCTTCTCCCAATCTAGGTAAGCCTCGGGGTCTACTTTTCCTGCAAAAGTTGGAGGAGTTAGTTTAACATCAGGATGAATTACCCGGTTATAGGTGTGTTCATCTCCATCCTCATGACGCCTAGGAGGCATTCTTGGTCTCTGGTGAAGACCATATGGCTCAAAGCCATCATCTTCTGCCTCTGGTTGCCGTGGAGGTCCTCTCGGCCTATGGTGATAGTTATGAGGTTGCGTGTCCTCATCTCCATCTGGCTGGGGTTCCTCCTGTTCGTGCCGTGTCCTAAGGTACTCAGGACCCTCAGGACGTTCTGGCTCAGCTCTCACGTGCCTTATGGCCTGGAATCTTACTGGTCTCTCCACGCGCTCCAACCTCTCGCCTATGGATGCGAGTTGTGTTTGGAGTGTGGTGAACATGGCCATCATGGCTTCAGCTGCAACTCTATTCTCTTCTCCCATGTGTGCTACAAAGAAAGAAGATAATTAGGGTGCTCCTAAATTATTAGGAGAGTTTTCTTTTTATATGTGGTTTGAAAAAATGCAAAAAGGAAAATTCTAAAGAAAGGAAATTCAAAAAAAAGGAAACTTCCTAGACAACTTGTGCTAGCTGTCCAATTCGAATTCTTTTAGTATCTTTTCTATTTTCTTTTTCTTTTCTTTTTAATTAGACTTAAAAATAAAGGAAATATGACTTAAACAAAAAGGAAAACGTGTATGCAATGCAAAAAGTGAATCTAAACCCTAGTGATACACGTAGGAGGCTAGATGCACTCGGTTTGGAGTTTGAGGTTATTTTTTTGATTTTTCTTGAATGCGACTTAAACTAATGCAAGAACACAAAACAAAACAAGCAAAAGGATAGAAACAACCTGGTTTAGGAGCTTTAAGCTCTGATACCAAAATGATACAAGCCTTGATTCAAGGATGTATGCGCGTGGGCTGTTTGTAGAAGATTAGGTGAGAAACTCAACCTTAGGCTTCTGGATAGGGGTTTTCTGGTTGGTAAACGATGGAAGGGTGAAGTGAACCACACGAGGGGTGATGAACCTCGTGATAAATCACAAACTTAGAGCTAGGAGGGCTGGTCTCAACTAGGTTCTAAGCGCACAAGATTCTTAGAGAGAAAACTTGAGGGAAAAAGTTCTACTTTATTAATAATCAAAAAGGTTGTCGAACTACAATGCTGGAAGGAGCCTTATTAATATGCTCGACAGCTTGACCTTATAGGGTCGACACAAATAAAGAAAAAGGAAAGTTTACAAAAGTGCACAAAGGAAAAGATACAAAAGTGCATAACCGAAAAAGGACATATTCCTAAAATGTTCTTGACTCAAAAATGTAAAGCAACTAGATCCTACCCTGCAAAACAGAAAGAGGCATATATTCGAATGTAAACTTACCTTAACTCACCTCACGGCCAAGAAATGGAAGGTGGCCGTCCTTGTGGCATGCACGCGCCTTGCTCCTAGTCTTCGACTTGGAGTAGGGTTAAATATCTTTGGGCCCTGACCTTTCTTGCCACTAAAGCCCAAGTCTCTGATGTTCCTTGTGTTGTTGAGAAGCCATTGGACTCTAATTTGCTCTTCTGGCCCATTGTCCTTAGCTGCTCTTCCTCTAGAAGCTTGTCGACCCATAAGCTGAATTTGTGGAAGAGTGCTCTTGATCTGCTTCTTGTCATTGCTCCTGGAGGTACCACTGGTGTAGATACTTCCTCTAAGTGCATGTCCTGGAGCTGGTAGCTCATTTGGTCCGAGTCCTCTTGTGTAGAAGTGGAAGTGTGCGTGTACTCGGCTGGATGGCCTGTACCGGCTGGATTGTGCGCGGTACTGGCCGGAATGACTTCAGGACCGGCCAAGTTGATCCCGGAGTCGGCGGTGTCATCAGGGGGACCGGCGGTGTCATTCACGTCCCCACCAAGTGTGCCGGAAGCTTGGGCCTCTCCGCCGGCGATGTTGACCGGTCTGGTCCTATAGGTCGAAGGTCCGGCGGTACTGTCTGGTCCGGCAGGCGCGCCAGATGGTCCTGCTGTCTCGGGCAAGCTTCCTGGTCGGCCAGTCTGGTCTCCTGGCTGGATGTACGACCTGATGTCCTCATCAACATCCCTACAATAAATCGACTGTAACTTTTGATTTAGAGCCCCGAATGACACGAATCCAAAACACACGTTAAACTAGGTCAATTTTTTATATTTTGACAAAGTTATAGGCAGAAATAGAGACAACAAAGCCTCCAACTAATCCAATCTATCCCAAACTGTGTGGTGTCATGCAGTATGCTTCATTTGTAAGCTTTTAATCAATGAGCACAACCGATCAGTTAAAAATGATCATTTTAACTCGCTGATGAACTTGAGATGTGCGCACTAACTCATCCATAACTTTTAATTTAGAGCTACGAATGACACGAATCCAATGTCCACGTTAATCTACCTCCATTTTGCATATTGTAACTAAATTTGAGACAGAAATACATATGACAAATAGTCCAAGTAATCCAATCTATTCCAAATTCCGTGATGCCATGCATTATGCTTCATTTATAAGCCTTTACTTAATGAGCATCAATGATCAGTTTAGAATGATCACTCTAACTGGCCAATCAGCTTGACATGTCCGCATTAAATCGTGTGTAACTTTTAATTTAGAGCTCAAAATGACACAAATCCAATGCCCACGTAAAGCTTGTACAATTTTTTATATAGAGACAAAATTTAAGACAATAATAGATACGAAAAAGAGTTTAAGTAATCCAATTTATCCAAAACTGCGTGATGCTCTGCATTTTGCATCATTTATAAGATTTTACTCAATGAGCACCAATGATCAGTTTGTAATGATCATTTTAACTGGCCAATCAACTTGACATGTTTGCACGAAATCATCCATAACTTTTGATTTAGAGCTCATAATGACACGAATCCAATGCCCACGTTAATCTAGCTCAATTTTGAATATTTCGACAAACTTATAGACGTAAATAGATACAACAAAGAATTCAAGTAATCCAATATATCCCAAATTCAATGATGCATTGCATTATGCTTCATTTACAAGATTTTAATCAATGATAACCAATGATCAGTTAAGAATGATCACTTTAATTGACCGATCAACTTGACATTTACGCACTAAATCGTCCGTAACTTTTGATTTAGAGCTTTCAATGACACGAATCCAAGGACCACGTGAAACAAGCTCAGTTTTCTATATTGTGAAAAAATTTGAGATAGCAATAGATACAACAAAGCGTCCAAGCAATCCAATCTATCCCAAATTGCGTGATGCTCTACATTATCCTTCATTTATAAGCAATTGCTCAATAAGCACCAATGACCAGTTTAGAATGATCATTTTAGAATGATCATTTTAACTGGCCGATCAACTTGACTTGTATGCACTAAATCATCTATAACTTTTGATTTCTAGCTCATAAAGACACAAATCCAATGCCAACGTTAAGCTAGCTCAATTTGCTATATTGTGAAAAACATTAGGACAAAAATAGATATGACAATGCATCCAAGTAATCCAATCTATCCCAAACTGTGCGTTGCCATGCATTATGCTTCATTTATAAGCCTTTACTCAATGAGCACCAATGATTGGAAGAATGATAATTTTAACTGGCCGATCAACTTGACATGTACACACTAAATCGTCCGTAACTTTTGATTTAAAGCTTATAATGACACGTATCCAATGCCAACTTAAAGCTAGTTCAATTTTTTATATAGAGAGAAAATTAGAGATAGAAATAGATAAGACAAACCATCTAAGTAATACAATCTATCCAGAACTGTGTGATGCCCTGCATTTTACATCATTTACAACCCTTTACTCAATGAACACCAATGATCAGTTTAGAATGATCATTTTAATTGGCCGATCAACTTGACATGTTCGCACTAAATTGTGTGTAACTCTTGATTTAGAGCTCAGAATGGCACGAATCCAATGCCCATGTTAAGCTAGTTCAATTTTGTATATTGTGACTACATTTCATACAGAAACTTATACGACAAAGCGTCCAAGTAATCCAATCTATCCTGAAGTTCGTGATGTCATGTATTATGCTTCATTTATAAGCATTTACTTAATGAGCACCAATGATCAGTTTAGAATGATCACTTTAACTGACCGATCATTTTTACATCTCTACACTAAATTTTCTGTAACTTTTGATTTAGAGCTCAGAATAACATGCATCCATAGCCCCCGTTAAGCTAGGCAAATTTTCTATACTTTGACACAATTATAGACAGATATACAGACGAAAAAGCGTCTAAGTAATCCAATCTATCCCAATTTGCGTGATGACATGCATTATGCTTCATTTGTAAGCTTTTAATCAATGAGCACCAATGAACGGTTAAGAATGATCATTTTAAGTCGCCGAAAAACGTGATATGGCTGCACTAAGTCATTTGTAACTTTTGATTTGGAGCTCTGAATGACTTGAATCCAATGCCCACGTTAAGGTAGGTCAATGATATATTGTGACTAAATTTGAGACAAAAACAGATACGACAAAGCGTCCACGTAAACAAATCTATCTCGAACTGCGTGATACGATGCATTATGCTTCATTTATATGCCTTTACTCAATGAGCACCAATGATCAGTTTAGAATGATCAGTTTAACTGATCAACTTGACATTTCTGCACTAAATCATCCGTAACTTTGGATTTAAAGCTCATAAAGACACGAATCCAATACCCACGTTAAGCTAGCTAAAATATTTATATTGTGACAAAATTTGAGACAAAAATAGATACGACAAAGTTTCAAAGTAATCCAATCTATCCCAAACTGAGTGATGCCATGCATTATGCTTCATTTATATGCATTTATTCAATGAGCCCCAATGATCAAAAGAATGATCATTTTAACTGGCCGATCAAGTTGACATGTCCGCATTAAATCTTCCGTAACTTTTGATTTAGAGCTCAGAATTACACAAATCCAATACCCATGTAAAGCTAGTTCAATTTTTTATATCGAGACAAAATTTGAGACAAAAAATAGATATGCCAAAGCGTCCAAGTAATCCAGTCTATCCGAAACTCTGTGATACCATGCTTTATGATTCATTTACAAACCTTTATTTAATGGGCACCAATGACCAGTTTAGAATGATCACTTTAAATGGCCGATCAACTTGAGATGTCTGCACTAAATCGTCCGTAACTTTTGATTTATAGTTCAAAATGACACGAATCCAATGCAACCGTTAAGCTAGCTCAATTTTCTATATTTTGACAATATTATAAACAGAAATAAAGATGGCAAAGAGTCCAAGTAATCCAATTTATCCCAAACTACATGATGCCTTGCATTGTGCTTCATTTGTAAGCTTTTAATCAAAGAGCACCAATGATCAGTTAAGAATTATCATTTTAACTGGCCGATCAACTTGACATCTCTGCACTAAATCATCCGTAATTTTTGTTTTAAAGCTCAGAATGACACGATTCCAATGCCCACGTAAAGGTAGTTCAATATTTTATATTGAGAAATAATTTAAAACTGAAATCGGTATGAGAAAGCGTCTAAGTAATACAATCTATCCAAAACTGCGTGATGCTCTGCATTATGCATCATTTATAAGCCTTTACTCCATGAGCACCAATGATAAGTTAAGAATGATCATTTTAACTGGACGATCAACTTGACATGGCCGCACTAAATTGTCTATAACTGTTTATTTGGAGCTCAGAATGACACAAATCCAATGCCCACGTAAAGGTAGTTCAATTTTTTATATAGAGACAAAATTTAAAAGTTAAATAGATACGACAAAGCGTCTAAGTAATCCAACCTATCCATAACTATGTGATACTCTGCATGATGCATCATTTATAAGGCTTTACTCCATGAGCACCAACGATAAGTTTGGAATGATCATTTTAACTGGACGATCAACTAGACATGGAGGTACTAAATCGTCTTTAACTCTTGATAAAGGGATCAGAATGACACGAATCCAATGCCCATGTTAAGCTAGCACAATTTTGTATATTGTGACAAAATTTGAGACAGAAATAGATACGAAAAAGTGTTCAAGTAATCCAATCTATCCCAAACTGCGTGAAGCTCAGCAATATGCTTCATTTATTAGCCTTTACTGAATAAGCACTAATGATCACTTTAGAATGATCATTTTAACTGGCCGATCAACTTGACATGTCTGCACTAGATCATCCATAACATTTGATTTATGGCTCATAACGACACGAATCCAATGCCCATGTTACGCTAGATTAATTTACTATATTGTGACAAATTCAAGACAAAAATAGATATGAAAAAGCATCCAAATAATCCAATCTATCCCAAACTGCATGATGCCATGCATTATGCTTCATTTGTATGCCTTTACTCAATGAGCACCAATGATAGGAAGAATGATCATTTTAAATGGCCGATTAACTTGACATGTCAACATTAAATCGTCCGGAACATTTTATTTAGAGGTTAGAATGAATGACACGAATCCAATACCCACGTTAAGCTAGCTCAATTTTCTATAATTTAACAATATTATAGATAGAAATAGATACAACAAAGCGTCCAAGTAATCCAACATATCCCAAACTGCCTGATGCTCTACATTATACTTCATTTATAAGCCTTTACTCAATAGGCACCAATGATCAGTTTAGAATGATCATTTTAACTATCCGATCAATTTGACATGTCAGCACTAAATCATTCATAACTTTTGATTTATAGCTCATAATGACATGAATCCAATAGCCACGTTAAGCTAGTTCACTTTGCTATATTTTGACAAAATTGTGGACAGAAATAGAGACGACAAAATTGCTATATAAATGATGATCTACATTTTGCATCATTTATAAGCCTTTACTCAATGAGCACCAATGATTAGTTAAGAATGATCATTTTAACTGGCCGATCAATTTGACATGTCCACACTAAATCGACTGTAACTTTTGATTTAGAGCTCCAAACGACACGAATCCAATGCCCACGTTAAGCTAGCTCAATTTTCTATATTGTGACAATATTTAATACAAAAATAAATACGAAAAAGAGTCCAAGTAATCTAATCTATCCCGAGTTGCGTGATGCTCTGCATTATGCTTCATTTATAAGCATTTACTTAATGAGCACCAATGATTACTTTAGAATGATCACTTTAACTGGCCGATCAACTTGACATTTCCGCACTAAATCACCTGTAACATTTGATTTAGAGCTCAGAATGACACGAATCCAAAGCCCACATTAAGTTAGGTTAATTTTCTATATCTTGACAAAATTATAGATAGAAATAGAGACGACAAAGCATCCAAGTATTCCAATCTACCCCAAACTGCATGATGTCATGCAATATGCTTCATTTGTAAGCTTTTAATCAATGAACACCAATGATCAGTTGCGAATGATCATTTTAACTCGCCGATAAACTTGACATGTCCGCACTAAATCATATGTAACTTTTGATTTAGTGCTCTGAATGACGCGAAACCAATGCCCATGTTAAGCTAGCTCAATTTTGTATATTGTGACTAAATTTAAGACAGAAATAGAATCGACAAAGCGTTCAAGTAATCCAATCTGTTCCAAACTGTGTCATGTCGTGCATTATGTTTCATTTATAAGCCATTACTTAACGAGCACCAATAATCAGTTTAGAATGATCACTTTAACTGACCGATAAACTTAACATGTCTGCATTAAATCATGCGTAAATTTTGATTTAGAGCTCATAATGACACGAATCCAATGCCCACGTAAAGCTAGTTCAATTTTTGATATTGAGACAAAATTTGAGATAGAAATAGATACGACAAAGCGTCTAAGTAATCCGATCTATGAAAATCCGTGTGATGCTCTGCATTTTGCATCATTAATAAACCTTTACTCAAAGCGTACCAATGATCAGTTTACGATGATCATTTTAACTGGCCGATAAACTTGACATGTTCGAACTAAATTATCCATGACTTTTGATTTATAGTTCATAATGACGCGAATCCAATCTGCACGTTAAAATAGCTCGATTTTCTATATTGGGACAAAATTTGAGACAGAAATAGTTACGACAAAGCATCCAGGTCATCAAATCTATCCCAAACTTCGTGATGTCATGCATTATGCTTCATTTATAAGCCTTTACTCAATGAGCACCAATGATAAGTTAAGAATGATCATTTTATCTGGCAGATCAACATGACATGTCTGCACTAAAGCATCCAAATTTTTTGATTTATAGCTCATAATGACACGAATCCAATGCCCACGTTAAGATAGCTCAATTTTCTATATTGTGACAAAATTAAAGACAAATATAGATACGACCAAGCATCCAAGTAATCCAATGTATCCCAAAATACATGATGCCATGCATTATGCTTAATTGATAAGCTTTTACTCAATGAGCATCAATGATAAGTTAAGAATGATCATTTTAACAGCCAAGTTAAGGTAGCTCAATTTTTTATATTGTGAAAAACTTTGAGATAGAAATAGATATGGGAAAGAGTCCAAGTAATCAAATCTATCCCAAACTGCGTGATACCATGCATTATGCTTCATTTATAAGTCTTTACTCATTGAACACCAATGATCAGTTAAAAACGATAATTTTATCAAGCCTATCAACTTGACATGTCCGCACTAAATCGTCAGTAACTTTTGATTTGGGGTTCAGAATTATATGAATCCAATGCCCACGTTAAGCTAGCTCAATTTTCTATGTAGAAACAAAATTTGAGACCGAAATAGATACGAAAAATTTTCTAAGTAATCCAATCTATCCAAAACTTTATAAATCTTTTCTAAATGAGCACCAATGATCAGTTTAGAATGATCATTTGAACTACCCGATCAACTTGAAATTTTTGCAGTAAATCGTCTGTAACTCTTGATTTAAAGCTCAGAATGACATGAATCCAACGCCCACATTAAGCTACCTCAAATTTGTATATTGTGCTAAAATTTGAGACATATATAGATACGACAAAGCGTCCAAGTAATCCAATCTATCCTGAACTATGTGATGCCATGCATTATGCTTCATTTATAAGGCTTTATTTAATGAACACCAATGATCAGTTTAGAATGATAACTTTAACTGGCCGATCAACTTGACATCTTCGCAATAAATTGTCCGTAACTTTGGATTTAGTGCTCAGAATGACACGAATCCAATGCCCACATTTAGCTAGCTCTATTTTCTATATTTTGTCAAAATAATGGCAGAAATAGAGACGAAAAAGCGTACAAGTAATCCAATCTATCCCAAACTGCGTGATGCCATGCATTATGCTTCATTTGTAAGCTTTTAATCAATGAACGCCAATGATTCGTTAAGAATGATCATTTTAACTGGCCAATCAACTTGATATGTCTACACTAAATCGACCATAACTTTTGATTTAGAGCTCCAAATGACACGAATCCAATGCCCACGTTAAGCTACCTCAATTTCCTATATATAAACAAATTTTGAGACAGAAATAGATATGACAAAGTGTCTAAGTAATCCATTCTATCCAAAAATTTATAAACCTTTTCTCAATAAGCACCAATGATCAGTTTAGAATGATCATTTTAAATAGCCGATCAACTTGAAAATTCCGCACTAAATCGTCTGTAACTCTTGATTTAAAGCTCAGAATGACATGAATCTAATGCACATGTTAAGCGACCTAAAATTTGTATATTGTGCTAAAATTTGAGACAGAAATAGATACGACAAAGCATCCAAGCAATCCAATCTATCCTAAACTGTGTGATGCCATGCATTATGCTTCATTTATAAGCCTTTATTTAATGAACACCAGTGATCAGTTTAGAATGATCACTTTTACTGGCCGGTCAACTTGCCATCTTCGCAATAAATTGTCTATAACTTTTGATTTAGAGCTCAGAATGATACGAATCCAATGCCCACGTTAATCTAGCTCTATGTTCTATATTTTGACAAAATTATGGACAGAAATAGAGATGACAAAGCGTACAAATGATCCAATCAATCCCAAACTGCATGATGTCATGCATTATGCTTCATTTCTAAGCTTTTAATCAATTGGCACCAATGATTAGTTAAGAATGATCATTTTAGCCGGCCGATCAACTTGACATGTCCACACTAAATCGACCATAACTTTTGATTTAGAGCTCCAAATGACACGATTCCAATGCCCACGTTAAGCTAGCTCAATTTTCTATATTGTGACAATATTTAAGACAAAAACAAATACGAAAAGCGTCCAAGTAATCCAATCTATCCCGAGCTGCGTGATGCTCTGCATTATGATTCATTTATAAGCCTTTACTCAATGAGCTCCAATTATCAGTTAAGAATGATCATTTTAACGGGCTGATCAACTTGACATTTCCACACTAAATCATTCGTAACTTTTGATTTACAGCTCATAATGACTCAAATCCAATGCCCACGTTAAACTAGTTCAATTTTCTATATTGTGATAAAATTTAAGATAGAACTAGAAACGACAAAGCGTCTGAGTATCCAGTCTATCCCAAACAGCATAATGCCATGCATTATGTTTCATTTATAAGCCTTTACTCAATTAGCACCAATCATCAGTTTAGAACAATCATATAATTAGTCGATCAACTTGACATGTCCACACTAAATCATCCATAACTTTTGATTTATAGCTCAGAATGACACAAATCCAACGCCCACGTTAAGCTAGTTCAATTTTCTATATTTTGACAAAATTTGGGACACAATTTGATATGACAAGGCGTCCAAGTAACACAATCTATCTCAGGCTGCGTGAATCCATCCATTATTCTTCATTTATAAGATTTTACTCAATAAGCACCAATGATCAATTTAGAATGATAATATTAACTGGTAGATCTACTTGACATGTTTGCGCTAATTCGTCCGTAACTTTTTGTTTATAGCTCAGAATGACACGAATCCAATGCCCATGTTAAGCCAGTTCAATATTTTAAATTGTGACAAAATTTGAGATAGAAATAGAAATGGCAAAGCATCCAAGTAATCTAATATATCCCAAACTGCATGATTTCATGCATTATTGTTCATTTATAAGCTTTTACTGATTGAGAACCAATGATCAGTTTAGAATGATCATTTTAATTGGCTGATTAACTTGACATGTCCACAGTAAATTGTCCGTAAATTATGAATTAGAGCTCAGAATGGCACGAATCCAATGCCCACGTTAAGCTACCTCAATTTTCTATATTGCTAAAAAATTTGGGACAGAAATAGATACGACAAGGAATCCAAGTAATCCAGCCAATCCCAAACTGCGGAATCCATGCATTATGCTTCATTAATAAGATTTTACTCAATGAGCACCAATGATCAGTTTAGAATGATCACTTTAACTGGCCGATCAACTTGAAATGTAAGCACTAAATCTTCTGTAATTTTTTATTTAGAGCTTAGAATTACATGAATCCAATGTCCAAGTTAAGCTAGTTTAATTTTCTATATTGTGATAAAATTTTAGGCAAAACTAGATACGAGAACGCGTCCAATTAATCCAACCTCTCCCAAACTGCGTGATGCCAGGCATTATTCATCATTCATAACCTTTTATTCAATGAGCACCAATGATCAGTTTAGAATTATCATTTTAACTTGCCTATCAACTTGACATGTCTACAATAAATCGTTTGTATCTTTCAATTTATAGCACATAATGACACGAATCCAATGCCCACGTTAAGCTAGTTCAATTTTCTATATTGTGACAAAATTTGAGACAAAAATAGATAGGACAAATTGTCCAAGTAATCCAATCTATGCCTAACTGCGTGATGCCATGCATTATTCTTGATTTATATGCTTTTACTCAATGAGCACCAATGATCAGTTTAGAATGATAATTTTAACTCGATTATCAGCTTGACATATATGCACTAAATTGTCCATAACTTTTGATTTTCTAGTCAAACTAATATGAATCCAATGCCCACGTTAACAAAGTGTAATTTTTTATATTGTGACAAAATTTGAGACAAAACTAGATATGAAAAAGAGTCCATGTAATCCAATCTATCCCAAAATACGTGATGCCAAGCATTATGCTTCATTTATAAGCTTTTACTCAATGAGCACCAATGATTTGTTTAGAATAATTATATTAACTGGCCAATAATCTTGACATGTCCGCACTAAATCGTATATACGTTTTGATTTTGAACTCAGAATGACACGAATCCAATGTCCACGTTGATCTAACTCAATTTTCTGTATGGTAAAAGAATTTGAGACAGAACCCAATACGACAAAGCGTTCAACTAATCCAATCTATCCCAAACTATGTGATGCCATGCATTATGCTTCCTTTATAAGCCTTTACTCAATGAGCACCAACGATCAGTTTAGAATAATCATATTAACTAGCCAAACAACTTGACATGTCTGCACTAAATCGTTCGTAAATTTTGATTTAGAGCTCAGAATGATACGAATCCAATGCCCACGTTAAGCTAGCTAATTTTTCTATATTGTGAAAAAATTTGAAAGCAAAATAGACACGACAAAGTGTCCAAGTAATACAATCTATGCAAAACTGCGTGAATCCATGCATTATGTTTCATTTATAAGCCTTTACTCAATGAGCACCAATTATCAGTTTAGAATAATCATAGTAACTGCCCGATCAACTTGACATGCCTACAGTAAATTGTCCATAACTTGTGATTTAGAGCTCTGAATGACACGAATCCAATTTCCACGTTAAACTAGCTCAATTTTCAATATTGTGGCACCTTTTGAGACTCAAATAGATACGAAAAAGTGTCCAAGTAATCAATTCTATCCAAAACAACATTATGTGATGCATTATGCTTCTTTTATAATCTTTAACTCAATGAGCACTAATGATCAGTTTAGAATGATCATATTAACGGCTGATCAACTTGACATGTCCCTACTAAATCGTCTGTAACTTCTAATTTAGAGCTCAGAATAACACGAATCCAATGCTTATGTTAAACTAGCTCAGTTTATTATATTTTAACAAAATTTTAGACAGAAATGGTGACGACAAAGCGTCCAAGTAAACTAATGCTCATGTCATGCATTATGCTTCATTTATAAGCCTTAACTCAATGAGCACCAATGATCAGTTATGTATGATCATTTTAGCTGGCCGACCAATTGGACATTTTTGAGTTATAGGTCAAAATGACACGAGTCCAATGCCCATATTAAGCTAGTTCAATTTTCTATACTGAGACAAAATTTGAGACAGATATAGATACAACAAAGCATCCAAGTTATCCAAGCTATCCAAAAATGTGTGATGTCATCATTACGCTTCATTTATAAGAATTTACTTAATGAGCACCAATGATCAGTTTACAATGATCATATTAACTGGCCGTTCAACTTGACATATTTGCACTAAATCGTCTGTAACTATTGATTTAGAGCTCAGAATGACAATAATCCAATTCCCACGTTAAGCTAGCTCAATATACTATTTTATGACAAAATTTGAGACATAAATAGATACGACGAAGTGTCCAAGTAATCCAATATATCCCAAGCTGCGTGATGCCTTGCATTATTCTTCATTTATAAGCTTTTACTCAATGAGCACCAATGACCAGTTTTAAATTATCATTTTAACGGGTCGATCAACTTGACATGGCTGCACTAAATCATCTGTAACTTTTGATTTATAGATCAGAATGACACAAATCCAATGCCCACGTTAAGCTAGTTATTTTTTTTATATTGTGACAAAATATTAGACAAAACTAGATATGACAAAGCATTCAAGTAATCCAATCTATCCCAAATTGCGTGATGCCATGCATTATGCTTCATTTATAAGCCTTTACTCAATGAGTACCCGCGATTAGTTTAGTATAATCATATTAACTGGCCAATCCACTTGACATGTCCGCACTAAATCATCCGTCAATTTTGATTTAGAGCTCAGAATGACACGAATCCAATGCCCACGTTAAGCTAGCTCAAATTTCTATATTTGGACAAAATTTGAGACAGAACTAGATACGATAAAGCGTCCAAGTAATCCAATCAATCCAAAACCGCGTGATGCCATGCATTATGCTTCATTTATTAGCATTTACTCAATGAATACCAATGATCAGTTTTGAATAACCATATTAACTCGTCGATCCACTTGACATGTCCACACTAAATCGTCTCTAAATTTTGATTTAGAACTCAAAATGACACGAATCCAATGCCCACGTTAACCTAGCTCAATTTTCTATATTTTGACAAAATTTGGGACTGAAATAGAGATGACAAAGCATCCAAGTAATCGAATCTATCCAAACTGCTTGATACAACGCTTTATGCTTCAGTTATAAGCCTTTACTTAATGAGCACCAATGATCAGTTTAGAATTATCACTTAACTGTCTAATCGAATTGACATGTCCACACTAAATCGTCCGTAACTTTTGATTTAGAGTTCACAATGACATGAATCCAATACCCACGTTAAGCTAGCTCAATTTTCAATATTGTGACAAAATTTGAGGCAGAAATAGATACGACAAAGCATCCAAGTAATCCAATCTATCCTGAATTGCGTGATGTTATGCATTATGCTTTATTTATAAGCCTTTATTCAATGAGCACCAATAATCAGTTTAGAATGATCATATTAAGTGGTCGATCCACTTGACATGTTGGCACTAAATCGTCCATAACTTTTGATTTAGAGCTCAGAATGACATGAATCCAATGCCCACATTAGGCTAGCTCAATTTTCTATGTTTTGACAAAAATTGAGAAAGAAATTGAGACGACAAGGCTACCAAGTAATCCAATCTACCCAAACTGCGTGATGCCAAGCTTTATGCTTCATTTATAGCCATTACTTAATGAGAACCAATGATCAGTTTAGAATGATCACTTTAACTGTCCGATCAATTGACATGTCCACACCAAATCGTCCGTAACTTTTGATTTAGAGCTCAGAAACACATGAATCCAATACCCGTGTTAAGCTAACTCAATTTTGTATAGTGCAACAAAATTTGAGACATATATAGATACGAGAAAGTGTCCAAGTAATCCAAACTATCCAAAACTATGTGATGCCATGCATTATGCTGCATTTATAAGCCTTTACTAAATGAGCACCAAGATGAGTTTAGAATGATCACTTTAAGTGGCCAAACAACTTGACATGTTCGCTCTATATTGTCTATAACTTTTGATTTAGAGCTCAGAATGACACGAATCTAATGCCCACGTTAGGTTAACTCAATTTTCTATATTTTAACAAAACTTGAGATACGAATAAAGGCAACAAAGCGTCCAAGTAAACCCATCTATCCCAAACTGCGTGATGCCATGCTTTATTCTTCATTTATAAGCTTTTACTTAATGACCACCAATGATCAGCTTATAATGATCATTTTAATTGACCGATCAACTTGACATATCTGCACTAAATCGTCCATAACTTTTGATTGATAGCTCAGAATGACACAGATCCAATGCCCACATTAGGCTAGTTCAATTTTCTATATTGTGACTAAATTTGAAATAGAACTAGATACGACAAAGCGTCCTGGAAATGCAATATAACTCAAACTGCATAATGCCATGCATTATTCTTCATTTATAAACCTTTACTCAATAAGCACCAATGATCAGTTTAGAATCATTACTGTAACTGGCCGATCAACTTGACATGTCCGCACTAAATTGTACGTAACTTTTGATATCGAGCTCAGAATGACACAAATCCAATGCCGATGTTAAGCTAGCTCAGTCTTCTATATTGTAACAAAATTTGAGACCAAAGTAAATACAAAAAAGCTTCCAAGTAATCCAGTCAATCTTAAACTGCGTGATGCCATACATTATTCGTCATTTATAAGCTTTTACTTAATGAGCACCAATGATCATCTTAGAATGATCATTTTAACTGGCCGATCAACTTGACATGTCTGCACTAAATAATCCATAAGTTTGATTTATACCTCAGAATGACCCGAATCCAATGCCCACATTAAGCTATTTCAATTTTCTATATTGTGTTAAAATTTGAAACAGAACTAGATATGACAAAGCGTCCAAGTAATCCAATATAACCAAAACTGCGTGATGTCATGCATTATGCTTCATTTATAAACCTTTAATCAATGGCACCAATGATCGGATCAGAATGATCACTTTAACTAGCCGATCAACTTGACATGTCCGCACTTAATCGTCCGTAATTAGAGCTCAAAATGACCCGAATCCAATGTCCACGTTAAGCTAGCTCAAATTTTAATATTTTGAAACATTTGAGTTAGAAATAGAGATGAAGAAGCATCCAACTAATCCAATCTATCCAATATACTTGCTGCCATGCTCTATGCTTCATTTATAAGGCTTTACTTAATGAGTACCACTGATCTGCTTAGAATGATCACTTTAACTGGCCACTCAACTTCACATGTCCACACTAAATCATCCGTAACTTTTGATTTAAAGATCCGATTACGTGAATCCAGTGCCCATGTTAAGCTAGCTCAATTTTCTATATTTTGAAAAAAAAAATTGAGACAAAAATAGAGATGACAAAGCGAACAAGTAATCCAATATATCCAAACTACTTGATGTCATGATTTATGCTTCATTTATAAGCCACTACTTAATGAGAACCAATGATCTGTTTAGAATAATAACTTTAACTGGCCACTCAACATGACATGTTCGCACTAAATCGTTTGTAACTTTTGATTTAGAGCTTTGAATGAGACGAATGCAATGCCCTCGTTAAGCTAGCTTAATTTTTTGTATTTTTACAAAATTTGAGAGAGAAATAGAGACGGCAAAGCGTGATGCTGTGCATTATGCTTCATTTATAAGCTTTTACTGAATGAGCACCAATGATCAGTTTATAATGATCATATTAACTGGCCGATCAACTTAACATGTCCGCACTAAATCGTTCGTAACTTTTGATTTAGAGCTCGGAAACACAAAAATCCAATGCCCACGTTAAACTAGCTCAATTTTCTATACTTTTACAAAATTTGAGACAGACATAGATATGACAAAGCGTTCAAGTAATCCAATCTATCCCAAACTGCATGAGGCCATGCATTATGCTTCATTTATAAGCCTTTACTTTATGAGCAGCAATGATCAGTTTAGAATGATGATTTCAACTCGTCGATGAACTTGACATGTCCACACTAAATCATTCGTAACTTTTGATTTAGAGCTTGGAAACACACGAATCCAATGCCCACATTCAGCTAGCTCAATTTTCTATACTTTTATAAGGCTTTACTAAAGAGTACCACTGATCTGTTTAGAATGATCACTTTAACTGGCCACTCAGGTTCACATGTCCACACTAAATCATCCGTAACTTTCGATTTAAAGATCAGAATTATACGAATCCAATGCCCACGTCAAGCTAACTCCATTTTCTATATTTTGACAAAAAATTAAGACAAAAATAGAGACGACAAAGCGTCCAAGTAATTCAATATATCCAAACTACTTGATGTCATGATTTATGCTCCATTTATAAGCCCTTACTTAATGAGCACCAATGATCTGTTTAGAATGATAACTTTAACTGGCCACTCAACATGACATGTCCGTAATAAATCGTCTGTAACTTTTGATTTAGAGCTTTGAATGAGACGAATGCAATGTCGTCATTAAGCTAGCTCAATTTTCTGTATTTTTACAAAAGTTGAGACACAAATAGAGACAGCAAAGCGTGATGCTATGCATTATGCTTCATTTATTAGCCTTTACTCAATGAGCACAAATGATCAGTTTATAGTGATCATATTAACTGGCCGATCAACTTAACATGTCCGCACTAAGTCGTTCGTAACTTTTGATTTAGAGCTTGGAAACACACAAATCCAATGCCCACATTAAACTAGCTCAATTTTCTATACTTTTACAAAATTTGAGACAGAAATAGATACGACAAAACGTCCAAGTAATCCAATCTAACCCAAACTTCATGAGGCCATGCATTATCCTTCATTTATAAGCCTTTACTTTATGAGCAGCAATGATCAGTTTAGAATGATGATTTTAACTCATCGATCACCTTGACATGTCCACACTAAATCATTCGTAACTTTTGGTTTAGAGCTCGGAAACACACGAATCCATTGCCCACGTTAAGTTAGCTCAATTTTCTATACTTTTACAAAATTTAAGACCAAATTAAAGACGACAAAGCGTCCAAGTAATCCAATCTATCCTAAGCTGCGTGGTGTCATGCTTTATGCTTCAATTATAAGCCTTTACTTAATCCGCACCAATGATCATTTCAGAATGATCATTTTAATTCGTGATCAACTTGACATGTCTGCAGTAAATCGTCCGTAACTTTTGATTTGAAGCTCAGAAAAACACAAATCCAATGCCCACCTTAAGCGAGCTCTATTTTCTATAGTGTAACAAAATTTTAGACAGAAATAGATACGACAAAGTGTCCAAGTACTCCAATCTATCAAAACTGTGTGATGCTATACATTATGCTTCATTTATAAGCCTTTACTCAAGGAGCACCATTGATTAGTTTAGAATGATCACTTTAACTGGCCGATCAAATTGACATGTCCGCACTAAATCGGCAATAACTTTTGATCTAGAGCTCAGAATGGCAGGAATCCAATGCCCACGTTAAGCTAGCTTAATTTTATATATCTTAACAAAATTTGAGATAGAAATAGAGACGACAAAGCATCCATGTACTCTAATCTATCCAAAACTGAGTGATGACATGCTTTATGTTTCATGTATAAGCATTTACTTAATGAGCACCAATGATCATTTTAGAATGATCATTTTAACTCGCCAATCAACTTGACATGTCCACACCCAATCGTCTGTAGTTTTTGATTTAGAGCTCAGAAACACACGAATCCAATGCCCATGTTAAGCTAGCTAAATTTTCTATAGTGTAACAAAATTTGAGATAGAAATAAATACGACAAAACGTACAAGTAATCCAATCTACCCATAACTGTGTGATACCATGCATTATGCTTCATTTAGAAGCCCTTACTCAATGAGCACCAATGGTCAGTTTGGAATGATCACTTTAACATGCCGATCAACTTGACATGTCCCCACTAAATGGTCCGTTTCTTTTGATTTAGAGCTCAGAATGACACGAATCCATTGCCCACGTTGAGCTAGCTCAATTTTCTATACACTTACAAAATTTGAGTTAGAAATAGATACAACAAAGTGTCCAAGAAATCCAATCTATTACTTACTGAGCACCAATAATAAAGTTAGAATGATCATTTTAACTCGCCGATCAACTTCACATGTCCACACTAAATCGTCCGTAACCTTTGAAATAGAGGTTAGAAACACATGAATCTAATACCCACGTTGCTAGCTAAATTATCTAATGTGTAACAAAATTTGAGACAGAATTAGATACAGCAAAGCGTCCAAGTAATCCAATCTATCCATAAATGTGTGATGCCATGCATTATGCTTCATTTATAAGCCTTTACTCAATGTGCACCAATGATTAGTTTAGAATGATCACTTTAACTGGCCGATCAGCTTGACATGTCCGCACTAAATCGAACGTAAATTTTGATTTAGAGCTCATAATGACACGAATCCAATGTCCACGTTAAACTAGCTCAATTTTCTATATTGTGACAAAATTTTAGAAAGAAATAGATATGAAAAAGCGTCCAAGTAATCCAGTCCATCCCAAACCGCCTGATGCCATGCAGTATTCTTCTTTTATAAGTTTTAACTCAATGAGCACCAATGATCAGTTTAAAATGATCATTTTAACTGGCCGATCAACTTGACATGTATGCACTAAATCATCCATAACTCTTTATTTATAGCTCAAAATGACGTGAATCCAATACCCACATTAATCTAGTTCAATTTTCTATATTGTGACAAAATTTGAAACGGAACTATATACAAAAAAGCGACCAAGTAATCAAATATAAGCCAAACTGCGTGATGACATGAATTATGCTTCATTTATAAGCTTTTACTCAATGAGCACCAATGATCATATTAGAATGATCCCTTTAACTGGCCGATCAACTTGACATGTCCGCACTAAATCGTTTGTAATTTTTGATTCAGAGTTAGGAATGACACGAATCCAATGTCCACATTAAACTAGCTATATTTTCTATATTTTGAAAAAATTTGAGACAAAAATAGAGACGAAAAAGCATCCAGGTAATCCAATCTATCCAAACTGCGTGATGCCATGCATTATGCTTCGTTTATTAGTTTTTACTGAATAAGCACCAACGATCAATTTTGAATGAAAATTTTAACTGGCCAATCAACTTGACATATCCGCTGTAAATCGTCCTTAACTTCTTATTTAGAGTTCACAATGACACGAATTTAACACCGACGCTAAGCTAGCTTAATTTTCAATATTGTGACAAAATTTGAGGCAGAAATAGATACGACAAAGCGTCCAAGTAATCTAATCTATCCTGAATTGCGTGATGATATACATTATGTTTTATCTATAAGCCTTTATTCAATGAGCACCAATAATCAGTTTAGAATGATCATTTAAACTGGCCGATCCACATGACATGGTTGCACTAAATCATTCGTAACTTTGTTTTATAGCTCAGAATGACACGAATCCAATACCCACTTTAAGCTAGTTCAATTTTCTGTATTGTGCCAAAATTTTGAGGCAGAATTCGATACGACAAAGCATCCAAGTAATCCAATCTATCCCAAACTGTGTGATGCCATGCATTATGCTTTTTTATAAGCCTTTACCTAATGCATATCAATGATCAGTTTAGAATATTAACTGGCCGATCCACTTGACATGTCGGCACTAAATCGTCGGTAAATTTTGACTTACAGCTCATAATGACACGAATCCAATGCCCACGTTAAACTAGATCAATTTTTAATATTATGACAAAATTTGAGATAGAAATAGATACGACAAAGCCTCCAAGTAATCAAATCTACCCATAACTATGTGATACCATGCATTATGCTTCTTTTATAAGCCTTTACCCAATGAGGACCAATAATCAGTTTAGAATGATCACTTTAACATGCCGATCAACTTGACATGTCCGCACTAAATCGTCCGTAACTTTTGATTTAGAGCTCTGAATGACACGAATCCATTGCCCACATTGAGCTAGCTCAATTTTCTATACTCTTACAAAATTTGAGTTAGAAATAGATACAAAAAAGCATCCAAGAAATCCAATCTATTTCAAACTGCATTAGGCCAATCATTATGCTTCATTTATAAGCCTTTACTTAATGAGTTCCAATGATTAGTTTAGAATGATCATTTTAACTCGCCGATCAACTTGAGATGTCCGCACTAAATTGTCCGTAACTTTTGATTTAGAGCTCGGAAAAACAGGAATCCAATGCCCACGTTAACCTAGCTCAATTTTCTATACTTTTACAAAATTTGAGACAGAAATAGAGATGACAAAGCTTCCATGTAATCCAATCTATCTAGAACTGTGTGATGCCATGCTTTATGCTTCATTTATAAGCCTTTACTTAATGAGCACCAATGATAAGGATAGAATGATCATTTTAACTCGCCGATCAACTTCACATGTCCGTACTAAATCGTCCGTAACTTTTGATTTAGAGGTTAGAAACACACGAATCTAATGCCCACTTTGCTAGCTAAATTATCTATTGTGTAACAAAATTTGAGACAGAATTAGATACGACAAATCGTCCAAGTAATCCAACCTATCCATAAATGTGTGATGCCATGCATTATGCTTCATTTATAAGCCTTTACTCAATGAGCACCAATGATTAGTTTAGAATGATCACTTTAACTGGCCGATCAGCTTGACATGTCCGCACAAAATCGAACGTAAATTTTGATTTAGAGCTCATAATTACACAAATCCAATGCCTACGTTAAACTAGCTCAATTTTCTATATTGTGACAAAATTTGAGAAAGAAATAGATATAACAAATCGTCCAAGTAATCCAGTCCATCCCAAACCGCCTGATGCCATGCAATATTCTTCATTTATAAGCTTTAACTCAATGAGCACCAATGATCAGTTTAAAATGATCATTTTAATTGGCCGATCAACTTGACATGTATGCACTAAATCGTCCATAACTCTTGATTTATAGCTCCGAATGACACGAATCCAATACCCACATTAAGCTAGTTACATTTTCTATATTGTGACAAAATTTGAAACGGAACTATATACGAAAAAGTGACCAAGTAATCCAATATAACCCAAACTGCGTGATGACATGCATTATGCTTCACTTATAAGCCTTTACTCAATGAGCACCAATGATAAGATTAGAATGATCACTTTAACTGGCCGATCAACTTGACATGTCCGCACTAAATCGTTCATAATTTTTGATTTAGAGTTAGGACTGACACGAATCCAATGTCCACGTTAAACTAGCTCAATTTTCTATATTGTGAAAAAATTTGAGACAAAAATAGAGACGAAAATGCATCCATGTAATCCAATCTATCCAAACTGCGTGATGCCATGCATTATGCTTCGTTTATAAGTTTTTACGCATAAGCACCAATGATCAATTTTGAATGAAAATTTTAACTGGCCAATCAAGTTGACATCTCCGTAGTAAATCGTCCGTAACTTTTTATTTAGAGTTCACAATGACACGAATTCAATACCCACGTTAAGCTAGCTTAATTTTCAATATTGTGACAAAATTTGATGCAGAAACAGATACGACAAAGCGTCCAAGTAATCCAATCTATCATGAACTGCGTGATGTTATACATTATGCTTTATTTATAAGCCTTTATTCAATAAGCACCAATAATCAGTTTAGAATGATCATTTTAACTGGCCGATCCACATGACATGGTTGCACTAAATCATCCGTAACTTTGTTTTATAGCTCAGAATGACACGAATCCAATGCCCACGTTAAGCTAGTTCAATTTTCTGCATTGTGATAAAAGTTTGAGGCGGAATTAGATACCACAAAGCGTCCAAGTAATCCAATCTATCCCAAACTGCGTGATGCCATGCATTATGGTTTTTTTTATTAGCCTTTACCCAATGCGTATCAATGATCAGTTTAGAATAATAATATTAACTGGCCGATCCACTTGACATGTCGGCACTAAATCGTCGGTAAATTTTGACTTAGAGCTCATAATGACACGAATCCAATGCCCACGTTAAGCTAGATCAATTTTCTATACTTTTGCCAAATTTGAGTTAGAAATAGATACAACTAAGTGTCCATGATATCCAATCTATCCAAACTACTTGACGCCATGCTTTATGCTTCATTTATAAGGCTTTACTTAATGAGCACCAATTACCTGTTTAGAATGATCACTTTAACTAGCCACTCAACTTGACATATCCACACTAAATCGTTCATAACATTTGATTTACAGCTCAAAATGACACGAATCCAATGCCCACCTTAAGCTAGCTCAATTTTCTATATTTTGACAAAATCGAAGACAAAATAGATACTACAAAGCGTCCAAGTAATCCATTCCATCCCAAACTGCATGATGCCATGCATTACTCTTCATTTCTAGGCCTTTCCTCAATGAGCACCAATGATCAGTTTAGATTGATCACTTTAAATGGCCGATCAACTTGACATGTCCGAAAGAAATCGTCCGTAACTTCTGATTTAGAGCTCAGAATGACACGAATCCAATGACCACGTTAAGCTAGCTCAATTTTCTATATTGTGACAAAACTTGAGACACAAATAGATACGATAAAGCATCCAAGTAATACAGTCAATGCCGAACTGCGTGATGTCATGCATTATTCTTTATTTATAAGCTTTTAATTAACGAGCACAGCCGATCATCTTAGAATAATCATTTTAAATGGCTGATTAACTTGACATGTCCACACTAAATCGTCCATAACTTTTGATTTCGACCTCAGAATGAGACGAATCCAATGCCCACGTTAAGCTACCACAATTTTCTATATTGTGACAAAATTTGAGACAAAACTAGATACGACAAAGCGTCCAAGTAATCCAATCCATCCCAAACTGCGTGATGCCATACATTATTTTTCACTTATGAGCTTTTACTCAATGAGCACCAATGATCAGTTTAGAATGATCATTTTAACTGGCCGATCAACTTGACATATCTGCACTAAATCGTCCATAATTTTTTATTTATAGCTAAAAATGAGACGAATCCACTGCCCACATTAAGCTAGTTGAATTTTCTATATTGTTACAAAGTTTGCGACATAACTAGCTCGATGAAATATCCCACTAATCCAATCTATCCCAAACTACGTGATGCTATTCATTATGCTTCATTTAGAAGCCTTTACTCAATGAGCACTAATGATCAGTTTAAATAACCATATTAACTAACTGATCAACTTGAACTGTCCACACTAAATCATCAGTAAGTTTTGACTTAGAGCTTAGGATGACACGAACCCAATATCCACGTTAAGCTAGCTCAATTTTCTTTATTTTGAAAAAATCTGAGATAGAAATAGAGACAAAAAGCGTCCAAGTAATCCAATACATCCAAACTACTTGATGCCATGCTTATTATAAACCTTTACTTAATGAGCACTAATGATCTGTTTAGAATGATCGCTATAACTGGCCACTCAACTTGACATGTCCGCACTAAATCGTCCGTAACCTTTGATTTAGAGCTCAGTATGACACGAATCCAATGCCCACTTTAAGCTACTTCAATTTCTACATTGTAACAAAATTTGAGACAGTAATATATACGACAAAGCATCCAAGTAATCAATTCTATCCATAAGTGTGATGCCATGCATTATGCTTCATTTATAAGCCTTTACTCAATGAGCAGCATTGATCAGTTTAGAATTATCACTTTAACTTGCCGATAAACTTGACATGTCCACACTAATTCGTCAGTAAGTTTTGATTTAGAGCTCAAAATGACACGAATCCAGTGTCCCCGTTAAGCTAGCTCAATTTTTTATATTTTTACAAAATTTGAGAAAGAAATAGAGACGACAAAGCGTCCCAGTAATCCAATCTATCCAAACTACTTGCTCCCAAGCTTTATGCTTCAGTTATAAGCCTTTACTTAATGAGTACCATTGATCTGCTTAAAATGATCACTTTAACTGGCCACTCAACTTGACATTTCCACAGTAAATTGTCTGTAACTTTTGATTTTGGGCTCAGAATTACACGAATCTAATGCCCATGTTATGCTAGCTCAATTTTCTATATTTTGACAAAATTTGAGACAAAAATAGAGATGAAAAAGCGTTCAACTAATCCAATCTATCCAAAGGAACTTATGTCATGCATTATGCTTCATTTATAAGTCTCTACTTGATCAGTTTAACTGGCCACTCAACTTGACATGACTGCACTAAATCATCTGTAACTTTTGATTTAGAGTTCAGAATGACACGAATCTAATCCCACGTTACGCTAGCTCAATTTTCTATATTGTAACAAAATCTGAGACATGAATAGATATGACAAAGCATCCAAGTAATCCAATCCACTTCAAGCTGTGTGATGCCATGCATTACTTTCTATTGATAAGCTTTTTCTCAATGGGCACCAATGATCAGTTTAGAATGATCATTTTAAATCACAGATAAACTTGTCATGTCTGCACTAAATAATCCATAACTTGTTATTTATAGCTTAGAATAACACGAATCCAATGCCCACATTAAGCTAGGTCAATTTTCTATATCGTAACAAAATTTGAAACATAACTAGATACGAAAAAGTGTCCAAGTAATCCAATCTATCCCAAACTGCGTGATGCCATGCATTATGCTTCATTTATAAGCCTTTACTCAATGAGCACCTATGATCAGTTTAGAATGATTATTTTAACTTTCCGATATACTTGACATATCCGCACTAAATCATCCGTAACTTTTGATTTAGAGCTCAAAATGACACGAATCCAATGCCCACGTTAAGCTATCTTAAGTTCCTATCATTTGTAAACCTTTACTCAGTGAGCGCCAATGATCAGTTTAGAATGATCATTTTAACTGGCCGATCAACTTGACATGTCAGCACTAAATCGTCCATAACTTTTGATTTATAGCTAATAACGACACGAACCCAATGCCCACGTTAAGCCAGTTCAATTTTCTATAATGTGACAAAATTTAAGACAAACTAGATACGACAAAGCGTCCAAGCAATCCAATCTATCCCGAACTGTGTGATGGCATGCATTATGCTTCATTTATAAGCTTTTACTCAGTGAGCACCAATGATCAGTTTAGAATGATCATCTTAACTGGCCGATCAACTTGATATAACTGCACTAAATCTTCCCTAACTTTTGATTTATAGCTCCGAACGACACGAATCCAATGCTCATGTCAAGCTAGTTCAATTTTCTATATTGTGACAAAATTTGAGACAGAACTAGATACGAAAAAACGTCCAAGTAATCCAATCTATCCCAAACTGCATGGTACCATGTATTATGCGTCATTTATAAACCTTTACTCAATGAGCACCAATGATCAGTTTAGAATGATCAGTTTAACTGGCCGATCCACTAGACATGTCAGCACTAAATCATCCATTAATTTTGATTTACAGCTCAGGATGACACGAATCCAATGCAAACGTTAAGCTAGCTCAGTTTTCTATATTGTGATAAAATTTGAGGAATAAATAGATACAACAAGCCGTCCAAGTAATCCAGTCCATCCCAAACTGCGTGATGCCATGTTTTATTCTTCACTTATAAGCCTTTACTCAATGAACACCAATGATCAGGTTAGAATGATAATTTTAACTGGCCGATCAACTTGACATGTCTGCATTAAATCATCCATAACGTTTGATTTATAGCTCAGAACGACACGAATCCAATGCCCACATTAAGCTAGTTCAATTTTCTATATTGTGACAAAATTTAAGACGGAACTAGATACAAGAAAGCATCCAAGTAATCCAATATATCCCAAACTTCGTGATGCCATACATTTTGCTTCATTTATAATCCTTTTACCCAATGAACACCATTGATCAGTTTAGAATGATCATTTTAACTGGCCGATCAACTTGACATATCTGCACTAAATCGTCCATAACGTTTGATTTATAGCTGAAAATGACACAAATCTAATGCCCACATTAAGCTAGTTCAATTTCTATATTGTGACAAAATTTGAGACAAAACTAGATACGACAAAACGTCAAAGTAATCCAATCTATCCCAAAATATGTGGTGCCATGCATTATGCTTTATTTATAACCCTTTTCTCAATAAGCACCACTGATCAGTTTAGAATGATCAGTTTAGAATGATCACTTTAACTGGCCGATCAACTTGACATTTGTGTACTAAATCGTCTATAATATTTGATTTAGAGCTCAGAATGACACGAATCTAATGCTCACGTTACGGTAGCTCAGTTTTCTTTATTATGACAAAATTTGAGATAAAAATAGATATGACAAAGCGTCCAAGTAATCCAATCCATCCCAAATTACGTGATGTCATACATTATTTTTCATTTATAAGCTTATACTCAATGAGCACCATTGATCAGTTTAGAATCATCATTTTAACATGGCGATCAACTTGACATGTCTGCACTAAATCATCCATAACTTTTGAATCATAGCTCAGAATGACACAAATCCAATGCCCACATTAAGCTAGTTCAATTTCCTCTATTGTGACAAAGTTTGAGAGTGAACTATATACGAAAAGACGTCCAAATAACCCAATCTATCCAAAAATATATGATGCCATGCATTATGCTTCATTTATAAGCCTTTACTCAATGAGCAGCAATGATCAGTTTAGAATGATTACTTCAACTGGCAGATCAACTTGACATGTATGCACTAAATCAACCGTAACTTTTGATTTAGAGTTCAGAATGACACGAATCCAATGCTCTCTTTAAACTAGCTAAATATTATATATTGTAACAAAATTTGAGACAAAATAGATACAACAAAGCGTCCAAGTTATGCAGTCCATCCAAAACTACGTGATGCCATGTATTATTTTTCATTTATAAGCTTTTACTCAATAAGCACAAACAATTAATTTAGAATGATCATTTTACCTGGCCGATCAATTTGACTTGTCTCCACTATACCGTCCATAACTTTTAATTTATAGCTTAGAATGACACGAATCAATTGCCCACACTATGCTAGTTCAATTTTCTATATTGTGACAATATTTGAGACCAAACAAGATACGACAATGCATCCAAGAAATCCAATCTATCCCAAACTGCGTGATATCATGCTTTATACATCATTTATAAGCCTGTAGTCAATGAGGACCAATGATCAGTTTAGATAGATCACTTTAATTAGCCGATCAACTTGACATGTCCGCTCTAAATCGTCCGTACCTTTTGATTTAGAGCCCAGAATGACAGAAATCCAATGCTCATGCCAAGCTAGTTCAATTTTATTTATTGTGACAAAATTTGAAACAAAACTAGATACGACAAAGCGTCCAAGTAATCCAACTATCCCAAACTGCGTGATACCATGCATTATACTTCATTTATAAGCCTTTAGTCAAGAGCTCCAAGGTTCAGTTTAGATTGATGACTTTAACTGGCCGATCAACTTGACATATCTGCATTAAATCGTCCATAACTTTTGATTTAGATCTCAGAATGACAAGAATCCAATGCCCATGTCAAGCTAGGTCAATTTTCTATATTGTGACAAAATTTGAGACATAAATAGATACGACAAACAGTACAAGTAATTCAGTCCATCCCAAACTGCGGGATACCATGCATTATTCTTCATTTATAAGCCTTCACTCAATGAGCACGAATGATTAGTTTAATATGATCATTTTAACGGGCTGATCAACTTGACATGTCAACACTAAATCGTCCATCACTTTTGATTTATAGCTCATAACAACATGAACCCAATGCCCACGTTAAATCAGTTCAATTTTCTATATTGTGACAAAGTTTGAGACAAATATAGATACGCCAAAGCGTCCAAGTAATCCAATCTATCCCAAACTGTGTGATGCCATGCATTATGCTTCATTTATAAGCTTTTACTCAATGAGCAGCATTGATCAGTTTAGAATGATCACTTTAACTGGCCAATCACTTGATATGTCTGCACTAAATCGTCCTTAACTTTTGATTTATAGCTCAGAACGATACGAATCGAATGTCCATGTTAAGCTAGTTCAATTTTCTATATTGTGACAAAATTTTAGACAGAACTAGATACGAAAAAGCGTCCATGTAATCCAATCTATCCCAAACTGTGTGATGCCATGCATTATGCTTCATTTATAAGCTTTTACTCAATGAGCAGCAATGATCAGTTTAGAATGATCACTGGCAAATCACTTGATATGTCTGCACTAAATCGTCCTAAACTTTTGATTTATAGCTCAGAACGATACGAATCGAATGTCCATGTTAAGCTAGTTCAATTTTCTATATTGTGACAAAATTTTAGACAGAACTAGATACGAAAAAGCGTCCATATAATCCAATCTATCCCAAACTGTGTGATGCCATGCATTATGCTTCATTTATAAGCTTTTACTCAATGAGCAGCAATGATCAGTTTAGAATGATCATTTTAACTGGCCAATCACGTGATATATCTGCACCAAATCGTCCTTAACTTTTGATTTATAGCTCAGAACGATACGAATCGAATGTCCATGTTAAGCTAGTTCAATTTTCTACAATGTGACAAAATTTTAGACAGAACTAGATACGAAAAAGCGTCCATGTAATCCAATCTATCCCAAACTGTGTGATACCATGCATTATGCTTCATTTATAAGCTTTTACTCAATGAGCAGCAATGATCAGTTTAGAATAATCACTTTAACTGGCCGATCAACTTGACATGTCTGCACTGAATTGTCTGTAGTTTTTGATTTAGATCTCAGAATGACACGAATCTAATGCCCACATTACGGTAGCTCAGTTTTCTTTATTATGACAAAATTTGAGATAGAAATAGATACGGAAAAGCATCCAAGTAATCCAATCCATCACAAAGTGTGTGATGCCATGCATTATTTTTCATTTATAAGCTTTTACTCAATGAGCAGTAATGATCAATTTAGAATCATAATTTTAACTGACCGATCAACTTGACATGTTTGCAATAAATCATCCATAACTTTTGATTTATAGCTCAGAATGACACGTATCCAATGACCACATTAATCTAGTTCAATTTTCTATATTGTGATAAAGTTTGAGACTGAACTATATACGACAAAACATCCAAGTAATTCAATCTATCCCAAACTCCGTGATGCCATGCATTATGCTTCATTTATAAACCTTCACTCAATGAGCACCAATGATCAATATGAATTAATCATATGAACTAGCCGATGAACTTGACATTTCCAGACTATATCGTGCATAACTTTTGATTTATAGCTCATAATGACACTAATCCAATGCCCACGATAATCTACCTCAATTTTCTATATATTGACAAAATATGAGACAAAAATAGAGACCACAATGCATCCAAGTAATCCGATCAATCTAAACTACTTGAAGTCATGCGTTATGCCTCGTTTATAAGCCTCTACTTAATGAGCAGCAATGATTTGTTTAGAATGATCACTTTAACTAGCCACTCAACTTGATGTGTCTGCACTAAATCGTCTGTAACTTTTGAGTTAGTGCTTAGAATGACAAGAATCGAATGCCCACATTAAGCTAGCTCTATTTTTTATATTGTGACAAAATTTGAGACAAAAATAGATACACAAAGTGTCCAACTAATCCAATCCATCCCAAAATGCATGATGCCATGCATTATTTTTTATCTATAAGCTTTTACTCAATGAGCAACAATGATCAGTTTAGAAAGATCATTTTAACTGGCCGATCAACTTGTCATGTCTGCACTAAATCGTACATAAATTTTGAATTATAGCTCAAACTGACACGAACGCAATGCCCACATTAAGCTAGTTCAACTTTCTATATTGTGACAAAATTTGAGACAGAACTAGATACGAAAATGCGTCCAAGTAATCCAATGTATCCCGAACTGTGTGATGCCATGCATTATGCTTCATTTATAAACCTTTATTCAATGAGCACCAATGATCACTTTAACTGGCCAATCAACTTGACATGTCCCTACTAAGTCGTATGTAACTTTTGATTTAGAGCTCAGAATGACACGAATCCAATGTCCACGTTACACTAACTCAATTTTCTATTTTGTGACAAAATTTGATATAGAAATAGAGACGACAAAGCGTCCAAGTAATCCAATCTATGCAAACTACTTGTTGCCATGTTTTATGCTTCATTTATAAGATTTTACTCAATGAGCACCAATGATTAGTTTAGAATGATCATTTTAACAGGCCGATTAACTTGACATGTCTGCATTATATCATCCATAACTTTTGATTTATAGCTTAAAATGACACGAATCCAATGCCCACATTAAGCTAGTTCAATTTTCTATATTGTTACAAAATTTGAGACAAAAATAGATACGAAAAAGCGTCCAAGTTATCCAATTCATCCCAAACTGCATGATGCCATGCATTATTTTTTATTTATAAGATTTTACTCAATGAGCACCAATGATCAGTTTAGAATGATCATTTTAACTAACCGATCAACTTGTCATATCTGCACAAATTCATCCATATCTTTTGATTTATAACTCAAAATGACACGAATCCAATGGCCACATTAAACTACTTCAATTTTCTATATTGCGACAAAATTTGAAATAACTCTAGATACGACAATGCGTCCAACTAATCCAATCTATCCCAAATTGGGTGATGCCATGCATTATACTTCATTTATAAGCCTTTGCTCAATGAGCACCAATGATCAGTTTAGAATAATAATTTTTAACTCGCCAATCAACTTGACATGTCGTCAATAAATTGTCTGTAACGTTTGATTTAGAGCTCAAAAGCACACGAATCCAATGCCCAAGTTAAGCTAGCTCAATTTTCTATAATGTAACAAACTTTTAGATAGAAATAGATACGACAAAGCGTCCAATTAATCCATTTCATCCCCAACTGCGTGATGCCATGCATTATTCTTCATTTATAAGCTTTTACTCAATGAGCACCAACGATCAATTTAGAATAATCATTTTAACTGGCCGATCAACTTGTCATGTCGGTACTATATCGTCCATAACTTTTGATTTATAGATTTAAATGACACGTTTCAATTGCCCACATTAAGATAGCTAAATTTTATATATTGTGACAAAATTTGAGACAGAAATAGATACGACAAAGTGTACAAGTAATACAATCCATCCCTAAATGCGTGATGCCATGCATTATTTTTCATTTATAAGCTTTTACTCAATGAGCCCCAATGATCAGTTTAGAATGGTCATTTTAATTGGCCGATCAACATGTCATGTCTGCACTAAATTGTCCATAACTTTTGATTTATAGCTCAGAATGACACGTTTCAATTGCCCACATTAAGCTAGTTCAATTTTCTGTATTTTGACAAAATTTGAGACAGAACTAGATTCGATAAATCATCCAAGTAATCCAATCTATCCCAAACTGTGTGATGCCAAGCATTATGCTCCATTTATAAGCCTTTACACAATGAGCACCAACGATCAGTTTAGAATGATCACTTTAACTGGCTGATCAACTCGACATTTCCCCACTAAATTTTCCGTAATTTTTGATTTAGTGCTCAGAATGACACGAATCCAATGCCCACGTTACGCTAGCTCAGTATTCAATATTGTGACCAAATTTGAGACAGAAACGAAGAATACGAAGCGCCCAAGTAATCCAATCTATACAGAACTTATTGACATAGGAAAATCAAATAAGACCTATCTTGACCTACAAGGCAAGTGTGAGCACGAAAATTCAGTTTGAATAACAAGGGAAATGAAAAAGAATGGGTTATTATTAACCACATGGTTTAAATGGTTAAATAGCTACCTTGGGAGAAGAATCAAGGTGGAAAAGTCATGCCCATGCTGCACACAGTCTTGGCAACCACACCAAACAGTCATGCCCATGCTGCACACAGTCTTGGCAACCACACCAAACAGTCATGCCCATGCTGTCTCCTCTCTTCTCATTGGTTGTTGACAGGCTCCTCCTCTATTCAAACTCATCCACAAGTTTGAATTCGTTTTCTTTTGTGTTCACATTGTAAATCCTCTATAAAAGGGCTGTAAAGACTCAATGTATAATATACTCTTAGGAGATTCTTCTCCATAAGTCTAAGTCATTTCTCATTTTCTCATACTTCTCTTTGAGTTTTCAGATTCAATTCTTCACATTTCTCCTCTATAATCTCAATATTCTTACATGGTATCAGAGCATAAGATCATTCTCTTATCTTTTCTACTCAAATCTCTCAGTTTCTAATCTAAAATTCTGTCAAAATCTCTCAGTCTTTAGACTAAAAACTCACGGTTTCATTCAACCATAAAAGCTGCTTCCTTTGAGCTCTTCAAAGCCTAACAATGGAGGATACAGTTCAAATTAGTTCCAGCCTGAAACCTACGGTGATAGCAGTAGTTCTCAAAGGCTTGAACTACACATTATGGTCAAGAACCATCAAGACAGCCATTTGTGGCAAAGGACTTTGGAATCACATCTTGGAGGATAATACTCCATCTATAGATGATCCAAAGGAGAAGAAGGATGAGGCAACAAGAAAAGAAGAAGCTAGGTGGTTCCAAGAAGATCAATCAGTCCTTGGATTCCTCCAAAATTCATTGGACCCATCCATTCTTGAAGCTTATTCACATTGTGAAACTGCCAAGTCTCTTTGGGACACTCTCAAGAGGGTGTATGGGGATGTTTCAAACCTCAGCCGTGTGTATGAGGTTAAGAAGGCTCTCAATGATCTACACCAAGAGGATATGGAGTTCACAAAATTCCTGGGCAAGTTCCAGTCAACATGGTCCGAGCTTGACATGTTGAGACCAAGTTCTATGGATCCAAAGGTGCTTAATGAAAGGAAGGAACAAGACAAGATATTTGGGCTCCTTCTCAACCTAAATCCAGCCTTTAAGGATGTGATTAAGTCCATCCTGAGAGAGCCAAAACTCCCTGATTTCAAAGAGGTGTGCTCACGGATTCAAAGGGAGCAAGGCAACATTGGTTTGTTTGGTGGTAAAGGAGAACTAGTCATGGCCAACAAAAGCGTGTTTAAGCAAGAGGATAGGAAGAGTGTGATGTGTGAGCATTGTAAGAGGAATGGCCACATCAAGGACAAGTGCTGGATACTTCATCCTCATCTCAAGCCAAACCGGTTCAAGGATTCAAAGGCTAACATCTCTCAAATGGTTGCGACTGAACCGGCAAGTTCATCCAACCAAGGAGGGGAGCTAGCTATGAATGTATCCATGGAGTATGTTAAGAAGAGTGACTTGGAGGATCTCATCAAGGCCTATGCCTCAAAACTCTCCGGTATCACACTCTACTCCCATAAATCGCTTGATAAACCAGATCATAAGTTGGTAGTGGATTCAGGTGCTTCTCACCATATGATTAGCAATGCTAGGTTGTTAAAGAACATTGAACCATGTCTAGGACAAGTAACTATAGCTGATGGTAAGGGTATTCCAATTGAAGGAACCGGAAAATTAAGACTATTTGACAAAGAAACTAATGCATTCTTTGTACCTAAATTTAAGTCTAATCTAGTTTCTGTCAAAAGGCTACTAAAGACCTCAATTGCAATGTTACATTTGGGCCTAACAATGTTTACTTTCAGGATATTAAGAGTGGTAAGATACTTGGAGGTGGTGTAACTCAAGATGAGCTCTATGTTCTTGAAGACCCTCCAAGCAATTTGGATTCCTTAGCTTTCAAATCCTGTGTTTTTGCTAATAAAGATGTCTTATGGCATGCTAGATTAGGACATCCTCATGCTCGTGCTTTAAGCTTAATAATTCCTAATGTCGCTTATGATCACTCAGTTTGTGAGGCTTGTATCCTTGGCAAACATTGTCGTGTTGTTTTCCCTAAATCGTCTACAATTTATGAGCATTGCTTTGATTTAGTACATTCCGATGTTTGGACCTCACCTTACATGTCTAGAGATAGGAATAAATACTTTGTGACCTTTATAGATGAGAAATCGAAATATACATGGGTTACATTACTTCCATCTAAAGATAGGGTTTATGAGGCATTTATAAACTTTCATAATTATGTTACTAATCAATTCAATGCCAAGATCAAAGTGTTAAGATCAGATAATGGAGGGAATACACAAGTCAAAGATTCAAAGCTCATCTAAACAAACATGGAATACTACATCAAACTAGCTGTCCACACACACCACAACAAAATGGAGTTGCTGAAAGGAAGAACCGACACTTAATGGAAGTAGCAAGATCCATGATGTTTCATACCAATGTTCCTAAAAGTTTTTGGGGAGATGCAGTCTTGGTTGCTTGCTACCTCATCAATCGGATTCCAACCAAAGTCTTGCAAGATATATCCCCATTTGAGGTACTCAATAAAACTAAACCTTCCATTGATCATTTACGTGTATTTGGGTGT
The DNA here is from genome assembly GCA_018901935.1 of Pugionium cornutum. NCBI lineage: Eukaryota > Viridiplantae > Streptophyta > Magnoliopsida > Brassicales > Brassicaceae > Pugionium > Pugionium cornutum. The sequence goes on from JAENJI010000013.1 coordinate 13,801,293, forward strand.
GTGTGCTTTGTGTATGTTCCAGGTGATCTAAGAAACAAGTTGGAGGCAAAGAGCATCAAGTGTATGTTCCTTGGATATTCGACAACACAAAAGGGTTATAAGTGCTATGATCCGAGCAACAACATGACATATGTGTCTAGAGATGTCAAGTTCATAGAAGAACAAAGCTATTATGATCAGAAAGATTGGGAAGGATTGAAGGATCTCTCAAGGTCACCTTCTGATTTGGCTACGAGTTTGAGGTTTCTCTTGAATCATTTGGGAAATGATCTGCCAAAGGATTCAAGACACGAAGAAACAAGAACCTTAAGTAGTTCACAAGATACCCAAGAGAATGAACAAGGGGTGGTAACTCAAGAACCAACTCCAATCCAAGAAGAAGCTATGGCCCAAAATCAAGAACAAGACGACTTGGAAGTGGGTATAGAGGAACCTATTCACCAAATGGAAGAGGAAACGGTTGTAGAGGAGGCTGCACCACCTGTTCAGCATTTAAGGAGGAGTACTAGACTTAGGAACACTAGGGTATTCTACAACAACCAGGCCGTGGCTCATCCCATACAAGCTGTTTGTTCCCTTGACCTCTTGCCATCTAGTCATCAAGCATTCCTTGGAAAGATTGAACAAAGTCAGATTCCAAGGACTTATGAAGAAGCTGAGAGCAAGAAAGAATGGTTAGATGCAGTAAGAGATGAGAAGGGAGCTATGGAAAGGAATCATACATGGGATATACAAGAACTTCCCAAAGGCAAGAAGGCTGTGAGTTCCAAGTGGGTGTTCACCATCAAGTATAAGAGCAATGGGGACATAGAAAGGTACAAGGCACGTCTAGTTGCAAGAGGTTTCACTCAGACATATGGAGAGGACTATACTGATACATTTGCACCGGTGGCTAAGCTACACACTGTAAGGGTTGTTCTTTCACTAGCTACGAATCTGACTTGGGACTTATGGCAAATGGATGTCAAGAACGCATTCCTACAAGGAGAACTTGAAGAGGAAGTGTATATGACTCCACCACCAGGCCTTGAAGATTTTTGCAAAGAGGGACAGGTTCTAAGACTTAGGAAGGCAATATATGGGTTGAAGCAGTCACCAAGGGCCTGGTATCACAAATTAAGCTCCACACTTACTGATAATGGGTTTAGGAAATCCCATTCAGATCATACTTTGTTCACTCGTCAAAACTCCAAAGGAATCGTGGCGGTCTTGGTTTATGTGGATGACCTTATCATCACAGGAGATGATAAGGAAGGAATTCAGTCCACAAAGGCCTTCTTAAACAGATCATTTGACATCAAGGATCTTGGAGAGTTGAAGTACTTCTTGGGTATTGAAGTGTGTCGGTCTCAAGAAGGGCTCTTTCTATCCCAAAGAAAGTATGCTCTTGATCTGTTGACAGACACGGGAAAGCTTGGGGCTAAACCGGCCAAAACTCCTCTTGAAGATGGCTACAAGGTCAACGGAAAGGGGGAGAAAGCTGATGAGTTATTTAAGGATGTTTCTCAGTATAGGAGACTAGTTGGGAAGCTGATCTACCTCATCCTCACACGACCAGACTTGTGTTTTGCTGTGAATCAAGTAAGTCAACATATGCAAAAGCCTACTGTATATCATTGGAGCATGGTAGAAAGGATCCTTAGATACATCAAAGGATCTCCTGGTCAAGGTATATGGATGGGCAAGAATGGGAACACTGAGATTGTCGGGTATTGTGATGCGGATTGGGCTGGTGATAGGGTGGATAGGAAATCAACCACTGGGTATTGCACCTTCGTTGGTGGGAACTTAGTCACTTGGAAGACTAAGAAGCAGAAGGTGGTATCATGTTCTAGTGCTGAAGCAGAATATAGGGCTATGAGGAAGCTGACAAATGAAGTAACTTGGCTCAAAGCACTCTTGAAAGATTTCGGTATTGCACAACCAGGGCCAATTACCTTCCATTGTGATAATCAGGCAGCCATTCACATAGCTTCAAACTCAGTGTTTCACGAGAGGACCAAGCACATAGAGATCGACTGCCATAAGGTTAGGGAGAAAGTTCAAGATGGAACCATTCTGCCATGTTATACAAGGAGTGAAGACCAACTAGCTGACATCTTCACAAAGGCAGCAAGTCTCAAAGTTTGCAAGAACATCTTTAGCAAACTTGGGCTTGTTGATTTATCACACCCATGATCAAAGGTCTCCTAATCCAAGAGCAGCACACTCTTTTTCCCTTATTAAGGTTTTGTCCCAAGTGGTTTTCCTTAATAAGGTTTTTAATGAGGTGTTGCCTTGGGTTCCCAAGCTTAAGACTTTAGGGTGATTCCAAAGTCTTTAGTTTGAGGGGGAGTATTGACATAGGAAAATCAAATAAGATCTATCTTGACCTACAAGGCAAGTGTGAGCACGAAAATTCAGTTTGAATAACAAGGGAAATGAAAAAGGATGGGTTATTATTAACCACATGGTTGAAATGGTTAAATAACTACCTTGGGAGAAGAATCAAGGTGGAAAAGTCATGCCCATGCTGCACACAGTCTTGGCAACCACACCAAACAGTCATGCCCATGCTGCACACAGTCTTGGCAACCACACCAAACAGTCATGCCCATGCTGTCTCCTCTCTTCTCATTGGTTGTTGACAGGCTCCTCCTCTATTCAAACTCATCCACAAGTTTGAATTCGTTTTCTTTTGTGTTCACATTGTAAATCCTCTATAAAAGGGCTGTAAAGACTCAATGTATAATATACTCTTAGGAGATTCTTCTCCATAAGTCTAAGTAATTTCTCATTTTCTCATACTTCTCTTTGAGTTTTCAGATTCAATTCTTCACATTTCTCCTCTATAATCTCAATATTCTTACAGAACTGTCTGCTGCCATGCATTACCCTTCATTTATAAGCCTTTACTCAATGAGCACCAGTGATAAGTTTAGAATAATTATATTAACTAGCCGATCAACTTGACATGTCCACAGTAAATCATCCGTCACTCTTGATTTTGAGCTCATAATGACACGAATCCAATGTCCACGTTAAGTTGATAAATTTGCTATATTTAGACAAAATTTGAGACAGAAGTAGAGACGACAAAACGTCCAAGTAATCCAATCTATCCCAAACTGCGTGATGCCATTCTTTAGGCTTCATTTATAAGCATTTACTCACTGACCACCTGATACAAGCCTCGATTCAAGGCTTGGATGCGCGTGGGCTGTTTGTAGAAGATTAGGTGAGAAACTCAACCTTAGGCTTCTGGATGGGGGTTTTCTAGTTGGTAAAAGATGGAAGGGTGAACTGAACCACATGAGGGGTGATGAACCTTGTGATAAATCAGAAACTTGGAGCTAGGAGGGCTGGTCTCAACTAGATTCTAAGCGCACAAGATTCTTGAGAGAAAACTTGTTGGGGAAAAAGTTCTATCTTTATTAATATCAAAATGGTTGTCGAACTACAATGCTGGAAGGAGCCTTATTAATATGCTCGACAGCTTGACCTTCTAGGGTCGACCCAAATAAGAAAAGGAAAACTTACAAAAGTGCACAAAGAAAAAGATACAAAAGTGTATAATCGAAAAAGGACCTATTCCTAAAATGTCTTTGACTCAATAAAGTAAATATTCTAGATCCTACCCTGCAAAACAGAAAGAGACATATATTCGAATTGAAACTTATCTTAACTTACCTCATGGCCAAGAAATGGAAGGTGGCCGTCCTTGTGGCATGCACGCGCCTTGCTCCTAGTCTTCGACTTGGAGTAGGGTTAAGAATCTTTGGGCCCTGACCTCTATTGCCACTAAAGCCCAAGTCTCTGATGTTCCTTGTGTTGTTGAGAAGCCTTTGGACTCTACTTTGCTCTTCTGGCCCATTGTCCTTAGCTGATCTTCCTCTAGGAGCTTGTCCACCCATAAGCTGAATTTGTGGAAGAGTGCCCTTGATCTGCTTCTTGTCATTGCTCCTGGTGGAACTACTGGTGTGGATACTTCCTCTAGATGCATGTCCTGAAGCTGGTAGCTTATCTGGTCCGAGTTTCCTTGTGTGGAAGTTGAATTGCTCGTGCACTCGGCTGGATCGGCTGTACCGGCTGGACTGTGCGAGGTACTGGCCGGAATGCCTTCAGGACCAGCTAAGTTGATCCCGGAGTTGGTGGCATCACCAAGGGGACCGGCGGTGTCATCCACGTCCCCACCAAGTGTGCCGGAAGCTTGGGCCTCTCCGCCGGCAATGCTGGTTGCTCTGGTCCTATTGGTCGAGGGACCGGCAGACATGCCAGATGGCCCGGCTGTCTCGGGCAAGCTTCCTGGTCGGCCAGTCTGGCCTCCTGGCTGGATGTACAACCTGATGTCCTCATCATCCCCTCCCTCTTCAGTAGGTTTTGTCCTCAAAACTGGTTCATCTGCATGGAAAGGGGCTAAGTCAGTAACATTGAACGTATTGGACACATTAAACTCAACTGGTAGCTCGATCCGGTAGGCGTTGTTGTTGATCCTCTCGAGCACTCTGAATGGTCCATCTCCTCTTGGTGCTAGCTTGGAACTCCTTAGGTTTGGGAACCTCTCCTGCCGTAGGTGTAGCCACACCCAATCGCCTGGTTGAAAGATCACCTCCTTTCTTCCCTTGTTGGCATGAGTCACGTACTGTCCGGTCCTCTTCTCCAAGTTTTCTGCTACCTTCTGGTGTAACCTCCTTATGAACTCTGCCTTGGATGCTCCGTTGAGGTTGGTCATCTCAGCTGGTGGTAGTGGTGTTTGCTCCAATGGGGTGAGAGGGTTGAAGCCGTATACCACTTCAAATGGTGTCTTCTTGGTTGCTGAGTGCACGCTCGGTTGTAAGCGAACTCTATGAATGGCAGGCACTCCACCCAAGTCTTTAGGTTCTTCCCTAGTGTAGTCCTGAGAAGGGTTGATAGTGTCCTGTTGACAACTTCAGTTTGGCCATCGGTTTGAGGATGGCAGGTGGTAGAGAAGAGTAGCTTCGTGCCTAGTTTTCTCCAAAGCGTCCCCCAGAAATGGCTGAGGAACTTGGTGTCCCTGTCTGATACGATGGTCCTTGGCACTCCATGAAGCCGTACTATCTCCCTGAAGAACAGCTTAGCTGTTTGTGTGGCATCATTGACATTGGCATATGGAATGAAGTGTGCCATCTTGGAGAATCTGTCCACCACTACAAAGATTGCATCTTTGTGGTGGATCTTGGGCAGACCTAGAACAAAGTCCATTGAGATGTCCACCCATGGATGTGTGGGTATGGGCAGTGGGAGATACAACCCGTGAGGTTGCACTCTGGACTTTGCCTTCTTGCAAGTGATGCACCTTGCACAATGAGCTTCTACTGTCCTCTTGATGTGTGGCCAGTAGAAGTGCTCCTTGACCACTGCTAGAGTCTTGTCGACACCAAAGTGGCCCATGAGTCGTCCTCCATGAGCTTCTCGGATGTTAAGCTCCCTTAATGATCCTTGTGGTATGCACAACCTTCTTTCTTGGAACAAGAATCCCTCATGGATGTAGAACTTGCCATGACTCCCTGTGCCACACTCCTCGTAGCTCTCAGCAAAGTCAGGATCATCCTTGTATAGGTCCTTGATGTGCTCGAATCCTAGGACCTTTGCCTCCATGGTTGATATCAAGGCAAACCTCCTTGATAGTGCATCGGCTACCACATTGTCTTTGCCCTTCCTGTACTTGATGACGTACGGAAAGGTCTCTATGAACTCCATCCACCTGGCATGTCTCCTCTTGAGATTGGTTTGCCCTCTGAGGTGTTTGAGAGTCTCATGATCAGTGTGGATCACAAACTCCTTGGACAGCAAGTAATGCTGCCAAGTCTCCAATGCTCGGACAAGGGCATAAAGCTCCTTGTCATAAGTGAGGTAGTTCAGTGAGGAACCTCCTAGCTTCTCACTGAAGTATGCCACTGGCCTCCCTCCTTGGGTTAGCACTGCTCCTATGCCTATTCCAGAGGCATCACACTCTACTTCAAACGTCTTGTTGAAGTCGGGCAGGACTAGCACTGGTGCATGTGTAAGGCTGTCCTTCAAGGCCTTGAATGTCTTCTCCTGAGCTTCTCCCCAGCTGAATCCCACGTTCTTCTTCACTACTGCCGTCAGTGGTGAGGCAATACTGCTGAAGTTGGGCACGAATCTCCTATAGAAGCTGGCCAGTCCGTGGAAGCTCCTTACTTGGCTGATGTTGCCTGGTGTTGGCCATTCTTGTATGGCTCGAATCTTCTCTTCATCAACCTGTAGGCCCTGTGAACTTACAACAAAACCTAAAAAGACAAGCTTATCAGTACAAAAGGTGCACTTCTTGAGATTGGCATAAAGCTCTTCCTGTCGAAGGGTTTTAAGTACCATCTCAAGATGTGTGAGGTGTTCCCGTAGGCACTTACTATAAACCAAGATGTCAACAAAGTAAACTACTACAAACTTACTGATGTATGCCCTAAGAACTTGGTTGATAAGGCGCATGAAGGTGCTTGGGGCATTAGTCAAGCCAAATGGCATGACTGTCCACTCGTAGAGCCCTTGCTTTGTCTTGAAAGCAGTCTTCCATTCATCACCTTCTTTCATCCTGACCTGGTGGTATCCACTCTTGAGGTCTATCTTAGAGAAGACCGTGGCTCCATTCAGCTCATCTAGTATGTCATCCAGCCGTGGTATTGGATGTCGGTACTTGACTGTGATGTTGTTGATTGCTCGGCAGTCCACACACATGTGCCAAGTCCCATCCTTCTTGGGCACTAGTAGCACTGGTACGGCACATGGACTGAGGCTCTCTCGAACATATCCTTTCTCCAGGAGCTCCTTGACTTGCTTCTCAAGCTCCTTGGATTCCTCTGGACTCATCCGGTAGGCTGGCCGGTTGGGCAGGGCTGCTCCGGGCACTAGATCAATCTGTTGTTCTATGCCACGTAAAGGAGGCAAGCCTGCTGGTATCTCCACTGGAAATACATCTTGGAACTTGTTGAGGAGAGTTGCTACTTCAGGAGGTAGCTCTACCTGTCCTTTTTCTACACTCAACACTTCCTTGAAAACCATTAGTAACATTAAATCCTTCGAGGCTAAAGCTCTCCGGACATGGCTTGGTTGAATAAGAAAATTAGACTTGATAAGTTTCTTTTCCTTACTCATTTTGAGTTGTAGCTCATGTACCTGGGCAGGTGTAAGAGGAGCCAAGCTGACCTTTCTTTTGTCATGCACAAAAGTGTAGAGATTGGTTCGGCCATCATGCTTGGTCTCTTTGTCAAACTGCCATGGTCTTTCTAGCAGAAGATGGCCAGCTTGCATGGGCACCACATCGCACACGACTTGGTCTTGGTACTTGCCCACACTGAATGGCACAGTGACTTGCTCATGGATCTTGAGCTCCACTTTGTCATCCAGCCATCTCAGTCTATATGGTCGAGGATGCCTTGTTTTCTCTAGACCTAGCTTATCAACCATATATGCACTAGCAACGTTAGTGCAAGAACCACCATCTATGATGAGGTTACATACCTTGCCCTTGATGGTGCAACGGCTGTGGAAGATGTTCTCCCTTTGGATGGTCTCTGAAGGATCCACCATTGCATTGAGGATGCGTCTAGTGACCAGCACTTCCCCCACATCAGGGTACTCAATGTCACCATACTCCTCTTCTGGTTCATAGTCCTCTTCATCTTGGGACTCATATTCTCCAGCCTCCGTAATCAACATGACCCGGTTGTTTGGGCACTCCCTTGAGATGTGTCCACGACCCCTACACTTGAAACAAGTGATGTCACGTGATCTTTGAGGGTTAGAAGACTTACCAGGCTCTCTCTTGTCACGGGTGGGTTCAAGAGCCTTGCTCTTGAACCTTGACTCGATCTCTATGCTCTTGCCTTTGTCTACGGGCTTGGGCATGTTGCCTGGTGCCCAACGTGTCTTAGGCTTGCTCCAGATGTCTTGACTCTTACGTTTGATGTGCTGCTCAGCTTGCACAGATAGGTGGAACAAGTCTTTGAAGTCATTGTAGATTTGCCTTTCCACCTTGCGGCTGATCCTTTCTTGGAGTCCATCCAAGAATTGTGCCATCAATGCTTCTTCATCATCATTGAGCTCCAACCTGTTCCTTAGCTTCTCGAACTCTTCATAGTACTCCTCTACTGATCTGGTACCCTGCTTAAGAGTACGAAAACGACGTTGCAAATCTCTATGAAAGTAAGGTGGAACAAATCTTTGTCGCATGAGGTCTTTCATGTCGACCCATGAGTCTATGGGCCTCATTCTCTTCCTCCTTCTGTCAGATACCTCACGATCCCACCAGATGAGGGCATTGTCCATGAGTTGTGCTACTGCCATAGAGACTCTCCTAGGTCCTGGTTGGTTGTAATGATCAAAGATATGATCCATTCTTCTCTCCCAATCTAGGTAAGCCTCGGGGTCTACTTTTCCTACAAAACTTGGAGGAGTTAGCTTAACATCAGGATGAGTTACCTGGTTATAGGCATGTTCATCTCCATCCTCATGTTGTCTAGGAGGCATTCTTGGTCTCTGGTGAAGACCATATGGCTCAAAGCCATCATCTTCTGCCTCTGGTTGCCGTGGAGGTCCTCTCGGCCTATGGTGATAGTTATGAGGTCGTGTGTCCTCATCTCCATCTGGCTGGGGTTCCTCCTGTTTGTGCCGTGTCCTAAGGTGCTCAGGACCCTCAGGACGGTCTTGCTCAGCTCTCAAGTGCCTTATGGCCTGGAATCTCACCGGTCTTTCCACGCGCTCCAACCTCTCGCCTATGGATGCGAGTTGTGTTTGGAGTGTGGTGAACATGGCCATCATGGCTTCGGTTGCTTCTCTGTTTTCTTCTGCCATTGTGTGCTACAAAGAAAGAAGACAAGTTAGGATGCTCCTAAATTATTAGGAGGGTTTTCTTTTTATAAGGATTCAAAAATTTGCAAAAAGGGAAAAAATCTGAGAATTGGAAATTCAAAGATATGAAGATTTGAAAAAAAGGAAACTTTCTTGACAACTTGTGCTAGCTGTCCAATTCGAATTCTTTTAGTATCTTTTCTATTTTCTTTTTCTTTTCTTTTTAATTAAACTTAAAAATAAAGGAAATATGATTTAAACAAAAAGGAAAACGTGAATGGCAATGCAAAAGTGAATCTAAACCCTAGTGATACACGTAGAAGGCTAGATGCACTCGGTTTGGAGTTTGATGTTATTTTTTTGATTTTTCTTGAATGCGACTTAAACTAATGCAAGAACTAAAAACAAAACAAGCAAAAGGATAGAAAAAACCTGGTTTAGGAGCTTTAAGCTCTGATACCAAAATGATACAAGCCTCGATTCAAGGCTTGGATGCGCGTGGGCTATTTGTAGAAGATTAGGTGAGAAACTCAACCTTAGGCTTCTGGATGGGGGTTTTCTGGTTTGTAAAAGATGGAAGGGTGAAGTGAACCACACGAGGGGTGATGAACCTTGTGATAAATCACAAACTTGGAGCTAGGAGGGCTGGTCTCAACTAGATTCTAAGCGCACAAAATTCTTGAGAGAAAACTTGTTGGGGAAAAAGTTTTATCTTTATTAATATCAAAAAGGTTGTCGAACTACAATGCTGGAAGGAGCCTTATTAATATGCTCGACAGCTTGACCTTCTAGGGTCGACCCAAATAAGAAAAGGAAAACTTACAAAAGTGCACAAAGGAAAAGATACAAAAGTGTATAATCGAAAAAGGACCTATTCCTAAAATGTCTTTGACTCAATAAAGTAAATATTCTAGATCCTACCCTGCAAAACAGAAAGAGACATATATTCGAATTGAAACTTACCTTAACTTACCTCATGGCCAAGAAATGGAAGGTGGCCGTCCTTGTGGCATGCACGCGCCTTGCTCCTAGTCTTCGACTTGGAGTAGGGTTAAGAATCTTTGGGCCCTGACCTCTATTGCCACTAAAGCCCAAGTCTCTGATGTTCCTTGTGTTGTTGAGAAGCCTTTGGACTCTACTTTGTTCTTCTGGCCCATTGTCCTTAGCTGATCTTCCTCTAGGAGCTTGTCCACCCATAAGCTGAATTTGTGGAAGAGTGCCCTTGATCTGCTTCTTGTCACTGCTCCTGGTGGCACTACTGGTGTGGATACTTCCTCTAGATGCATGTCCTGAAGCTGGTAGCTTATCTGGTCCGAGTTTCCTTGTGTGGAAGTTGAATTGCTCGTGCACTCGGCTGGATCGGCTGTACCGGCTGGACTGTGCGAGGTACTGGCCGGAATGCCTTCAGGACCAGCTAAGTTGATGCCGGAGTTGGTGGCATCACCAAGGGGACCGGCGGTGTCATCCACGTCCCCACCAAGTGTGCCGGAAGCTTGGGCCTCTCCGCCGGCAAAGCTGGTTGCTCTGGTCCTATTGGTCGAGGGTCCGGCGGTACTGCTTTGACCGGCAGACATGCCAGATGGCCCAGCTGTCTCGGGCAAGCTTCCTGGTCGGCCAGTCTGGCCTCCTGGCTGGATGTACAACCTGATGTCCTCATCACCACCACTGTTCAGTTTAGGATGATCTCTTTAACTGGCCGATAAAAATGACATGTCCGCACTAAATCATCGGTAACTTTTGATTCAGAGCTCAGAATGACACAAATCCAATGCCCACGTTAAGCGAGCTCAATTTTCTATATTTTTCCAAAATTTGAGACAAAAATAGAGTCGACGAAGCGCTCAAGTAATCTAATCTATCCCAATCTGGGCGATGACATGCTTTATGCTTCATTTATAAGCTTTTACTTAATGAGCCCCAATGATCAGTTTAAAATGATTCCTTTAACAGTCCGATCAACTTGAAATGTCTGCACTAAATTGAACTTAAATTTTGATTTAGAGCTCAGAATGACACAAATCCAATGCCCATGTTAAGCTAGCTCAATTTTAGATATTGTAACAAAATTTGAGACATAAATAGATACGACAAATCTTTCAAGTAATCCAATCTATTGAAAATTGTGCGATGCCATGCATAATGCTTCATTTATAAGCTTTTACTCAATGAGCACCAAAGATCAGTTTAGAATAGTAATATTAACATGCGATCAACTTGACATGTCCACAGTAAATCCTCCGTAACTCTTGATTTTGCGCTCATAATGACATGAATCAAATGCCCACGTTAAGGTAGATAAATTTGCTATATTTTGACAAAATTTGAGACAATAATAGAGACTACAAAACGTCCAAGTAATCCAATCTATCCCAAACTGTGTGATGCCATTCTTTAGGGTTCATTTATTAACCTTTACTCAATGAGCACCACTAATCTGTTTAGAGTGATCTCCTTGACTGGCCGATAAACTTGAAATGTCCGCACTAAATCGTTGGTAACTTTTGATTTAGAGCTCAGAATGACACAAATCCAATGCATACATTAAGATAGATCAATTTTCGATATTTTTACAAAATTTGGGACAGAAATTGAGAGGATAAAGCGTCCAAATAAACCAATCTATCCCAAACTGCGTTATTCATTTATAAGCCTTTACGTAATGAGCACCAATGATCAGTTTAAAATGATCACTTTAACAGGCCGATAAACTTGACATGTCCGCACTAAATCATCCGAAACTTTTGATCTAGAGATCAGAATGACACAAATCCAATGCCCACTTTAAGCTAGCTCAATTTTCTATATTGTAGCAAAAATTTGACACAGAAATAGATACGATAAAGCGTCCAAGTAATCCAATCTATAGAAAATTGTGTGATGCCATTCATTTTTCTTCATTTACATGCCTTTACTCAATGAGAACCATAGATCAGTTTAGAATAATCTTATTAACTGACCGATCAACTTGTCATGTCCACAGTAAATCGTCTGTAACTCCTGATTTTGAGCTCATAATGACACGAATCCAATGGCCACGTTAAGCTAGATAAATTTTCTATATTTTGACAAAATTTGAAATAGAAGTAGAGACGACGAAGTGTCCAAGTAATCCAATCTATCCCAAACTGCGTGATGCCATTCTATAGGCTTCGTTTATAAGACTTTAGTTAATGAGCACCAATGATAAGTTTAGAATGATCACTTCAACTGGCCGATCAACTTGACATGTCCGCACTAAATCCTCTGTCACTTTTGATTTAGAGCTCAGAATGACACGAATCCAATGCCCACGTTAAGCTAGCTCATTTCTCTATATTTTGAAAAATATTTGAGACAGAAATAGATATGACAAAGCGTCCAGGTAATCCAATCTATCCAAAATTGTCTGATGGCATGCATTATGCTTCATTTATAAGCCTTTACTCAATGAGCACCAATGATTAGTTTAGAATAATTATATTAACTGGCCGATCAACTTGACAACTCCACGGTAAATTGTCCGTAACTCTTGATTTGGAGTTCATAATGACATGAATCCAATGTTCACGTTAAGTTGATAAATTTGCTATATTTTGACAATATTTGAGACAAACGTAGAGACGAGAAAGCATCAAAGTAATCCGATCTATCCTAAACAGCGTGATGCCATTCTTTAGGCTTCATTTATAACCATTTACTCAATGACCACCACTGTTCAGTTTAGGTTGATCTCTTTAACTGGCCGATAAACTTGACATGTCCGCACTAAATCGTTAGTAACTTTTGATTTTGAGCTCAAAATGACACAAATCCAATGCCCACATTAAGCTAGCTAAATTTTCTATTTTCTGACAAAATTTGAGACAGAAATAGAGACGACAAAGCTAACTTTGTGCTGTCAAGCATTATGCTTCATTTACAACCCTTTACTCAATGAGCACCAATGATCAATTTTGAATGATCACTCTAACTGGCCGATCAACTTGACAAGTATGCACTAAATCGTTCGTAACTTTTGATTTAGAGCTCGGAATGACACGAATCCAATTCCCACGTTAAGCTTGCTCAATTTTATATTGTTTGACCAAATTTGAGACAGAAATAGAGACGACAAAATGTCAAAGTAATCCAATCTATCCACACTACTTGCTGCCATGCTTTATACTTCATTTATAAGCCTTTACTTAATGAGCACCAATGATATTTTTATAATGATCACTTTAACAGGCCGATCAACTTGACATGACCGCACTAAATCATCCATAACTTTTGATTTAGAGCTCAAAAATACACGAATCCAATGCCCACGTTAAGCTAGCTCAATTTCTATTGTGTAACAAAATTTGAGACAGAAATAGATATGACAGAGCGTACTGGTAATCCAATCCATCCCAAAATACGTGATGCCATGCATTATTTTTCATTTATAAGCTTTTACTCAATGAGCACCAATGATCAGTTTAGGATGATCATTTTAACAGGACGATCAACTTTTCATATCTGCACTAAATCATCCATAAATTTGATTTGTATCTCAGAATGACTCGAATCATTTGCACACATTAAGCTAGTTCAATTTTCTATACTGTGATAAAATTTGAAACCAAACTAGATACGATAAAGCTTCCAATTAATCGAATCTATCCCAAACAGTGTGATCCCATGCATTATGCTCCATTTATAAACCTTTACACAATGAGCACCAATGATCAGCTTAGAATGATCAATTTATTTGGCCAATCAACTTGACATGTCGCCACTAATTCATACGTAACTTTTGATTTAGAGCTCGGAATGACACGAATCCAATGCCCACGTTAAGCTAACTCTATTTTCAATATTGTGACAAAATTTGAGGTACAAATAGCAACTACAAAGCATCCAAGTAATCCAATCTATCCAAACTTTTTGTTGCCATGCTTTATGCTTCATTTATAAGCTTTTACTCAATCAGCACCAATGATCAGTATATAATGATCATTTTAACTGGCCGATCAACTTTACATATATGCACAATATCGTACATAACTTTTGATTTATAGCTCATAATGACACGAATCCTATGCCCACATTAAGCTAGTTCAATTTTCTATATTGTGACACAATTTGAAACAGAACTAGATACAACAAAGTGTGCAAGTAATCCAATAAAACCCAAACTGCGTGATGTCATGCGTTATGCTTCATTTATAAGCCTTTAACCAATGAGCAACAATGATCAGTTTAGAATGATCACTTCAACTGGCCGATCAACTTGACATGTCCACACTAACTCGTCCGTAATCTTTGATATAGAGCTCAAAATGACACGAATCCAATGCCCACGTTAAGCTAGCTCAACTTTGTATATTGTGACAAAATTTGAGACAGAAATAGAGACGACAAAGCGTCCAAATAATCCAAATAATCTACTTGCTGCCATGCTTTATGCTTCAATTATAAGGTTTTACTCAATGACCACCAATGATCAGATTAAAATGATCATATTAACTGGCCGATCAACTAACAATATCGTCCATAACTTTATAGCTCCGAATGATACGAAGCCAATGACCAAATTAAGCTTGTTCAATTTTCTATTTTGTGACACAATTTGAAACAGAACTAGATACAACAAAGTGTGCAAGTAATCCAATAAAACCCAAACTGCGTGATGTCATGCGTTATGCTTCATTTATAAGCCTTTAACCAATGAGCAACAATGATCAGTTTAGAATGATCACTTCAACTGGCCGATCAACTTGACATGTCCACACTAACTCGTCCGTAATCTTTGATATAGAGCTCAAAATGACACGAATCCAATGCCCACGTTAAGCTAGCTCAATTTTCTATATTGTGACAAAATTTAAGACACAAATAGAGACGTCAAAGCGTCCAAGTAATCCAATCTATCCAAAATACTTTTTACCATGCTTTATGCTTGATTTATAAGCTTTTACTTAATTAGCACCAGTGATCAGTTTAGAATCATCATTTTAACTGTCCGATCAACTTGACATGTCTGCACTATATCGTCCATAAGTTTTGATTTATAGCTCATAATGACACAAATCCAATGCCCACATTAAGCTAGCTTATTTTTCTATATTGTGACAAAATTTGAAACAGAACTAGATACGAAAAACCGTCCAAGTAATCCAATATAACCCAAACTATGTGATGCCATGCATTATGCTTCATTTATAAGCCTTTACTCAATGAGCACCAATGATCAGTTTAGAATGATCACTTTAACTGGGCAATCAACTTGACATGTCTGCACTAAATCATTCGTAATTTTTGATTTGGAGCTCAGAATTACATGAATCCAATGCCACGTTAAGCTAGCTCAATTTTCTATATTGTGACAAAATTTGAGACAGAATTAGAGACGACAAAGCGTCCAAGTAATCCAATCTATCCAAACTTTTTGTTGCCATGCTTTATGCTTCATTTATAAGCTTCTACTCAATCAGCACCAATGATCAGTTTATAATGATCATTTTAACTGGCCGATCAACTTTACATATATGCACTATATCGTACATAACTCTTGATTTATAGCTCAGAATGACACGAATCCAATGCCCACATTAAGCTAGTTCAATTTTCTATATTGTGACAAAATTTGAAAAAGAACTAGATACGAAAAAGCATCCAAGTAATCCAATATAACCAAAAATGCGTGATGGCATGCATTATGCTTCATTTATAAGCCTTTACTCAATGAGCACCAATGATCAAATTATAATGATCACTTTAACTGGCCGAAAACCTGAAATGTCCACACTAAATTGGCTGTAATTTTTTATTTAGAGCTCAAAATGACACGAATCCAATGCCCACGTTAAGCTAGCTCAACTTTGTATATTGTGACAAAATTTGAGACAGAAATAGAGACGACAAAGCGTCCAAATAATCCAAATAATCTACTTGCTGCCATGCTTTATGCTTCAATTATAAGGTTTTACTCAATGACCACCAATGATCAGATTAAAATGATCATATTAACTGGCCGATCAACTAACAATATCGTCCATAACTTTATAGCTCCGAATGATACGAAGCCAATGACCAAATTAAGCTTGTTCAATTTTCTATTTTGTGACACAATTTGAAACAGAACTAGATACAACAAAGTGTGCAAGTAATCCAATAAAACCCAAACTGCGTGATGTCATGCGTTATGCTTCATTTATAAGCCTTTAACCAATGAGCAACAATGATCAGTTTAGAATGATCACTTCAACTGGCCGATCAACTTGACATGTCCACACTAACTCGTCCGTAATCTTTGATATAGAGCTCAAAATGACACGAATCCAATGCCCACGTTAAGCTAGCTCAATTTTCTATATTGTGACAAAATTTAAGACACAAATAGAGACGTCAAAGCGTCCAAGTAATCCAATCTATCCAAAATACTTTTTACCATGCTTTATGCTTGATTTATAAGCTTTTACTTAATTAGCACCAGTGATCAGTTTAGAATCATCATTTTAACTGTCCGATCAACTTGACATGTCTGCACTATATCGTCCATAAGTTTTGATTTATAGCTCATAATGACACAAATCCAATGCCCACATTAAGCTAGCTTATTTTTCTATATTGTGACAAAATTTGAAACAGAACTAGATACGAAAAACCGTCCAAGTAATCCAATATAACCCAAACTATGTGATGCCATGCATTATGCTTCATTTATAAGCCTTTACTCAATGAGCACCAATGATCAGTTTAGAATGATCACTTTAACTGGGCAATCAACTTGACATGTCTGCACTAAATCATTCGTAATTTTTGATTTGGAGCTCAGAATTACATGAATCCAATGCCACGTTAAGCTAGCTCAATTTTCTATATTGTGACAAAATTTAAGACAGAATTAGAGACGACAAAGCGTCCAAGTAATCCAGTCTATCCAAACTACTTGCTGCCATGCCTTATGATTCATTTATAAGTTTTTACTCAATGAGCACAAATAATCAATTTTGAATGATCATTTTAACTGGACGATCAACTTGACATAACTGCATTATATTGTCTATAACTTTTGATTTATAGCTTAGAATGACATGAATCTAATGTCCACATTAAGCTAGTTCAATTTTCTATATTGTGACCAAAATTTGAAACACCACTAGATACGACAAAGCGTCAAAGTAATCCAATATATCCCAAACTGTGTGATGTCTTGCATTATAATATATTTATAACCCTTTACTCAATGAACACCAATGATCAGTTTAGATGATCACTTTAACTGGCCGATCAACTTGACATGTGTGCACTAAATCGTCTGTAACTTTTGATTTAGAGCTCAGAATGATACGAATCCAATGCTCACGTTAAGCTAGCTCACATTTCTATATATCTACAAAAATTTGAGATAGAAATAGAGACGAAAAGGCGTCCAAGTAATCCAATTTATCCAACTGCTTGCTGCCATGCTTTATCTTTCATTTATCAACATTTACTTAATGAGCACGAATGATCAGTTTAGAATGATCACTTTAACTGGCCGATCAACTTGACATGTCTGCACCAAATCGTTTGTAACATTTGAATTAGAGCTCAGAATGACACGAATCCAATGCCCACGTTAAGCTAGCTCAATTTTCTATATTTCTATATATTTTGATACATAAATAGATACAACAAAGTGGCCAAATAATCATATCTATCCAAACTACTTGCTGCCATGCTTTATGTTTCATTTATAAGTATTTACTTAATGACCACCAATCATCTTTTTAGAAAGATCACTTTGACCGGCTGATCAACTTTTGATGTAGAGTTCAAAAACACACTAATCCAATGCACACGTTAATCCAAATCGTACAACTAATCCAATCTATTCCAAACTGCGTGAGGCCATGCATTATTCTTCAATAATAAGCTTTTACTAAATGAGCACCAATATTAAGTTGAGAATGATCATTTTAACTGCCTGATCAACTTGACATGTCTGCATTAAATCGTCAATAACTTTTGATGTAGAGCTTAGAATGACAGGAATCCAATGCCCGCTTAAAGCTAGCTCAATTTTCCATATTTTTACAAAATTTGATACAGAAATAGAGATGACAAGGCATATAAGTAATCCAATCTATTTTAAACTACGTGATGCCGTGGTTTATGCTTCATTTAGAATCCTTTACTTAATGAGCACCAATGATCTGTTTAGAATGATAATTTTAACTCGCCAATTAATTTGACATGGCCGCACTAAATCGTGCATAACTTTTGATTTTAGATCTCCGAAACACACGAATTCAATGCCCACGTTAAGCTAGCTCAATTTTCTATATTTTGATAAAATTTGAGACAGAAATAGAGACGACAAAGCGTCCAAGTAATCCAATCTATCCAAACAACTCGATGTCATGCTTTATACTTCATTTATAAGCTTTTATTTAATGATCACAAATGATATGTTTAAAATATTCACTTTAACTCACCAATCATCTTAACATGTCCGTACTAAATCGTCCGTAACTTTTGATTTAGAGCTCAAAAACACACAAATCCAATGCCCCCGTTAAGCTTGCTCAACTTTCTATAGTGTAACAAAATTTGAGACAGAAATAGATATGACAAAGCGTCCAAGTAATCCAATCTTTCCGAAACTGCATGAGGCCTTGCATTATTCTTCATTTATAAGCTTTTACTCAATGAGCACTAATGATCAATTTAGGATGATCATTTTAACATGCCGATAAACTTGACATGTCTGCCCTATATCGTCCATAACAATTGATTTATAGCTCAGAATGACTCGAATTCAATGCCCACATTAAGCTAGTTCAATTTTCTATATTGTGACAATGTTTGAAACAAAACTAGATACGAAAACGCGTCCAAGTAATCCAATATAACCCAAACTGCATGATGCCGTGCATTTTGCTTCATTTATAAGCCTTTACTCAATTTGCACCAATGATCAGTTTAGAACGATCAACTTGACATGTCCACACTAAATTGTCCGTAATTTTTTATTTGGAGCTCAGAATGACACGAATCTAATGCCACGTTAAGCTAACTCATTTTTCTATATTGTGACAAAATTTGAGACAAAAATAGAGGCGACAATGCGTCTAAGTAATCCAATCTATCCAAACTACTTGCTGCCATGCATAATGCTTCATTTATAAGTTTTTTACTCAATGAGCACCATTAATCAGTTTAGAATGATCATTTTAACTGGCTGATCAACTTGACATGATTGCACTATATCGTCCATAACTTTTGATTTATAGCTCAGAATTGCATGAATCTAATGCCCACATTAAACTATTTCAATTTTCTATATTGTGACCAAAATTTGAAACAGAACTAAATAAGACAAAGCGTCCAAGTAATCCAATATAACCCAAACTGCATGATGCCATGCATTATAATTTATTTATAACCCTTTACTCATTGAGCACCAATGATCAGTTTAGAATGATCACTTTAACTGGCCGATCAACTTGACATATCCGCACTAAATCGTTTGAAACTTTGGATTTAGAGCTCAGAATGACACGAATCCAATGCCCACACAAAGCTAGCTCAATTTTCTATATTTCTATAAGATTTGAGATAGAAATAGAGACGACAAAGCGTCCAAGAAATCCAATCTGTCCAAACTACTTGCTGCCATGCTTTATGTTTCATTTATAAGCATTTACTTAATGAGCACCAATGATCAGTTTAGAATGATCACTTTAACTGGCCGATCAACTTGACATGTAACTTTTGATTTAGAGCTCAGAATGACACGAATCCAATATCTATGTTAAGCTAGCTAAATTTTTTGTATTTCTATAAAATTTGAGACACAAATAGAGACGACAAAGCGTACAAGTAATCCAATCTATCCAAAATACTTGCTGCCATGCTTTATGTTTCATTTATAAGCATTTAATGACACGAATAGTTAAATACATATGAAAAACGTCCGTAACTAAATCGTCCGTAACTTTTGATTTACAGCTCAGAAATACAGGAATCCAATGCCCACTTTAAGCTAGCTCAATTTTATATTGTGATAAAATTTGAGACATAGATAGATACGACAAACCGTCCAAGTAATCTAGTCCATCCAAAACTGCATAATGCCATGCATTATTCCTCATTTATTAGCTTTTATTCAATGAGCACCAATGTTCAATTTAGAATGATCATTTTAACTGGCCGATCAACTTGGAGTGTCAGCACTAAATCGTCCAAAAATTTTGATTTATAGCTCACAACGACACGAATCCAATGTCCACGTTAAACTAGTTCAATTTTTTTTATTGTGACAAAATTTGTGATAGAACTAGATATCACAAATCGTCCAAGTAATCAAATCTATCCCAAACTGCATGATGCCATGCATTATGCATCATTTATAAGCCTTTAATCAATGAGCACCAATGATCAGTTTAGAATGATTACTTTAACGGGCCGATCAACTTGACTTGTCCGTAGTAAATCGTCTGTTCATTTTGATTTAGAGCTCAGGATGACACGAATCCAATGCCCACGTTAGGCTAGCCAATTTTCTATATTATGACAAAATTTGAGGCATAAATACATACGAAAAACCATCCAAGTAATCCAGTCAATCCCAAATTGCGTTATTTCATGCATTATTCTTCATTTATAAGCCTTTACTTAATGACCACCAATGATTAGTTTAGAATGATCACTTTAACTGGCCGATCAACTTGACATGTCTGCACTAAATCGTCTGTAACTTTGGATTTAGAGCTCAGAATGACACGAATCCAATATCTGTGTTAAGCTAGCTAATTTTTTTGTATTTCTATAAAATTTGAGACACAAATAGAGACGACAAAGCGTACAAGTAATCCAATCTATCCAACCTACCTGCTGCCATGCTTTATGTTTCATTTATAAGCATTTACTTAATAAGCACCAATGATCAGTTTAGAAAGATCACTTTGACTAGCTGATCAACTTTTGTTTTAGAGTTCAAAAACACACGAATCCAATGCCACGTTAAGCTAGCTCAATTTTCTATAGTTTAAAAAAATTGTATAAAGAAATAGATACGACAAAGCCTCCAAGTAATCCAATCTATCTCAAACTGTGTGAGCCCATGCATTATTCTTCCTTTATAAGCTTTTACTCAATGAGCACCAATGATTAGTTTACAATGATCATTTTAACTGGCTGATCAACTTGACATGTCCGCACTAAATCGTCAAGAACTTTTGATGTAGAGCTTAGAATGACACGTATCCAATGCCCTTGTTAAGCTAGCTCAATTTTATATATTTTTACAAAATTTGACAAAGTAATAGAGACGACCAAGCATAGAAGTAATCCAATCTATTTTAATCTACTTGTTGTCGTGGTTTATGCTTCATTTATAAGCCTTTATTTAATTAGCACCAATAATCATTTTAACTCGCCAATTAATATTACATGTCCGCACTAAATCGTGCATAACTTTTGATTTAGAGCTCCGAAACACACGAATCCAATGCCCACGTAAAGGTAGCTCAATTTTCAATTAGTTTAGAATGATCATTCTAACTGGCTGATCAACTTGACATGTCTGCACTATATCATCCATAACTTTTGATTTATAGCTCAGAATGACACGTATCACTTGCCCACACTAAGCAAGCTCAATTTTCTATATTGTGAAATAATTTTTGACAGAAATAGATATGACAAATCATCCAAGTAATCCAATCCATCCCAAAATGCATGATGCCATGCCTTATATTACATTTATAAGCTTTTACTCAATGAGCACCAATCGTCTAACTGGTTTAGTTTAGAATGATCATTTTAACTGGGTGATCAAATTGTCATGTCTGCACTAAATCGTCTATAACTTTTGATTTATAGCTCAGAATGACACGAATCAATCGCCCAAATTAAGCTAGTTTAATTTTTAAAATGTTTACAAAATTTGACACAGAACCAGATACGACAAAGCGTCCAAGTAATCCAATCTATCCCAAACAGTGTGATGCGATGCATTATGCTTCATTACTAAGCCTTTACACAATGACCACCAATGATTAGTTTAGAACGATCATTTTAACTGGCCGATCAACTTGACATGAACGCACTAAATCGTCCGTAACTTATGATTTGGAGCTCAGAATGACACGAATCAAATGCCCACTTTAAGCTAGCTCAATTTTCTATTGTGATAAAATTTGAGACATAAATAGATACGACAAACCGTCCAAGTAATCCAGTCCATCCCAAACTGCGTAATGCCATGCATTATACCTCATTTATTAGCCTTTATTCAATGAGCACCAATGATCAGTTTAGAATGATCATTTTAACTAGCCGATCAACTTGGCGTGTCAGCACTATATCGTCCAAAACATTTGATTTATAGCTCAGAACGACACGAATCCAATACCCACATTAAACTAGATCAATTTTCGTTATTGTTACAAAATTTCTGATAGAACTAGATACGAAAAAACGTTCAAGTAATCCAATCTATCGCAAACTGCGTGATGCCATGCATTATACATCATTTATAAGCCTTTAATCAATGAGCACCAATGATCAGTTTTGAATGATTACTTTAATTGGCCGATCAACTTGACTTGTCCGTAGTAAATCGTCTGTATATTTTGATTTACAGCTCAGAATGACACGAATCCAATGCCTATGTTTGGCTAGCCAATTTTGTATATTATGACAAAATTTGAGACATAAATACATACGAAAAACAATCCAAGTAATCCAGTCAATCCCAAACTGCGTGCTGCCATGCATTATTTCTTCATTTATAAGCCTTTACTAAATGAGCACCAATGATCTGTTTAGAATGATCACTTTAACTGGCCTCTCAACTTGACATGTCCGCACAAAATTGTCTGTAACTTTTGATTTAAAACTAAGAATGACACGAATCCAATGCCCATGTTAAGCAAGCTCAATTTTCTATATAGTAACACCATTTGAGACATAAATAGATACGACAAAGCGTCCAAGTAATCCAATCTATATCAAACTGTATGATGCCATGCTTTATGCTTCATTTGTAAGCCTTTACTCAATGCGCACCAATGATCTGTTTAGAATGATCACTTTAACTGGCCACTAAACTTGACACATCCGCACTAAATTGTCCGTAACTTTTGATTTAAAACATAGAATGACACGAATCCAATGCCCACGCTAAGCTAGCTAAATTTTCTATATTGTGACAAAATTTGAGACAGAAATAGATACAATAAAGCATCCAAGAAATCCAATGCATCCCAAAATGCGAGATGCCATGCATTATTTTTCATTTATAAGAATTTACTTGATGAGGACCAATCATCAGTTTAGAATGATCATTTTAATTGGCCGATCAACTTGTCATGTCTGCACTAAATCGTCCATACTAAATAGTTCATAACTTTGAATTTAGAACTCAAAAACACACAAATCAATTCCCACGTTAAGCTAGCTCAATTTTCTATAGTATAACAAATATTTGTAAAAGAAATAGATACATCAAAGCATCCAAGTAATCCAATCTATCCAAAACTGTGTGATGCTACACATTATGCTTCATTAATAAGCGTTTAATCAATCAGCACCAACGTTCAGTTTAGAATAATCACTTTCACTGTCCGATCAACTTGACATGTTCGCACTAAATCATCCAAAACTTTCGATTTAGAGCTCAGAATGACACGAATCCAATGCTTACGTTAAGCTAGCTCAATTTTCTTTATTGTGATAAAATTTGAGACAGAAATAGATACGACAAAGCGTCCAAGTAATCCAGTCATTCCCAAACTGCGTGATGCCATGCATTATTCTTCATTTATAAGCTTTTACTCAATGAGCACCAACGATCACTTTAGAATGATCATTTTAACTAGCCGATCAACTTGACTTGTATGCACTATATCGTCCATAACTTTTCATTTATAGCTCAGAATGACACGAATCGAATGCTCACATTAAGTTAGCTCAATTTTCTATATTGTGACAAAATTTGAGATATAACTTGATATGAAAAAGCGTCCAAGTAATCCAATGTATCCCAAACAGCATGATGTCATGCATTATGCTTCATTTATAAGCCTTTACTCAATCAGCACCAATGATCAGTTTAGAATGATCTTTTTAAATGACTAATCAACTTGACATGTCAACACTAAATCGTCCATAACGTTTGATTTAGAGCTCAGAAACACACGAATCAAATGCCCACATTAAGCTAGCTCAATTTTCTATATTGTGACAAAATTTGAAACAGAAATAGATACGACAAAGCATCCAAATAATCCAATCCTTCCCAAACTGTGTGATGCCATGCATTATTTTTCATTTATATGCTTTTACTAAATACGCACCAAATGATCACTTTAGAACTGGCTGATCAATTTGTCATATCTGCCCTAAATCGTCCATAATTTTTGATTTCTACAGAATGACACGAATCCAATGCCCATGATAAACAAGATCAATTTTCTATATTTTGACAAATTTTGAGATAGAAACTGAGACGACAAAGCGTCCAAGTAATCCAATCTATCCAAACATTTTGATGCCATGCTTTGGCTTCCTTTATAAGCCTCTACCATGCTTTGTGCTTCCTTTATAAGCCTCTACTTAATGAACACCAATGATCAGTTTAGAATGATCACTTTAACTAGCCAATCAACTAGATATGTCCGCACTAAATCGCCAGTAATTTTTAATTTAGAGCTCATAATGACACAAATACAATATCCACATTAAGCTAGCTAAATTTTCTATATTGTAACAAAATTTGAGACAAAAATAGATACGATAAAGCATCCAAATAATCCAATCTATCCAAAACTATGTGATGCCATGTGTTATACTTCATTTATAAGCCTTAACTTAATGAGTACCAGTGATCAGTTTAGAATGATCAATTTAACTGGCCAATCAACTTGACATATCAACACTAAATCATCCATAACTTTTGATTTAGAGCTTACAAGGACATGAATCCAATGCACACGTTAACCTAGCTCAATTTTCTATATTGTGACAAAATTTGACACATATATAGATACTACAAAGCATCCAACTAATCTAATCCATCCCAAACTGTGTGATGCCATGCATTATTTTTCATTTATAAGCCTTTACTCAATGAGAACAAATGATCAATTTAGAATGATCATTTTAACTGGCCGATCAACTTGACATGTCTGCATTAAATCATCCACACTAAATCGTCCGTAACTTTTGATTCAGAGCTCCGAAAAGCACGAATCCAATTCTGACATTAAGCTAGATAAATTTTCTATAGTGTAACAAAATTTCAAACATAAATAGATACGACAATGCATCCAAGTAATCCAATCAATCCAAAACTATGTGATGTCATGCATTATGCTTCATTTATAAGCCTTAACTCAATCAGCACCAATGATCAGTTTGGAATGATCACTTTAACTAGCTAATCAACTTGATATGTCCGCACTAAATCGTCCGTAACTTTTGATTTAGAGCTCGGAATGACACAAATCTAATGCCCACGTTAAACTGGCTCGATTTTCTATATTATGACAAAATTTGAGACAGATATAGATACAACAAAGCGTCCAAGTAATCCAGTCTATCCCAAACTGTGTGATGCCATGCATTATTCTTCATTTATAAGCTTTTACTCAATAAGCACTAATGATCAGTTTAGAATGATCATTTTAACTGGCCGATCAACTTGTCATATCTACATTAAACTGTCCATAGCTTTTGATTTCTAGCTCAGAGTGACACGAATCAAATGCCCTTAAGCTAGTTCAATTTTCTATATTGTGACAAAATTTGAGACAGAACTAGAAGAGAAAAAGCATCCAAGTGATCCAATCTATCCCGAACTCCGTGATTCCCTGCATAAAACTTCATTTATAACCTTTTACTCAATGAGCACCAATGATCAGTTTAGAAAAATCATATCAAGTGACCGATCAACTTGACATGTTCACACTAAAGCGTCCATAACTTTTGATTTAGAGATCAGAATGACAAGAATCCAATGACCATGCTAAACAAGCTCAACTTTCTTTATTTTGACAAAATTTGAGACAGAAATAATGACGACAAAGCGTCCAAGTAATCCAATCTATCCAAACATTTTGATGCCATGCTTTATGTTTCATTTATAAGCTTTTACTTAATGAGCACCAATGATCTGTTTAGAATGATCAATTTAACTGGCCACTCAACTTGATATGTCCGCACTAAATCGTCTGTAACTTTTGATTTAGAGCTCAGAATGACACAAATCCAATGCCCACATTAAGCTAGCTCAATTTTCTATATAGTAATAAAACTTGAGACAGAAATAGATACAATAAAGCATTCAAATAATCCAATCTATCCAAAACTATGTGATGCCATGTGTTGTACTTCATTTATAAGCCTTCACTTAATGAGCACCAATGATCAGTTTAGAATGATCACATTAGCTGGTCGATCAACTTGACATGTCCGCACTAAATCGTCCATAACTTTTGATTTTGAGCTCACAAGGACACTAATCCAATGTACATGTTAAGCTAGCTCAATTTTTATATTGAGACAAATTTTAGATAGACATAGATAGCACAAAGCGTCCAAGTAATCCAATCCATCCCAAACTGCGTGATGCCATGCATTATTTTTCATTTATAAGCTTTTACTCCATGAGCACCAATGATCAGCTTAGAATGATCATTTTAACTGGCCGACCAACTTGACATGTCTGCACTAAATCATTCCCACTAAATTTTCCATAACTTTTGATATTGAGCTCAGAAATGCACGAATCCAATGCCGACATTGAGCTAGCTAAATTTTCTAAAGTGTAACAAAATTTCAGAAATAAATAGATACGACAAAGTGTCCAAATAATCCAACCTATCCAAACTTGTGTGATGCCATACATTATGCTTCATTGAACTCAAATAGCACTAGTGAGTAATTTAGAATGATCACTTTAACTAGCTAATCAACTTGACATGTCTGCATTAAATCGTTCGTAACTATTGATTTAGAGCTCAGAAACACAGAGATCAATTCTCACGTTAAGCTAGCTCAATTTTCTATAGTATTACAAAATTTGAGACAGAAATATATATATGTCAGAGCATCCAAGTAATCCAATCTATCTAAAATTGTGTGATGCTATGCATTATGATTCATTTTTAAGCGTTTAATCAATAAGCCCCAATGATTAGTTTAGAAAGATCACTTTCACTGTCCTATCAACTTGATATGTCCGCATTAAATCTTCCATAACTTTTGATTTATAGCTAATTATGACACTAATCCAATGCCCACATTAAGCTAGTTCAAATTTCTATAGTGTGACAAAATTTGAGATAGAACTAGATATAGCAAAGCGTCAAAGTAATCCAATCTATCCCAAACTGCGTGATGCCACGCATTATGCTTCATTTATATGTCTTTACTCAATAACCACCAATGATCAGTTTAGAATGATCACTTTAACTAGTCGATGAACTTGACATGTCCCCACTAAATTGTCCGTAACTTTTGATTTAGAGCTCAGAATGACACGAATTAAATGGCCTCGTTAAGCTAGCTCAGTTTTCTATATTGTGACAAAACTTGAGCCAGAAATAGATACGACAAAGCGTCCAAGTAATCCAATCCTTCCCAAGCAGCGTGATGCCATGCATTATTTTTCATTTATAAGCTTTTACTCAATGAGCACCAATGATCAGTTTAGAATGATCATTTTAACTAGTCGATGAACTTGTCATGTCTGCACTTAATCATCCATAACTTTTGAATTATAGCTCAGAATGACACGAATCCAATGCCCACATTAAGCTAGTTCAATTTTCTGTATTGTGACAAAATTTGAAACAGAAGTAAATACGACAAAGCATCAAAGTTATCCAATCTATCCCAAACTGCTTAATGCCATGCTTTATACCTCATTTATAATCCTTTACGTAATGAGCACCAATGATCAGTTTAGAATGGTCATTTCAACTCGCCTATCAACTTGACATGTCCGCACTAAATCGTCCATAACTTTTGATTTAAAGCTTAGAATGACACAAATCCAATGCCTACGTTAAGCTAGCTCAGGTTTCTATATTGTAACAAAAATTTGAGACAGAAATAGATATGACAAAGCATACAAATAATCCAATCTATGCAAAACTGTGTGATGCCATGCGTTATGCTTCCTTAATTAGCCTTTACTTAATGAGCACCAATGATCATTTTAGAATGATCATTTTAACTGTCCGATCAACTTGACATGTCTGCACTAAATCCTCCTTAACTTTTGATTTAGAACTCATAATGACACAAATCCAATGCCAACGTTACGTTAGCTCAATTTTCTATATTGTGACAAAATTTGAGACTGAATTAGATACGAAAAAGCGTCCTAGTAATTGAACCCATTCCAAACTGCGTGATGCCATGCATTATTTTTCATTTATAAGCTTTTACTCAATGAGCACCAATGATCCGTTTAGAATGGTAATTTTAACTGGCCGATGAACTTGACATGTCCGCACCAAATCGTCCGTACTAAATCGTCCGTACTAAATCGTCCGTAATTTTTGATTTAGAGCTCAGAAACACACGGATCAATTCCCACGTTAAGCTAGCTCAATTTTCTATACTACAACAAAATTTGAGACATAAATATATACGTCAAAGCGTCCAAATAATCCAATATATCCAAAATTGTGTGATGCTATGCATTATTCTTCATTTATAAGCGTTTAATCAATCAGCACCAATGATCACTTTCACTGTCCGATCAACTTTACATGTCCGGTCTAAATAGTCCATATCTTTTGATTTTGAGCACATAATGACTGAAATCCAATGCCCACGTTAAGCTAGATCAGTTTTCTATATTTTGACAAAATTTGAGATAGAAATAGATACAACAAAGCGTACAAGTAATCTAGTCTATCCCAAACCGCGTGATGCCATGCATTATTCTTCATTTATAAGCTTTTACTCAATGAGCACCAACGATCAGTTTATAATGATCATTTTAACTAGCCGATCAACTTGAAATGTCTGCACTCTATCATCCATAACTTTTTATTTATAGCTTAGAATGACACCAATCCAATGCCCACATTAAGCTAGTTCAATTTTCTATATTGTGACAAAATTTGAGAGAACTAGATACAACAAAGCGTCAAAGTAATCCAATCTATCCCAGACTGCGTGATTCCATGCTTTATGCTTCATTTATAAGCCTTTAATCAATGAGCACCACTGATCAATTTAGAATAGCAATATCAAATGGCCGATCAACTTGACATGACCACACTAAATCGTCGTACCTTTTGATTTAGTACTCAGAATGACTCGAATCCAATGCCAATGATAAGCAAGCTCAATTTTCTATATTTTGACAAAATTTGAGACAGAAATAGATACGACAAAGCGTCCATATAATCGAATCTAGCCCAAACTGCATGGTGCCATGCATTATTCTTCATTTATAAGGCTTTAGTCAATCAGCACCAATGATCTGTTTAGAATGATAACTTTAACTGGCCTATCAACTTGACATGTCCGTAATAAATCCTCAGTAACTTTTCATTTAGAGCTTCGAATGATATGAATCCAATGTCCACGTTAAGCTAGCTCAATTTCTATATTATGTCAAGCTTTGAGACAGAAATAGATACGAAAAAGGGTCCAAGTAATCCAGTTTATCCCAAACTCCATGATGCCATGCATTATTCTTCATTTATAAGCTTTTACTCAATTAATGAGCATCAATGTATGTTTAGAATGATCACTTTAACAAGCCGATCAACTTGACATGTCTGCACTATATCGTTCATAACTTTTCATACATTGCTTAGAATGACACGAATCCAATGCCCACATTAAGCTAGTTCAGTTTTCTATATTGTGACAAAGTTTGATACAGAAACAAAGCATCCAAGTACTCAGATCTAGTCCAAATTGCGTGATGCCATGCATTATTATTCATTTATAAATCTTTACTCAATCAACACCAGTGATCATTTTGGAATGATCACTTTAACTAACCGATGAACTTGTCATGTCCGCACTAATATGTCCATAACTTTTGATCTAGAGCTCAGAATAACACGAATTAAATGTCCTCGTTAAGTTGACTCAATTTTATATATTGTGACAAAATTTGAGACAGAAATAGATACAACAAAGTGACCAAGTAATTCAATCCTTTCCAAACTGCGTGATGCCATGCATTATTTTTCATTTATAAGTTTTTACTCAATGAGCACCAATGATCAGTTTAGAATCACCATTTTAACTGGCCGATAACCTTGTCATGGCTGCACTAAATCATCTATAACTTTTGATTTATAGCTCAGAATGACACAAATCCAATGCCCACTTTTAGCTAGTTCATTTTTTTATATTGTGACAAAATTTAAAACAGAACTAGATACGACAAATTGTCAAAGTAATCCAATCTATCCTAAACTGCGTGATGCCATGCTTTATGCCTCATTTATAAGCCTTTATTTAATGAGCACCAATGATCTGTTTAGAATGATCTGTTTAGAATGATCATTTTAACTCTCTGATCAACTTGAAATGTCTGCACTAAATCGTGTGTAACTTTTGATTTAGAGCTCAAAAACACACGAATCCAATGCCCATGTTAATCTAGCTCAATTTTCTATAGTGTAACAAAATTTGGGACAGAAATAGATACGATAAAGAGTCCAAGTAATCCAATCTATCCAAAACTGTGTGATGCTATGCATTATGCTTCATTTATAAGCATTTACTCAATCAACACCAATGATCAGTTTAGACTGATCACTTTCACTGGCCGATCAACTTAACATGTGTGCACTAAATCATCCGTAACTTTTGATTTAAAGCTCAAAATGACGTGAATCCAATGCTTACCTTAAACTAGCTCAACTTTCTATACTTTGAAAAAATTTGAGATAGAAATAGATACGATAAACTGTACAAGTAATCCAGTTTATCCCAAACTGCGTGATGCCATACATTATTGTTCATTTATACGCTTTTACTCAATGAGCACCAATTATCAGTTTAGAATGATCATTTTAACAGGATGATCAACTTTACATGTCTGCACTAAATCGTCCATAAATTTTGATTTGTAGCTCAGAATGACACGAATCAATTGCCCAAATTAAGCTAGTTCAATTTTCTATAATGTTACAAAATTTGAGATTGAACTAGATACGACAATGCGTCCAAGTAATCCAATCTATCCCAGAGTACGTGATGCCATGCATTATGCTTCATTTATAAGCTTTTACTCAGTGAGCACCAATGATCTGTTTAGAATGATCACTTTAACTGACCGGTGACCATGACATATGTGCACTAAATCGTCCGTAACTTTTGATTTAGAGCTCGGAAACACATGAGACCAATGCCCACGTTAAGCTAGCTAATTTTTTAATAGGGTAACAAAATTTGAGGCAAAAATATATAATACAAACATCCAAGTAATCCAACCTATAC
This sequence comes from Pugionium cornutum, assembly GCA_018901935.1. Taxonomy (NCBI): domain Eukaryota; kingdom Viridiplantae; phylum Streptophyta; class Magnoliopsida; order Brassicales; family Brassicaceae; genus Pugionium; species Pugionium cornutum. The sequence goes on from JAENJI010000013.1 coordinate 13,832,523, forward strand.
AAAATTGTGTGATGTTGTGTAGTATGCTTCATTTATAAGCGTTTACTCAATGAGCCCCAATGATGAGTTTAGAATGATCACTTTCACTGGCCGATCAACTAGACATGTCTGCACTAAATCACCCGTAACTCTTGATTTAGATCTCAAAATGGCACAAATCCAATGCTTACATTAAACTAACTCAATTTTCTATATTGGGACAAAATTGGAGACAGAAATAGATACCACAAAGCATCCAAGTAATCCAGTCAATCCCAAACTGCGTGATGCCATGCATTATTCTTCATTTATAAGCATTTACTCAATGAACACCAATTATCAGTTTAGCATGATCATTTTAACTGGCCAATCAACTTGACATGTCTCCACTAAATCGTCCATAAATTTTGATTTGAAGCTCAGAATTACACGAATCCAATGCCCACATTAACCTAGTTCAATTTTCTATATTGTGACAAAATTTGAAACATAACTAGATAAGAAAAATCGTCCTAGTAATCCAACCTTTCCCAAACTGTGTGATGCCATGCATTATGCTTCATTTATAACCCTTTACTCAATAAGCACCAATGATCAGTTTAAAATGATCACTTTAACTGGCCGATCAACTTGACATGCCCGCATTAAATTGTCCGTAACTTTTGATTTAGAGCTCATATTGACATGAATTAAATGCCTTCGTTAAGCTAACTCAATTTTCTATATTGTGACAAAATTTGAGATAGATATACACGACAAAGTATCCAAGTAATCCAATCTATCCATAACTGTGTGATGCCAATCATTATGCTATAAGCCTTTAATCAATCCACACCAATGATCAATTTAGAATGATCACTTTAACTGGCCAATCAACATGACATGTACGCACTAAATCGTTTGTAACTTTTGCTTTAGAACTCACAATGACACGAATCCAATGTCCACGTTAAGCTAGCACAATTTTTTATATTTTGATAAAATTTAAAACATAAATAGATACGACAAAGCGTTCAAGTAATCCCGTCCATCCCAAACTGTGAGATGGCATCCATTATTCTTCTTTTATAAGCTTTTACTCAATGAGCACCAATGATCAGTTTATAATGATAATTTTAACTGGCCTATCAACTTTACATGTATGCACTATATCATCCATAACATTTTATTTATAGGTCTGAATGACACGAATCAATATCTCAATTAAGCTTGTTCAATATTCTATATTGTGACAAAATTTGAGATAGAAATTGATACGACAAAGCATCAAAGTAATCCAATCTATTCCGAACTGTGTGATGCCATGCTTTATGCCGCATTTATAAGTCATTACTTAATGAGCACCGATGATCAGATTAGAATGATCATTTTAACTCGCCGATCAACTTAACATGTCCGCACTATATCGTTTGTAACTTTGATTTAGAGGTCAGAAACACACGAATCCAATGCCCACATTAATCTAGCTCAATGTTCAATAGTGTAATAAAATTTGAGATAGAAATAGATACGACAAAGCGTCCAAGTAACCCAATCCATCCAAAACTTTGATGCCATGCATTATTCTTCATTTATAAGCTTTTACTCAATGTGCACCAACGTTCAGTTACAATGATCATTTTAACTAGTCGATCAACTTGACATGTCTACACTATATTGTCCGTAACTTTTGATTTAGAGCTCAGAAATACATGAATCTAATGCCCACGTTAAGCTAGCTCGATTTTCTATAGTGTAAAAAAATTTGATCAGTTTAGAAACAAAAAAGCGTCCAAGTAATCCAATCTATCAAAAACTGTGTGATACTATGCATTATGATTCATTTATAAGCGTTTACTCAATCAGCACCAATGATCATTTTAGAATTATCACTTTTACTGCCTGATCAATTTGACATGTATGCACTTAAGCATCCGTAACTTTTTATTTTGAGCTCAGAATGACATGAATTAAATGCCCTCGTTAAGTTAACTCAAGTTTGTATATTG
>JAENJI010000013.1:13834989-13860517 GCA_018901935.1 Pugionium cornutum
TAAGCTTTTACTCAATGAGCACCAATGATCAGTTAATTATGATCACTTTAACTGGACGATCAACTTGACATTTTATAGCACTAAATCATCCCTAACGTTTTATTTAGAGCTCTGAATGACACGAATCCAATGCCCACGTTTAGCTAGCTCAATTTTCTATATTGTCACAAAATTTGAGGCAGAAATAAATATGACAAAGTATCCAATTAATCCAATCTATCCCGAACTACGTGATGTCATTCATTATGCTTCACTTGTAAGCCTTTTACTCAATGACAACCAATGCTCAGTTTAGAATGATCACTTTAACTGGCCTATCAACTTGACATGTCCGCACTAAATCGTCTGTAACTTTTGATTTAGAGTTCAGAATAACACGAATCCAATTCCCACATTACGGTAGCTCAATTTTTTGAATTGTGACAAAAATTGAAACACAAAAGATATGAAAAATCCTTCAAGTAATCCAATCTAGCGAAAACTGACTGATGCCATGCATTATGATTCATTTATAAGCCTTTACTCAATGAGCAACGAAAATGATCAGTTTAGAATGATCACTTTAACTGGCCGATCAACTTGATATGTCCGCACTAAATCGTGCATAACTTTCTATTTAGAGCTCCGAATGACACGAATCCAATGCCCAGTTAAGCTAGCTATATTTTATATATTTTGAAAAAATTTGATGCAGAAATAGATACGACAAAGCATCCAAGTAATCCAATCAATCCCGAGCTGCTCGATGTCATGCATTATGCATCATTTATAAGCCTTTACTCAATGAGCACCAATGATCAGCTAAGAATGATCACTTTATCTTGTCCATCAACTTGACATGTCTGCACTAAATCGTCCGTAAATTTTTGATTTAGAGCTCTGAATGAAACGATTCCATTGCCGACGTTAACCTAGCTCAATTTACTATATTGTGACCAAATTTGAGAGAGAAATAGATACAAGAAATTTTCCAAATAATCCAATCTATTCTGAACTACGTGAGGTCGTGCATTATGCTTCATTTATAAGCCTTTACTCAATGAGCACCAATGATCAGTTTAGAAGGATCACTTTAACTTGACGATCAACTTGACATGTCTGCACTAAATTGTCTGTAACTTTTGATTTAGAGCTCAGAATAACACGAATCCAATGCCCACGTTAAACTAACTCATATTTTCTATATTGTGACAAAAATTTGATACAGAATTAGATACGACAAAGTGTCCATGTAATCCAATCTATCCTGAACTGCGGGATGCCATCCATTATGCTTCATGTATAAGCTTTTACTCAATGAGCACCAATGATCAGTTTATTATGATCACTTTAACTGGACGATCAACTTGACATTTTATCGCACTAAATCGTCCCTAACTTTTTATTTAGAGCTCTGAATGACACGAATCCAATGCCCACGTTAAGCTAGCTCAATTTTCTATCTTGTCACAAAATTTGAGGCAGAAATAGATATGAAAAAGCATCCAATTAATCCAATCTATCCCGAACTACGGGATGTCATGCATTATGCTTCACTTGTATGCCTTTTACTCAATGACAACCAATGATCAGTTTAGAATGATCACTTTAACTGGCCTATCAACTTGATCTGTCCGCACTAAATCGTCCGTAACTTTTGATTTAGAGTTTAGAATAACACGAATCCAATTCCCACATTACGGTAGCTCAATTTTTTGTATTGTGACAAAAATTGAAACAAAAAAGATATGAAAAATCCTTCAAGTAATCCAATCTAGCGAAAACTGTGTGATGCCATGCATTATGAATCATTTAGAAGCCTTTACTCAATGAGCACAAATGATCAGTTTAGAATGATCACTTTAACATGCCGATCAACTTGATATGTCCGCACTAAATCATGCATAACTTTCGATTTAGAGCTCCGAATGACACAAATCCAATGCCCAGTTAAGCTAGCTATATTTTATATATTTTGACAAAATTTGACGCAAAAATAGATATGACAAAGCATCCAAGTAATCCAATCAATCCCGAGCTGCGTGGTGTCATGCATTATGCATCATTTATAAGCCTTTACTCAATGAGCACCAATGATCAGCTAAGAATGATCACTTTATCTTGTCGATCAACTTGACATGTCTGCACTAAATCGTCCGTAAATTTTTGATTTTGAGGTCTGAATGAAACGAATCCATTGCCCACGTTAACCTAGCTCAATTTACTATATTGTGACCAAATTTGAGAGAGAAATAGATACGAGAAATTGTCCAAATAATCCAATCTATTCTGAACTACATGAGGTCGGGCATTATGCTTCATTTATAAGCCTTTACTCAATGAGCACCAATGATCAGTTTAGAAGGATCACTTTAACTTGACGATCAACTTGACATGTCTGCTCTAAATTGTCTATAACTTTTGATTGAGAGCTCAGAATAACACGAATCCAATGCCCACGTTAAACTAACTCAAATTTTCTATATTGTGATAAAATTTGATACAGAATTAGATACGACAAAGTGTCCATGTAATCCAATCTATCCCGAACTGCGTGATGCCATGCATTATGCTTCATGTATAAGCTTTTACTCAATGAGCACCAATGATCAGTTTATTATGATCACTTTAACTGGACGATCAACTTGACATTTTATCGCACTAAATCGTCCCTAACTTTTTATTTAGAGCTCTGAATGACACGAATCCAATGCCCACGTTAAGCTAGCTCAATTTTCTATCTTGTCACAAAATTTGAGGCAGAAATAGATATGACAAAGCATCCAATTAATCCAATCTATCCCGAACTACGTGATGTCATGCATTATGCTTCACTTGTAAGCCTTTTACTCAATGACAACCAATGATCAGTTTAGAATGATCACTTTAACTGGCCTATCAACTTGACATGTCCGCACTAAATCGTCCGTAACTTTTGATTTAGAGTTCAGAATAACACGAATCCAATTCCCACATTACGGTAGCTCAATTTTTTGTATTGTGACAAAAATTGAAACAAAAAAGATATGAAAAGTCCTTCAAGTAATCCAATCTAGCGAAAACTAAGTGATGCCATGCATTATGATTCATTTATAAGCCTTTACTCAATGAGCACGAATGATCAGTTTTGAATGATCACTTTAACTGGCCGATCAACTTGATATGTCCGCACTAAATCGTGCATAACTTTTGATTTAGAGCTCCGAATGACACGAATCCAATGCCCAGTTAAGCTAGCTATATTTTATATATTTTGACAAAATTTGATGCAGAAATAGATACGACAAAGCATCCAAGTAATCCAATCAATCCCGAGCTGCGTGATGTCATGCATTATGCATCATTTATAAGCCTTTACTCAATGACCACCAATGATCAGCTAAGAATGATCACTTTATCTTGTCGATCAACTTGACATGTCTGCACTAAATCGTCCGTAAATTTTTGATTTAGAGCTCTGAATGAAACGAATCCATTGCTCACGTTAACCTAGCTCAATTTACTATATTGTGACCAAATTTTAGAGAGAAATAGATACGAGAAATTGTCCAAATAATCCAATCTATTCTGAACTACATGAGGTCGGGCATTATGCTCAATGAACACAAATGATCAGTTTAGAATGATCACTTTAAGTAGGCGATTAACTTGATATGTCTGCACTAAATCGTCCGTAACTTTTGATTTATAGCTCAGAATAATACGAATCCAATGTCCACGTTAATCTAGTTCAATTTTCTATATTGTGACAAAATTTGAGACTAAAATAGATACGACAAAGTGTCCATGTAATCCAGTCTATACCAAACCTTTTCTCAATGAACACCAATGATAAGTTTAGAATGATTATTTTAACTGGCCAATCAGCTTGACATGTCCGCACTAAATAGTCTGTAACTTTTGATTTAGAGCTCCGAATGACACGAATCCAATGCCCACGTTAAGGTCGATCAATTTTGACAAAATATGAGACAAAATAGATACTTCAAAGCGTCCATGTAATCCAATCTATCCCAAACTGCGTGATGCCATACATTATGCTTCATTTATAAGTGTTTACCAATGATCAGTTTAGAATGATCACTTTAACTGGCCGATCAACTTGGCATGTCCTCACTAAATCGTTCATAACTTTTGACTTAGAGCTGAGAATGACACGAATCCAATGCCCACGTTAAGCCTGCTCAATTTTCTATATTGTGACAAAATTTGAGACCGAAATAGACACGACAAAGCGTCCATGTGGTCCAATCTATCTAGAACTACGTGATGCCATGCATTATGCTTCATTTATATGCATTTTATCAATGAGCATCTGTGATCAGTTAAGAATGATCACTTTAACTGACCGATCAACTTGACATGTCAGCACTAAATCGTCCGTAATTTTTGATTTAGACCTCAGAATGACATGAATCCAATGCCCACGTTAAACTAGCTCAATGTTTTATATTGTGATAAAATTCAAATCTATTCAAACCTGCTTGATGTCATGCATTATACTTCATTTATTAGTATTTACTCAATGAGCACAATTGATCAGTCTAGAATAATCAATTTACCTTGGCGGTCAACTTGACATGTCTGCAGTAAATCGTATATAACTTTGATTAATAGCTCATAACGACACAAATCCAATGCCCTCACTAAGCTAGCTCACGTTTCTATATTGTGACATAATTTGAGACAAAAATAGATACGAAGAGGCGATCAAGTAATCCGTGCTAGCCAAAACTGCGTGATGCTATGTATTTTGCTTGATTTTTAAGCCTTTTCTTAATGAGCACCAATGATTAGTTCAGAATGATCACTTTAATTGGCCGATAAACTTGACATGACCACACTAAATCGTTCGTAACTTTTGATTTAGAGCTCAGACTGACACAAATCCAATGCCCACGTTAAGCTAGCTCAATGTTTTTGTATTGTGATAAAGTTTAAGACTAAAGTTGCTTAAACAAGTCCTCCAAGTAATCAAATATTTCCAAAAATATGTGGTGTCATGTATTATGATTCATTTATAATCCTTTAATCAATGAGCACCAGTGATCAGTTTATAATGATCAATTTAACTGGGCGATCAACTTGACATATATGTACTAAATCGTTCATAACTTTTGATTTAGAGCTCATAATAACACAAATCCAATGCCCACGTTAAGTAGCTCAATTTTTTATATTGTGACAAAATATGAGACAAAAATGGATACGACAAAGCGTCCAAGTAATCCAATCTATCTCAACCTGTGTGATATCATGCATTATGCTTTATGTATAAACCTTTACTCAATGAGCACCAATGATCAGTTTATAATGATCACTTTAACTCGCCGATCAACTTGACATGTCCAAACAAAATTCTCCGTAACTTTTTATTTAGAGCTCCAAATGACATGAATCCAATGCCCACGTTAAGCTATCTCAATTTTCTATACTTTGAGAAAATATGAGACAAAATTAGATACGACAAAGTGTCAATGTAATCCAATCTATCCCAAACTGCGTGATGCATGCATTATGCTTCATTTGTAAATGTTTACTTAATGAGCGCCAATGATCAGTTTAGAATGATCACTTTAACTAGCCGATCAAATTGAAATGTCCGTAGTAAGTCGTATGTAACTTATATTTTAGAGCTCAGAATGACACGAATCCAATGCCCACGTTAAGCTAGCTCAATTTTCTATATTGCGACAAAATTAGAGAGAGAAATAGATAAGGCAAAGTGTCTAAGTAATTCAATCTATCCAAAAGTGCGTGATGCCATGCATTATGCTTCATTTATAAGACTTTACTTAATGAGCACCAATGATCAATTAAGAATGATGATTTTAACTGACCGATCAACTTGACATGTCCGCAACTGACACTAATGCAATGCCCACGTTAAACTAGCTAATGTTTTATATTGTGATAAAATTGAAGACTAAAACTGCTTCAACAAGTCGTCCATGTAATCAAATCTATCTAAAACTGTGGGATGTCATGCATTACGCTTCATTTATAAGTCTTTACTCAATGAGAACAATTGATCAGTTTAGAATGATCAATTTAACTTGGCGATCAACTTGACATGACTATAGTAAATCGTCCATAACTTTTGATTTATAGATTATAACGACACAAATCCAATGCCCACGTTACTCTAGCTCAATTTTCTATATTATGACAAAATTTGAGACGAAAATAGATATGAAGAAGTGATCAAGTAATCCAAGCTAGCAAAAAAATTCGTGATGCTATGCATTTTGCTTCATTTATAAGCCTTTTATTAATGAGCACCAATGATCAGTTTAGAATGATCACATTTCTGGCCGATCAACTTGACATGTCCGTACTAAATCGTTTGTAACGTATATTTTAGAGATCAGAATGACACGAATCCAATGCCCACGTTAAACTAGCTCAATTTTCTATATTAACAAAATTTGAGAGAGAAATAGATACGACAAAGCGTCCAAGTAATCCAATCTATCCCAAACTGTGTGATGTCATGGATATGCCTCATTTAGAAGCCTTTACTCAATGAGCACCAATGATCAGTTTAGAATGATCACTTTAACTCGCCGATCAACTTGGCATGTCTGCACTAAATCCTACGTAACTTTTAATTTAGAGCTCAGAATGACACGAATCCAATGCTCACGTTAAGCTAGCTAAATTTTCTATATTATGATAAAATTTGAGACTGAATTAGATACGACAAAGCGTCCATGTAATCCAATCTATCCCGAACTGCGCGATACCATGCATTATGCTTCATTTAGATGCCTTTACTCAGTGAACACCAATGATCAGTTAAAAACGATCACTTTAAATGACCAATCAACTTGACATGTCCGCACTAAATCGTTCGTAACTTTTTATTTAGACCTCAGAATAACACGAATCCAATGCCCACATTAAACTAGCTCAATGTTTTATATTGTGATAAAACTGAAGAATAAAATTGCTTTGACAAGTCCTCCAAGTAATCAAATCTATCCAAAACTGCGTGATTTCATGCATTATACTTCATTTATAAGTCTTTACTGAATGAGCACAACTGATCAGTGTAGAATGATCAATTTAGCTTGGTGATCAACTTGACATGTCTGCTGTAAACCATCCATAACTTTTGATTTATAGCTAATAACGACACAAATCCAATGCCCACCTTAAACTAGCTCAATTTTCTATATTGTGACAAAATTTGAGATAGAAATAGATACAGAAAAGCAATAAAAAAATCCAAGCTAGCCAAAACAGCGTGATGCTATGCATTTTGCTTCATTTATAAGCCTTTTCTTAATGAGCACCAATGATCAGTTTAGAATGATCACTTAAACTGCCCAATCAACTTAACATGTCCGCTCTAAATGATACGTAACGAATATTTTAGAGATCAGAAAGACATGAATCCAATGCCACGTGAAGCCAGCTCAATTTTCTATATTGTGAAAAAAATTTGAGACAAAAATAGATACGAAAAATCATACAAGTAATCCAATATATCCCGAACTGTGTGATGTCGTGCATATGCTTCATCTATAAGCCTTTACTCAATGAGCACCAATGATTAGTTTAGAATGATAACTTTAATTGCCGATCAACTTGGCATTTCCGCACTAAATTGTCCGTAACTTTTGATTTAGAGCTCAGAATGACAAGAATCTAATGCCCATGTTAAGCTAGCTCGATTTCTATATTGTGAAAAAATTTGAGATAGAAATAGATACGAAAAAGCATCCATGGAATCTAATCTATCCCGAACTGCGTGATGCCATGAAATATGCTTCATTTATATGCCATTACTCAATGAGCACCAGTAATCAGTTAAGAATGATCACTTTAACTGGCCGATCAACTTGGCATATCCGCACTAAATCGTTCGTAATTTTTGATTTAGAGCTCAGACTGATACAAACCCAATGACCACATTAAGCTAGCTAGATTTTTTTATATTGTGATAAATTTTAAGTCTAAAATTGCTTCAACACGTCCTCCAATTAATCAAATATTTCTAAAACTACGTGGTGTCATGCATGATGCTTCATTTATAACCCTTTAATGAATGAGCACCAATGATTAGTTTAGAATGATCAATTTATTTAGGTGATCAAGTTGACATGTCTGCACTAAATTGTCCATAACTTTTGATTTAGAGTTTATAATAACATGAATCCAGTGCCCACGTTAAGCTAGCTCAATTATCTATATTGTGACAAAATTTGAGACAAAAATAGATAAGACAAAGCGTCCAAGTAATCCAATCTATCTCGAAGTGCATGATATCATGCATTATGCATTATTTATAAACCATTACTCAATGAGCACCAATGATCAGTTTATAATGATCACTTTAACGGGCCGATCAACTTGACATGTCTGCACTAAATCGTCTGTAACGTTTGATTTAGAGCTCAGACTGATACGAACCCAATGCCCACATTAAGCTAGCTAGATTTTTTTATATTGTGATAAATTTTAAGTCTAAAATTGCTTCAACAAGTCCTCCAATTAATCAAATCTTTCCAAAACTACGTGGTGTCATGCATGATGCTTCATTTATAACACTTTAATGAATGAGCACCAATGATTAGTTCAGAATTATCAATTTATTTAGGTGATCAAGTTGACATGTCTGCACTAAATTGTCCATAACTTTTGATTTAGAGTTTATAATAACACGAATCCAATGCCCACGTTAAGCTAGCTCAATTATCTATATTGTGCAAAATTTGAGACAAAAATAGATAAGACAAAGCATCCAAGTAATCAAATCTATCTCGAAGTGCATGATATCATGCATTATGCATTATTTATAAACCTTTACTCAATGAGCACCAATGATCAGTTTATAATGATCACTTTAACAAGCCGATCAACTTGACATGTCTGCACTAAATCGTCTGTAACGTTTGATTTAGAGCTCAGAATGACACGAATCCAATGTCCATGTTAAGCTAGCTCTACTTTTTATATTGTGACAAATTCTGAGACAGAAATCGATACGACAAAGTGTCCATGTAATCCAATCTATCCCGAACTGTGTGCTGCCATACATTATGCTTCATTTATAAGACTTTACTCAATGAGCACCAATGATCAGTTAAGAATGATCGTTTTAACTGACCGATCAACTTGACATGTCCGCACTAAATCGTCCGTAACTTTTGATTTAGACCTTAAAATGACACGAATCCAATGCCCACGTTAAACTAGCTCAATCTTTTATATTGTGATAAAATTGAAGACTAAAACTGCTTCGACAAGTCGTCCTAGTAATCAAATCTATCCAAAACTGTGTGATGTCATGCATTATGTTTCATTTATAAGCCTTTAATCAATGAGCACCAATGATTAGTTTAGAATGATCAATTTAACTTGGCGATCAACTTGACATGTCTGTAGTAAATTGTCCATAACGTTTGATTTATAGCTCACAACGACACAAATCCAATGCCCACGTTAAGCAAGCTCAATTTTCTATATTGTGACAAAATTTGAGGAAGAAATAGATATGAAGAAGCGATCACGTAATCCAAGGTAGCCAATACTGCGTGATGCTATGCATTTTGCTTCATTTATAAGCCTTTTATTAATTAGCTTAGAATGATCACTTTAACTGGCCGATCAACTTGACATGTCCGCACAAAATCGTTCGGAATGTATATTTTAGAGATCAGAATGACACGAATCAAATGCCCACGTTAAGCTAGCTCAAGTTTCTATATTGTATCAAAATTTGAGATAGAAATAGATACGACAAAATGTCCAAGTAATCCAATCTATCCCAAACTGCGTGATGTGTGCATATGCTTAATTTATAAGCCTTTACTCAATGAGCAGCAATGATAAGTTTAGATTGATCACTTTAACTGGCCGATAAACGTGGCATATCTGCACTAAATCCTTTGTAACTTTTGATTTAGAGCTCAGAATGACACGAATCCAATGCCCACGTGAAGCTAGCTAAATTTTCTATATTATGACAAAATTTGAGATAGAATTAGATACGACAAAGCGTCCATGTAATCCAATCTATCCCGAACTGCGTGATGCCATGCATTATGCTTCATTTAAATGCCTTTATTCAATGAACACCAATGATCCGTTAAAAATGATCACTTTAACTGACCAATCAACTTGAAATTTTTGTACTAAATCGTCCGTAACTTTTGATTTAGTGCTCAGAATGACACGAATCCAATGTCCAGGTTAAACTAGCTCAATGTTTTATATTGTGATAAAATTGAAGACTAAAACTACTTTGACAAGTCCTCCAAGTAATCAAATCTATCCAAAACTGCGTGATGTCATGCATTATGCTTCATTTAAAAGCCTTTAATCAATGAGCACCAATGATTAGTTCACAATTATCAATTTATTTAGGTGATCAAGTTGACATGTCTGCACTAAATTGTCCATAACTTTTGATTTAGAGTTTATAATAACACGAATCCAATGCCCACGTTAAGCTAGCTCAATTATCTATATTGTGCAAAATTTGAGACAAAAATAGATAAGACAAAGCATCCAAGTAATCAAATCTATCTCGAAGTGCATGATATCATGCATTATGCATTATTTATAAACCTTTACTCAATGAGCACCAATGATCAGTTTATAATGATCACTTTAACAAGCCGATCAACTTGACATGTCTGCACTAAATCATCTGTAACGTTTAATTTAGAGCTCAGAATGACACTAATCCAATGTCCATGTTAAGCTAGCTCTACTTTTTATATTGTGACAAATTCTGAGACAGAAATCGATACGACAAAGTGTCCATGTAATCCAATCTATCCCGACCTGTGTGCTGCCATACATTATGCTTCATTTATAAGACTTTACTCAATGAGCACCAATGATCAGTTAAGAATGATCGTTTTAACTGACCGATCAACTTGACATGTCCGCACTAAATCGTCCGTAACTTTTGATTTAGACCTTAAAATGACACGAATCCAATGCCCACGTTAAACTAGCTCAATCTTTTATATTGTGATAAAATTGAAGACTAAAACTGCTTCGACAAGTCGTCCTAGTAATCAAATCTATCCAAAACTGTGTGATGTCATGCATTATGTTTCATTTATAAGCCTTTAATCAATGAGCACCAATGATTAGTTTAGAATGATCAATTTAACTTGGCGATCAACTTGACATGTCTGTAGTAAATTGTCCATAACGTTTGATTTATAGCTCACAACGACAAAAATCCAATGCCCACGTTAAGCAAGCTCAATTTTCTATATTGTGACAAAATTAGAGGAAGAAATAGATATGAAGAAGCGATCACGTAATCCAAGGTAGCCAATACTGCGTGATGCTATGCATTTTGCTTCATTTATAAGCCTTTTATTAATTAGCTTAGAATGATCACTTTAACTGGCCGATCAACTTGACATGTCCGCACAAAATCGTTCGTAATGTATATTTTAGAGATCAGAATGACACGAATCAAATGCCCACGTTAAGCTAGCTCAAGTTTCTATATTGTAACAAAATTTGAGATAGAAATAGATACGACAAAATGTCCAAGTAATCCAATCTATCCCAAACTGCGTGATGTGTGCATATGCTTAATTTATAAGCCTTTACTCAATGAGCAGCAATGATAAGTTTAGATTGATCACTTTAACTGGCCGATAAACGTGGCATATCTGCACTAAATCCTTTGTAACTTTTGATTTAGAGCTCATAATGACACGAATCCAATGCCCACGTGAAGCTAGCTAAATTTTCTATATTATGACAAAATTTGAGATAGAATTAGATACGACAAAGCGTCCATGTAATCCAATCTATCCCGAACTGCGTGATGCCATGCATTATGCTTCATTTAAATGCCTTTATTCAATGAACACCAATGATCCGTTAAAAATGATCACTTTAACTGACCAATCAACTTGAAATTTTTGTACTAAATCGTCCGTAACTTTTGATTTAGTGCTCAGAATGACACGAATCCAATGTCCAGGTTAAACTAGCTCAATGTTTTATATTGTGATTAAATTGAAGACTAAAACTACTTTGACAAGTCCTCCAAGTAATCAAATCTATCCAAAACTGCGTGATGTCATGCATTATGCTTCATTTAAAAGCCTTTAATCAATGAGCACCAATGATTAGTTCACAATTATCAATTTATTTAGGTGATCAAGTTGACATGTCTGCACTAAATTGTCCATAACTTTTGATTTAGAGTTTATAATAACACGAATCCAATGCCCACGTTAAGCTAGCTCAATTATCTATATTGTGCAAAATTTGAGACAAAAATAGATAAGACAAAGCATCCAAGTAATCAAATCTATCTCGAAGTGCATGATATCATGCATTATGCATTATTTATAAACCTTTACTCAATGAGCACCAATGATCAGTTTATAATGATCACTTTAACAAGCCGATCAACTTGACATGTCTGCACTAAATCGTCTGTAACGTTTGATTTAGAGCTCAGAATGACACGAATCCAATGTCCATGTTAAGCTAGCTCTACTTTTTATATTGTGACAAATTCTGAGACAGAAATCGATACGACAAAGTGTCCATGTAATCCAATCTATCCTGAACTGTGTGATGCCATACATTATGCTTCATTTATAAGACTTTACTCAATGAGCACCAATGATCAGTTAAGAATGATCGTTTTAACTGACCGATCAACTTGACATGTCCGCACTAAATCGTCCGTAACTTTTGATTTAGACCTTAAAATGACACGAATCCAATGCCCACGTTAAACTAGCTCAATCTTTTATATTGTGATAAAATTGAAGACTAAAACTGCTTCGACAAGTCGTCCTAGTAATCAAATCTATCCAAAACTGTGTGATGTCATGCATTATGTTTCATTTATAAGCCTTTAATCAATGAGCACCAATGATTAGTTTAGAATGATCAATTTAACTTGGCGATCAACTTGACATGTCTGTAGTAAATTGTCCATAACGTTTGATTTATAGCTCACAACGACACAAATCCAATGCCCACGTTAAGCAAGCTCAATTTTCTATATTGTGACAAAATTTGAGGAAGAAATAGATATGAAGAAGCGATCACGTAATCCAAGGTAGCCAATACTGCGTGATGCTATGCATTTTGCTTCATTTATAAGCCTTTTATTAATTAGCTTAGAATGATCACTTTAACTGGCCGATCAACTTGACATGTCCGCACAAAATCGTTCGTAATGTATATTTTAGAGATCAGAATGACACGAATCAAATGCCCACGTTAAGCTAGCTCAAGTTTCTATATTGTAACAAAATTTGAGATAGAAATAGATACGACAAAATGTCCAAGTAATCCAATCTATCCCAAACTGCGTGATGTGTGCATATGCTTAATTTATAAGCCTTTACTCAATGAGCAGCAATGATAAGTTTAGATTGATCACTTTAACTGGCCGATAAATGTGGCATATCTGCACTAAATCCTTTGTAACTTTTGATTTAGAGCTCATAATGACACGAATCCAATGCCCACGTGAAGCTAGCTAAATTTTCTATATTATGACAAAATTTGAGATAGAATTAGATACGACAAAGCGTCCATGTAATCCAATCTATCCCGAACTGCGTGATGCCATGCATTATGCTTCATTTAAATGCCTTTATTCAATGAACACCAATGATCCGTTAAAAATGATCACTTTAACTGACCAATCAACTTGAAATTTTTGTACTAAATCGTCCGTAACTTTTGATTTAGTGCTCAGAATGACACGAATCCAATGTCCAGGTTAAACTAGCTCAATGTTTTATATTGTGATTAAATTGAAGACTAAAACTACTTTGACAAGTCCTCCAAGTAATCAAATCTATCCAAAACTGCGTGATGTCATGCATTATGCTTCATTTAAAAGCCTTTAATCAATGAGCACCAATGATTAGTTCACAATTATCAATTTATTTAGGTGATCAAGTTGACATGTCTGCACTAAATTGTCCATAACTTTTGATTTAGAGTTTATAATAACACGAATCCAATGCCCACGTTAAGCTAGCTCAATTATCTATATTGTGCAAAATTTGAGACAAAAATAGATAAGACAAAGCATCCAAGTAATCAAATCTATCTCGAAGTGCATGATATCATGCATTATGCATTATTTATAAACCTTTACTCAATGAGCACCAATGATCAGTTCATAATGATCACTTTAACAAGCCGATCAACTTGACATGTCTGCACTAAATCGTCTGTAACGTTTGATTTAGAGTTCAGAATGACACGAATCCAATGTCCATGTTAAGCTAGCTCTACTTTTTATATTGTGACAAATTCTGAGACAGAAATCGATACGACAAAGTGTCCATGTAATCCAATCTATCCTGAACTGTGTGATGCCATACATTATGCTTCATTTATAAGACTTTACTCAATGAGCACCAATGATCAGTTAAGAATGATCGTTTTAACTGACCGATCAACTTGACATGTCCGCACTAAATCGTCCGTAACTTTTGATTTAGACCTTAAAATGACACGAATCCAATGCCCACGTTAAACTAGCTCAATCTTTTATATTGTGATAAAATTGAAGACTAAAACTGCTTCGACAAGTCATCCTAGTAATCAAATCTATCCAAAACTGTGTGATGTCATGCATTATGTTTCATTTATAAGCCTTTAATCAATGAGCACCAATGATTAGTTTAGAATGATCAATTTAACTTGGCGATCAACTTGACATGTCTGTAGTAAATTGTCCATAACGTTTGATTTATAGCTCACAACGACACAAATCCAATGCCCACGTTAAGCAAGCTCAATTTTCTATATTGTGACAAAATTTGAGGAAGAAATAGATATGAAGAAGCGATCACGTAATCCAAGGTAGCCAATACTGCGTGATGCTATGCATTTTGCTTCATTTATAAGCCTTTTAATAATTAGCTTAGAATGATCACTTTAACTGGCCGATCAACTTGACATGTCCGCACAAAATCGTTCGTAATGTATATTTTAGAGATCAGAATGACACGAATCAAATGCCCACGTTAAGCTAGCTCAAGTTTCTATATTGTAACAAAATTTGAGATAGAAATAGATACGACAAAATGTCCAAGTAATCCAATCTATCCCAAACTGCGTGATGTGTGCATATGCTTAATTTATAAGCCTTTACTCAATGAGCAGCAATGATCAGTTTAGATTGATCACTTTTACTGGCCGATAAACGTGGCATATCTGCACTAAATCCTTTGTAACTTTTTATTTAGAGCTCAGAATGACACGAATCCAATGCCCACGTGAAGCTAGCTAAATTTTCTATATTATGACAAAATTTGAGATAGAATTAGATACGACAAAGCGTCCATGTAATCCAATCTATCCCGAACTGCGTGATGCCATGCATTATGCTTCATTTAAATGCCTTTATTCAATGAACACCAATGATCCGTTAAAAATGATCACTTTAACTGACCAATCAACTTGAAATTTTTGTACTAAATCGTCCGTAACTTTTGATTTAGTGCTCAGAATGACACGAATCCAATGTCCAGGTTAAACTAGCTCAATGTTTTATATTGTGATAAAATTGAAGACTAAAACTACTTTGACAAGTCCTCCAAGTAATCAAATCTATCCAAAACTGCGTGATGTCATGCATTATGCTTCATTTAAAAGCCTTTAATCAATGAGCACCAATGATTAGTTCACAATTATCAATTTATTTAGGTGATCAAGTTGACATGTCTGCACTAAATTGTCCATAACTTTTGATTTAGAGTTTATAATAACACGAATCCAATGCCCACGTTAAGCTAGCTCAATTATCTATATTGTGCAAAATTTGAGACAAAAATAGATAAGACAAAGCATCCAAGTAATCAAATCTATCTCGAAGTGCATGATATCATGCATTATGCATTATTTATAAACCTTTACTCAATGAGCACCAATGATCAGTTCATAATGATCACTTTAACAAGCCGATCAACTTGACATGTCTGCACTAAATCGTCTGTAACGTTTGATTTAGAGTTCAGAATGACACGAATCCAATGTCCATGTTAAGCTAGCTCTACTTTTTATATTGTGACAAATTCTGAGACAGAAATCGATACGACAAAGTGTCCATGTAATCCAATCTATCCTGAACTGTGTGATGCCATACATTATGCTTCATTTATAAGACTTTACTCAATGAGCACCAATGATCAGTTAAGAATGATCGTTTTAACTGACCGATCAACTTGACATGTCCGCACTAAATCGTCCGTAACTTTTGATTTAGACCTTAAAATGACACGAATCCAATGCCCACGTTAAACTAGCTCAATCTTTTATATTGTGATAAAATTGAAGACTAAAACTGCTTCGACAAGTCGTCCTAGTAATCAAATCTATCCAAAACTGTGTGATGTCATGCATTATGTTTCATTTATAAGCCTTTAATCAATGAGCACCAATGATTAGTTTAGAATGATCAATTTAACTTGGCGATCAACTTGACATGTCTGTAGTAAATTGTCCATAACGTTTGATTTATAGCTCACAACGACACAAATCCAATGCCCACGTTAAGCAAGCTCAATTTTCTATATTGTGACAAAATTTGAGGAAGAAATAGATATGAAGAAGCGATCACGTAATCCAAGGTAGCCAATACTGCGTGATGCTATGCATTTTGCTTCATTTATAAGCCTTTTATTAATTAGCTTAGAATGATCACTTTAACTGGCCGATCAACTTGACATGTCCGCACAAAATCGTTCGTAATGTATATTTTAGAGATCAGAATGACACGAATCAAATGCCCACGTTAAGCTAGCTCAAGTTTCTATATTGTAACAAAATTTGAGATAGAAATAGATACGACAAAATGTCCAAGTAATCCAATATATCCCAAACTGCGTGATGTGTGCATATGCTTAATTTATAAGCCTTTACTCAATGAGCAGCAATGATCAGTTTAGATTGATCACTTTAACTGGCCGATAAACGTGGCATATCTGCACTAAATCCTTTGTAACTTTTGATCTAGAGCTCAGAATGACACGAATCCAATGCCCACGTGAAGCTAGCTAAAGTTTCTATATTATGACAAAATTTGAGATAGAATTAGATACGACAAAGCGTCCATGTAATCCAATCTATCCCGAACTACGTGATGCCATGCATTATGCTTCATTTAAATGCCTTTATTCAATGAACACCAATGATCCGTTAAAAATGATCACTTTAACTGACCAATCAACTTGAAATTTTTGTACTAAATCGTCCGTAACTTTTGATTTAGTGCTCAGAATGACACGAATCCAATGTCCAGGTTAAACTAGCTCAATGTTTTATATTGTGATAAAATTGAAGACTAAAACTACTTTGACAAGTCCTCAAAGTAATCAAATCTATCCAAAACTGCGTGATGTCATCCATTATGCTTCATTTAAAAGCCTTTAATCAATGAGCACCAATAATTAGTTTAGAATGATCAATTTAACTGGGCAATCAACTTGACATGTCTGCACTAAATTGTCCATAACTTTTGATTTAGACCTTATAATAACACGAATCCAATGCCCGCGTTAAGCTAGCTCCATTTTTTATATTGTAATAGAATTTGAGACAAAAATTGATAACACAAAACGTCCAAGTAATGCAATCTATCTCGAAGTGCGAGATTTCATGCATTATGCTTTATTTATAAACTATTACTCAATGAGCACCAATGATCAATTTAGAATGATCACTTTAACTGGCCGATCAACTTGGCATGTTTTCACTAAATTGTCTGTAAGTTTTGATTTAGATCTTCAGAATGACACGAATCCAATGCCCACGTTAAGCTAGCTCAATTTTCTATATTGTGACAAAATTTGAGACATAAATAGATACGACAAAGCGTGCATGTAATCGAATCTATCCCAAACTGCGTGATGCCATGTATTATGCTTCATTTATATGCCTTTATTCAATGAGCACCAATGATCAATTAAGAATGATCACTTTAACTAGCCGATCAACTTGACATGTCCGCATTGAATCATTCGTAATTTTTGGTTTAGAGCTCACACTGACACGAATCCAATGCCCATGTTAAGCTAGCTCAATGTTTTTATATTGTGATAAATTTTAAGACTAAAATTGTTTCAACAATTCCTCCAAGAAATCTAATCTTTCCAAAACTACGTGGTGTCATGAATTATGATTCATTTATAATCCTTTAATCAATGAGCACAAATGATTAGTTTAGAATGATCAATTTAACAGGGCGATCAACTTGGCATGTCCGTACTAAATCGTCCGTAACTTTTGATTTAGAACTCAGAATGACACGAATCCAATACCATGTTAAGCTAGCTGAATTTTCAATATTTTGACAAAATATGAGACAAAAATAGATACGACAAAGCGTCCATGTAATCCAATCTATCCCAAACTGCGTGATGCCATGCATTATGCTTCATTTATAAGCTTTTACTTAATGAGCACCAATGATCAGTTAAGAATGATCACTTTAACTGACCGATCAACTTGACATGTCCGCACTAAATCGTTCTTAACTTTGGATTTAGACGTTCGAATGACTTGAATCCAACACCCATGTTAAGCTAGCTCAGTGTTTAATATTGTGATAAAATTGAAGACAACAATTGCTTTGACACATCCTCCAAGTAATCAAATCTATCCAAAACTGCGTGATGTCATGCATTATGTTTCATTTATAAGTCTTCACTCAATGCGCACAATTGATCAACTTAGAATGATCAATTTAACTGGGCGATAACCTTGACATGTATGCAGTAAATAGTTCATAACTTTTGATTTATAGCTCATAACGACACAAATCCAATGCCCACATTAAGATAGCTCAATTTTCTATATTGTGACAAAATTTGAGACGGAAACAGGTACGAAAAGTCGTTCAAGTAATCCAAGCAAGCCAAAACTATATGATGCCATGCGTTATGCTTCATTTAAAAGCATTTACTCAATGAGCATCAATTATCTGTTTATAATGATCACTTTAACTGGCTGATCAGCTTGATATGTCCGCACTAATTCGTCCGTAACTTTTGATTTAGTGCTCAAAATGTCATGAATCCAATGCCCACGTTAAGCTAGCTCAATTTTCTATATTGTGACAAAATTTTGAGACAAAAATAGATGCGACAAAGTGCCCATGTAATCCAATATATCCTGAAGAGCGTGATGCCATGCATTATGCTTCATTTATATTCCTTTACTCAATGAGCATCGATGATCACTTTAGAATGATAACTTTAACTGGCCGACCAACTTGACATGTCCACACTAAATGGTCCGTAACTTTTGATTTAGATATTAGATTGACACAATCCCAATGCTCACGTTAAACTAGCTAAATGTTTTTGTACTGTGATAAATTTAAGACTAACATTGCTTCAACAAGTCCTCCAAGTAATCAAATCTTTCCAAAACTATGTTATGTCATGCATTATGTTCCATATATAAGCCCTTAATCAATGAGCACCAATGATCAGTTTAGAGTGATCAACTTAACTAGGCGATCAACTTGACATGTCTGCACTAAATTGTCTATAACTTTTGATCTAGAGCTCAAAATAACACGAAGCCAATGCCCACGTTAAACTAGCTCAATTTTCATTATTGGGACAAAATTTAAAACCAAAAATAGATAGGACAAAGCGTCCATGTAATCCAATCTATTCCGAAATGCGTGATATCATGCATTATGATTCATTTATAAGGCTGTACTCAAACAACTGATCAGTGTAGAATGATCACTTTAATTGGCCGATCAACTTGACATGTCCGCACTAAATAGCCCATAGCTTTTGATTTAGAGCTCAGAATGACACGAATCCAATGCCCACGTTAAGCAAGCTCAAGTTTCTATATTTTGGCAAAATTTGAGACACAAATAAATGCGAAAAAGCGTCCATGTAATCATATCTATCCCGAACTGCGTGATGTCATGCATAATGCTTCTATTATAAGCTGTTACTCAATAAGCACCAATGATCACTTTAGAATGATCACTTTAACTGCCCGATCAACTTGACATGTTCGAATTAAATAATCCGTAACTTATTATTTACAGTTAAAACTGAAACAAATCCAGTGCCCACGTTAAGCAAGCTCAATTTTCTATATTGTGACAAAGTTTGAGAAATAAATAGATATCAAAAAGTATTGAAGTAATCCAATCGAGCCAAAACTGCGTGATGTCATGCATTATGCTTCATTTAGAAGGCTTTACTCAATGAGCACCAATGATCAGTTTAGAATGATTACTTCAACTAGGCGGTCAACTTGACAAAATTTTCTATATTGATACAAAATCTGAGATAAAAATAAATATGACAAAGCGTCCAAGTACTCCAATCTATCCCGAACGGCGTGTTATCATGGATTATGCTTCATTAATAAGCCTTTACTCAATGAACACCAATGATCAGTTTAGAATGATCACTTTAACTGGCCGATCAACTTGTCATGTCCGCACTAAATCGTCCGTAGCTTTTGATTTAGAGTTCAGAATGACACGAATCCAATGGCCACGTTAAGCATGGTCCATTTACTATATTTTATCAAAGTTTGAGACACAGATAGATACCACAAAGCTTCAAAGTAATCCAATCTATCCCCAACTACGTGATGTCATGCATTAGGCTTCATTTATAAGCCTTTACTCAATGAGCACCAATGATCAGTTTAGAATGACCACTTTAACTGGCCGATCAACTTGACATGTCTGCATTAAATCGTCCATAACTTATGATTTAGTGCTCAGAATGACACGAATCCAATGTCCACGTTAAGCTACCTCAATTTTCTATATTGTGACTAAATTTAAGAAATAAATAGATACGACAAAGTGTCCATGTAATCCAATCTATCCCGAACTGTTTGTTACCATGCATTATGCTTCATTTATATGCATTTAGTCAATGAGCACCAATGATCAGTTTAGAATGATCACTTTAACTAGATGATCAACTTGACATGTCCGCACTAAATCGTCCATAAATTTTGATTTAGAGCTCAGAATAACAAGAATCCAATGCCCATGTAAAGGTAGCTCAATTTTCTATATTGTGACAAAATTTGAGACAGAAATAGATATAAAAAAGTATTGAAGTAATCCAATCTAGCCAAAACTGTGTGATACCATGCATTATGTTTCATTTATAAGGCTTTACTCAATGAGCACCAATGATCAGTTTAGAATGATTACTGCAACTAGGCGATCATCTTGACAAAATTTTCTATATTGTGACAAAATTTGAGATAAAAATAGATATAACAAAGCGTCCAAGTACTCCAATCCATTCCAAACGGCGTGATATCATGCATTATGCTTCATTAATAAGCCTTTACTCAATGAACACCAATGATCAGTTTAGAATGATCACTTGAACTGGCCGATCAACTTGTCATGTCCGCACTAAATCGTCCGTAACTTTTGATTTAGAGTTCAGAATGACACGAATCCAATGGCCACGTTAAGCTAGGTCTATTTACTATATTTTATCAAAGTTTGAGACAGAGATAGATACCACAGTAAGTAAACTTTTCACTAATTCATTGTAACTATTGATTTAGAGCTCGGAATATCACGAATTCAATGCCCACAATAAGGTAGCTCATTTTTTTATATTGTGAAATTTTTTGAGGTAGAACTAGATCCGACAAAGCGTCCAAGTAATTCACTCTATCCCAAACTCTATGATGCCATGCTTTAGGCTTCATTTATAAGGGTTTACTTAATGATTACCAATGATCAGCTTTGAATGATCACTTTAACTAGGAGATCATCCGTAACTTTTGATTTAGAGCTCAGAATAACACGAATCCAATGCCCATGTTATTCTAGCTCAATTTTCTATATGTTGACAAAATTTGAGACAGAAATAGATATGACAAAGCGTCAGAGCAAACCAATCTATCCCAAACTGCGAGATGTCATGCATTATGCTTCATTTATAAGCCTTTACTCAATGAGCATCAATGATCACTTTAACTGGTCGATCAACTTGACATGTCTGCACTAAACCGTCCATGACTTTTGATTTAGAGCTCAGAATGACATGAATCCAATGCCCACGTCAAGGAAGCTCAATTTTCTATATTGTGAGAAATTTTGAGACAAAAATAGATACGACAAAGCGTCAATGTAATCCAATCTATCCCGTACTGTGTGATGCCATGCATTATACTTCATTTATATGCCTTTACTCAATGAGCACCAATGATCAATTTAGAATTATCACTTAACATTGCCGATCAATTTGATACGTCCACACTAAATCGTCCATAAGTTTTGATTTAGAGCTCAGAATGACAAGAATCCAATGCCCATGTTAAGCTAGCTCGATTTCTATATTGTGAAAAAATTTCAGACAAAAATAGATACAAAAAAGCATCCATGTAATCCAATCTATCCCGAAGTGTGTGATGCCATGAAATATGATTCATTTATATGCCTTTACTCAATGAACACCAATGATCAATTTAGAATTATCGCTTTAACTGGCCGATAAACTTCAAATGTCCACACTAAATTGTTGCAACTATTGATTTAGAGCTCAGAATAACACGAATCCAATGCCCACAATAAGGTATCTCATTTTTATATTGTGAAAAAACTGAGATAGAACTAGACACGACTAAGCGTCCAAGTAATCCTCTCTATCCCAAACTTTGTGATGACATGCTTTATGCTTCATTTATAAGGGTTTACTTAATGAGTACAAATGAACAGTTTAGAATGATCACTTTGACTAGGAGATCAACTTGACATGTCTACACTAAATCGTCCATAACTTTTGATTTAGAGCTCAGAATAACACGAATCCAATGCCCATGTTAATGTACCTCAATTTTCTATATTTTGACAAAATTTGAGACTGAAATTGATACGACAAAGCGTCCAAGCAAACCAATCTATCCCAAACTGCGAGATGTCATGCATTATGCTTCATTTATAAGCCTTTACTCAATAAGCACCAATGATCAGTTTAGAATGATCACTTTAACTAGCTGATCAACTTGATATGTCTGCACTAAACAGTCCGTAAATATTGATTTAGAGCTCAGAATGACACGAACCAATGCCAACGTTAAGGAAGCTCAATTTTCTATATTGTGACAAAATATGAGACAGAAATTGATACAACAAAGCGTCCATGTAATCCAATCTATCCCAAACAGCGTGATGGCATGCATTATTCTTCATTTATATGCCTTCATTTATATCACTTAACCTGGCCGATCAACTCAACATGTCCAAACCAAATCGTCCATAACTTTTGACTTAGAGCTCATAAGGACACGATCCAATGCCCACATTAAGGTAGCTCAAATTTCTATATTTTGACAAAGTTTGATAAAGAAATAGATACGACAAAGCATCTATGTGACAAAATTTGAGACAAAAATAGATTCAAAAGGGTTCGAGTAATCTAATCTAGCCGAAACGGAGTGATGCCATGCATTTTGCTTCAATGATCAGTTAAGAATGATCATATTAATTGGCTGATCAACTTGACATGTCCGCACTAAATCATCCATATTTTATTATTTCGAGCTCAGATTGGCATGAATCCAATGCCCACGTTAATCTAGCTCAAGTTTATATATTGTGAAAAAATTTGAGACATAAATAGATACGACAAAGCATCCAAGTAATCCTATCTATCCCGTACTGTGTGATGCCATGCATTATGTTTCATTTATAAGCCTTTACTCTATGGGCACCAATGATCAGTTAAGAATGATCATTTTAACTGCCCGATCAACTTGACATGTCCACACCAAATCGTCCGTAACTTTTGATTTAGAGCTCCGAATGACACGAATCCAATGCCCACATTAAGTTAGCTCAATTATCTATATTGTGACAAAATTTGAGACAGAAATAGATACAAAAAGGCATCCTAGTAATCCAATCTAGCCAAAACTGTGTGATGCTATACATTATGCTTAATTTATAAACCCTTACTCAATGAGCACTAATGATCAGTTTAGAATAGTCATATTAACTGGCCTATCAACATGACATGTCTGCACTAAATTGTATGTAACTTTTTATTTAGACCTCGGAATGACATGAATCCAATGCCCACATTAATCTAGCTCAATTTTCTATATTTGGACAAAATTTGAGTTAGAAATAGAGACAACAAAGCATCCATGTAATCCAATCTATCCCAAACTTCATGATGCCATGCTTTATGTTTCTTTTATAAGCGTTTGCTTAATCTACACAAATGATCAGTTTAGAATGATCACTATAACTGACCGATCAACTTGACATGTCCACAATAAATCGTCTATAACTTATGATTTGGAACTCAGAATGACACGTATCCAATGCCCACGTTAAGCTAGCTCAATTTTCTATATTTTGAAAAAATTTGAGATAGAATAAGAGACGACAAAGCGTACAAGTAGTCCAATCTCTCCCGAACCTCGTAATGCCATGCTTTATGCTTCATTTATAAGCATTTACTTTATTAGCACCGATGATCTGATTAGAATGATCACTTTAACTGGCCTAGAAACTATACATGTCCGCACTAAATCATCTGTAACTTATGATTTATAGCAAAGAATGACTCGAATCGTTTGCCCATGTTAATCTAGCTCAATTTTCTATATTTTGACAAAATTATAGATAAAAATCGATATGACAAAGCGTCTAAGTAATCCAATCTATCATGAACTACATGATGGCATGCATTATGCCACATTTATAAGAGTTTACCTAATGAGCACCAATGATTAGTTAAGAATGATCATTTTAACTGGCCGACCAACTTGACATGTTTGCACTAAATTATCCGTATTTTATGATTTAGATCTCAGACTAACACGAATCCAATACCTAAGTTAAGCTAGATCAATTTTCTATAGTGTGACAAAAGTTGAGACAGAAATAGCTACGACAAAGCGTCCAAGTAATCCAATCTATCCCGTACTGTGTGATTGCATGCATTATGCTTCATTTATAAGCCTTTTCTCTATAGGCACTAATGATCAGTTAAAAATGATCATTTTAACTGGCCGATCAACTTGACATATCCGCACTAAATCGTCAGTAACATTTGATTTACAGATCCGAATGACATGAATCCAATGTCCACGTTTAGCTGGCTCAATTTTCTATATTGTGATAAAATTTGAGATAAAAATAGATACGAAAAAGCGTCCTAGTAATCCAACCTAGCAAAAACTACGTGATGCCATGCATTATGTTTAATTTATAAGCCCTTACTCAATGAGCACTAATGATCAGTTTAGAATAGTCATATTAACTATCCTATCAAAATGACATGTCAACACTAAATTGTATGTAACTCTTTATTCAGACCTCAGAATGACATGAATCCAATGCCCACGTTAAGTTAGCTCAATTTTCTATATTTTGACAAAATTTGAGATAGAAATAGAGAAGACAAAGCATCCAAGTAATCCAATCTATCCCAAACTTCATGATGCCATGCTTTATGTTTCTTTTATAAGAGTTTACTTAATCTACACGAATGATCAGTTTAGAATGATCAATGTAAGTGGCCGATCAACTTGGCATGTCCGC
>JAENJI010000013.1:13861017-13896017 GCA_018901935.1 Pugionium cornutum
AGTTACGGATGATTAAGTGCAGACATGTCAAGTTGATCAGCCAGTTAAAATATTACTCTAAACTTATCACTGGTGCTCATTGAGTAAAAGCTTACAAATGAAGCATAATGCATGACATCACACAGTTTTGGATAGAATGGATTACTTGGACGCTTAACGTGGGCATTGGATTTGTGTCGTTCTGAGCTCTAAACCAAAAGTTACTCACGATTTAATACGGACTTGTGAATTTGTTCGGCCTATTAAAGTGATCATTTTAAACTGATCATTGGTGCTAATTAAGTAGAGGCTTAGAAATGAAGTGTAAAGCATGGCATCAAGTAATTTGGGATAGAGTGGATTACTTAGATGTTTTGTCATCTCGATTTCTCTCTCAAATTTTGTCAAAATACAGAAAATTAAGTTATCTTAACGTGGGCATTGGATTCATGTCATTACGAGATCTAAATCAAGAGTTACAGACGATTTAGTGCGGACATGTCAAGGTTATTGGCCAGTTAAAGTGATCATTCTAAACAGATCTTTGGTGCCCATTCGGTGATTGACTTATAAATGAAGCATAATGTAGGGCATCAAACAGTTTTGGATAGATTGGATAACTTGGATGCTTTGTCTTATTTATTTCTGTCTTAAATTTTTTCAAAATATAGAAACTTTAGCTAGCTTATCAGGGGAAATGGATTCGTGTGTTTCTGATCTCTAAATCAAAAGTTTTGGACGATTTAGTCCGGACTTGTCAAGTTGATCGGCCAGTTAAAGTGATCATTCTAAACTGATCATTGGTGCCCATTGAGTAAAGGCTTATAAATGAATCATATTGAATGGCATCACACAGTTTTGGATAGATTGGGCTACATGGACGCTTTTTCAAACCTAGTTCTGTCTCAAAGTTAGTCACAATATTGAAAATTGAGCTAGCTTAATGTGGGCATTTGATTCGTGTCATTCTGAGCTCTAAATCAAAAGTTACAGATGATTTAGTGCGGACATGTCAAGTTGAACGGCAAATTAAAGTGATCATTCTAAACTGATCATTAGTGCTCATTGAATAATGGCTTAGAAATGAAGCGTAATGCATGACATCAACCATTTTCCATAGATTGGATTACTTGGATGCTTTGTCGTCTCTGTTTCTGTCTCGAATTTTGTAATAATATGGCAAGTTGAGCTAGTTTAACGTGGGCATTGGATTCGTGTCATTCTGAGTTCTAAATCAAAATTATTGGACAATTTAGTCCGGACATGTCAAGTTGATCAGCGAGTTAAAGTGCTCATTCTAAAATGATTATTGGTGCTCATTAAGTAAAGGCTTAGAAATGAAGCATAATGCATGGCATCAAGCAGTTTGGACATGGATTACTTGGATACTTTATCATCCCTATTTCAGTATCGAATTTTGCAAAAATAAATCAAATTGAGCTAGCTTAACATGAACATTGGATCGTGTCATTCTGAGCTCTAATTCAAAAATTTTGGATGATTTTGTGCGGACATGTCAATTTGATTGGTCAGTTAAAATGATCATTCTAAACTTATCTTTGGTGCCCATTGACTAAAGCCTTATAACTGAAACATAATGCATGGCATCACACAGTTTTGGATAGATTGGACTACTTGTACGCTTTTGTCGTATATAGTACTGTCTCAAATTTTATCACAATATAGAAAACTGAACTAGATTAGTGTTGGCATTGGATTTGTGTCATTCCGACCTATAAATCAAAAGGTATGGACGATTTAATGCACACATGACAAATTGATCGACCTGTTAAAATGATCATTTTAAACCGATAGGTGGTACGCATTGAGTAAACGCTTAATAATGAAAAATAATGCATGGCATCACGCAGTTTGGGATGTATTGGATTACTTGGACGCTTTTTCGTATCTATTTCTGTCTCAAATTTAGTCAAAATATAGAAAATTGAGCTATATTAACGTGGGCATTGGATTCGTGTGTTTCTGAGCTCTAAGTACGGCCGATTTATTGCGGACATGTCAAGTTGATCGGCTAGTTAAAGTTATAATTCTAAACTAATCATCGGTGCTCATTAAGTAAAGACTCATAGATGAAGCATAAAGCATGGCATCACGCATTTTGGGATAGATTGGATTACTTGGATGCATTGTCGTGTCGATTTGTGTCTTAAATTTTGTCAAAATATAGAAAATTGAGCTAGCATAACATGGGCATTCGATTCGTGTCATTCTGAGCTTTAAATCAAAAGTTATGGATGATTAATGCGGACATGTCAAGTTGATCACCTAGTTAAAATGATCATTCTAAACTGATCATCGGTGCCCATTGAGTAAAGGCTTATAAATGAAGCATATTGCATGGCATCACACATTTATGGATATGTTGGATTAGTGTGACGCTTTGTTGTATCTAGTTCTGTCTCAAAATTTGCAACATATAGAAAATTAAGCTAGCTTAACGTGTGCATTTGATTCCTGTCATTATAAGCTCTAAATCAAAAGTTACGGATGGTTTAGTGCGGAAATGTCGAGTTGATCGGCCAATTAAAGTTATCAATCTACAATGATCATTGGTTCCCATAGAGTAAAGGCTTATAAATCAAGCATAATGCATAGCATCACACAGTTTTGGATAGATTGGATTACATGGATGCTTTGTCGTATCTAGTCATGTCTCAAATTTTGTCATTATATAGAAAACTGAGCTAGCTTAACGTGGGCATTTGATTCGTGTCATTCTGAGTTCTAAATCAAAAGTTTTAGACGATTTAGTCCGGACATGTTGATTTGATCGGCCATTTAAAGTGATCATTCTAAACTGATCATTGGTGCTTATTGAGTAAAGGCTTATAAATGAGGCATAATGCATGGCATCAGACAGTTTTGGAAAGATTGGATTACTTGGACGTTTTGTCGTCTCTATTTCTGTCTCAAATTTTTTCAAAATATAGAAAATTGAGCTAGCTTATCGTGGGCACCGGATTCGGGTCTTTTGGAGCTTTAGATAAAAAATTACGGAAGATTCAGTGTGGACATGTCAAGTTGATTGGCAAGTTAAAGTCGTCACTCTAAATTGATCATTGGTGTTGATTAAGTAAGGCTTATAAATAAAGCATAAAGCATGGCATCACGCATTTTGGGATAGATTGGATTACTTGGACGCTTTGTCATCTCTATTTCTGTCTCAAATTTAGTCAAAATATAGAAAATTGAGATAGCTTTACCTGGGCATTGGATTCGTGTCGTTCCGAACTCTAAATCTAAAGTTATGGAGGATTAGTGCGGACATGTCAAGGTTATCTGCCAGTTAATGTGATCATTCTAAACTAATCATTGGTGCCCAGTAAATAAAGGCTTAAATATGAAGCATATTGCATGGCATTACACAGTTTTAGATAGATTAGATTACTTGGATGCTTTATCGTATCTAGTTCTGTCTAAAATTTTGTCACAATATAAAAAAATTGAGTTAGCTTAACGTAGGCATTTAATTCGTGTCATTCTGAGCTCTAAATCAAAAGTTACGGACGATTTAGTGTCGACAGGTCAAGTTGATCGGATTATGCTTATAAATGAAAAATAATGCATGGCATTATGCAGTTTGGGATGGATTGGATTACTTGGATGCTTTGCCGTATATATTTCTGTGTTAAATTTTGTCAAAATGTAGAAAATTGGGCTAGCTTAACGTGGGCATCGGATTCTTGTCATTTTTATCTCTAAATCAAAAGTTACGGACCATTTAGTGCGGACATGTCGAGTTTATCGGCCTGTTAAAGTGATCATTCTAAACTGATCATTGGTGCTCATTTAGTAAAAGCTTATAAACAAAAAATAATGCATCGCATCACGCAGTTTGGGATGGATTGGATTACTTAGATGGTTTATCGTATCTATTTCTATCTCAAATTTTGTCACAATATAGAAATTGAGCTAGCTTAACGTGGGCATTGGATTCATGTCATTCTGAGCTCTAAATGAAAAGTTACAAACGATTTAGTGACGACATGCCAAATTGATCAGCCAATTAAATGAAGCATAATGCATGGCATCACATAATTCTGGTTAGATTGGATTACTTGGAAGCTTTGTCGTATCTGTATTTATTTCAAATTTTTTTACAATTTAGAGAATTGAGCTAGCTTAACGTGGGCATTGGATTCGTGTCATGGCCTCACAAAGTTTTGGATAGATTGGATTACTTGCACGCTTTTGTCGTATCTATTTCTGTCTCAGATTTTGTAACACTATAGAAAATTGAGCTAGCATAACGTGGTCATTGGATTCGTGTGTTTCTGACCTATAAATTAAAAGTTACGAATGATTTAGTGCATAACATGTCAAGTTGATTGGCGAGTAAAAATGATCATTCTAAACTGATCATTGGCGCTCAATAAGTAAAGACTTATAAATGAGGCATAAAGCATGGCATCACGTGGTTTGGGATAGATTGGAGTACTTGGATGCTTTGTCGTATCTATTTCTGTTTAAAATTTTGTCACAATATAGAAAATTAAACTAGCTTAATGTGGGTATTGGATTCGTGTCATTCTGAGCTATAAATCAAAAGTTATGGATGATTTAGTGCAGACATGACAAGTTGATTGGCCAGTTAAAATGATCATTCTACAATGATCATTAGTGCTGATTGAGTAAAGGCTTATAAATGGAGCATAATGCATGGCATCAGAAAGTTTTGGATACATCGGATTACTTGCACGCTTTTGTCATATCTATTTCTGTCTCAAATTTATTACACTATAGAAAATTGAGCTAGCTTAATGTGGGCATTGGATTCATGTCATTCAGAGCTCTTAATCAAAAGTTATGAACGATTTAGTGCGGACATGGCAAGTTCATCGGATAGTTAAAGTCATCATTCTAAACTGATCATTGGTGCTCATTGAGTAAAGGCTAATAAATGGAGCATAATGCATGGCATCACAAAGTTTTGGATAGATTGGATTACTTGCACGCTTTTTCATATCTATTTTTGTGTCAATTTTTGTAACAAATATAGAAAGTTGAGCTAGCTTAACGTGGGCATTGGATTCGTGTTTTTCGGAGCTCTAAATCGAAAACTACACACGATTTAGTGCGCACAAGTCAAGTTGATCCACCAGTTAAAGTGATCATTCTAAACTAATCATTGGTGCCCATTCAGTAAAGCCTTATAAATGAAGTATAAAGCATGTCATCAAGTTGTTGGGATAGATTGGATTACTTGGAGGCTTTGTCGTCTCTATTTCTGTCTCAAATTTTGACAAAATATAGAAAATTGAGCTTGTTTTACATGCGCATTGGATTCGTGTCATTCTAAGCTCTAAATCAAAAGTTATGGACGATTTAGGGTGGATATGTCAATTTACTTGACCACTTAATATGATTATTCGAAATAGATCATTGGTGCTCATTGAATAAAGGCTTATAAATGAAGCATAATGCATTGCATCACGCAGTTTGAGATAGATTGGATTAGTTGGACACTTTGTCGCATCTAGTTCTGACTCAAATTTTGCAACAATATAGAAACTTGAGCTAGCTTAACGTGGCATTGGATTCGTGTCATTCTGAGCTATAAATCAAAAGTTACGTATGATTTAGTGTAGACATGTCAAGATGATCGACCAGTTAAAGTGATCATTCTAAACTGAACATTTGTGCTCATTAAGTAAAGGCTTATAAATGAAGTATAATGCATTGTATCACACAGTTTCGGATAGATTGGATTACTCGGATGCTCTATCGTATCTATTTCTGTCTCAAGTTTTGCTTCAATATAGAAAATTGAGCTACCTTAAACGTGGGCATTGGATTTGTGTCATTCTGAGCTCCAAATCAAAAGTTACTGATGATTTAGAGCGGACATGTCAAGTTGAGTGGCCAGTTAAAGTGATCATTCTAAACAGATCATTGTTGCTCATTAAGTAAAGGCTTATAATAAAGTATAATGCATAGCATCAAGTAGTTTGGATAGATTGGATTATTTAGACGATTTTTCGTCTTTATTTCTGTCTCAAATGTTGTCAAAATATAGAAATTTTGGCTTGCTTAACATGGGCATTGGATTCGTGTCATTCGGAGCTCTTAATTAAAAGTTATGGACGACATAGTGTGAACATGTCAAGTTGATCGAGCAGTTAATATGATTATTTTAAACTGATCATTGGTGCTCATTGAGTAAAGGCTTATAAATGCATGGCATCACACAATTTCGGATAGATTGGATTACTTGGATGCTTTTTCGGATCTTGTTTTGTCTCAAATGTTGTCATAAAATAGAAAATTGATGTAGCTTAATGTGGGCATCGGATTCGTGTCATTCTGAGCTAACAATAAAAATTTATGGACGATTTAGTGTAGACATGTCAAATTGACCGACTAGTTAAAATTATCGTTCTAAACTGATTATTGGTGTTCATTGAGTAAATGCTTATAAATGAAGAATAATGCATGGCATAACTTAGTTTGGGATGGACTGGATTAGTTGAATGCTTTGTCGTATCTAGTTCAGTCTCAAATTTTGTCAAAATATAGAAAATTGAACTAGCTTAATATGGGCAATTGATTATTGTCATTCTGAGCTATAAATCAAGTGTTATGGACGATATAGTGCAAACATGTCAAGATGTTCGGCCAGTTAAAATGATCATTCGAAACTGATCGGTTGTGCTCATTGAGTAAAAGCTAATAAATGAAGAATAATGCATAGCATCACACAGTTTTGGATGGAATGGATTACTTGGACGCTTGTGTATCTATTCTCTCTCAAACTTATTCAAAATAAAGAGAATTAAGCTAGCTTAATGTGGGCATTGGATTCATGTCATTCAGAGCTCTAAATCAAAAGTTACGAACAATTTAGTGCGGTCATGGCAAATTCATCGGATAGTTAAAGTCATCATTCTAAACTGATCATTGGTACTCACTGAGTAAAGGCTTATAAATGGAGCATAATGCATGGCATCACAAAGTTTTGGATAGACTGGATTACTTGCACGGTTTTGTCGTATCTATTTTTGTCTCAAATTTTGTTACACTATAGAAAACTGAGCTAGCTTAACGTGGGCATTGGATTCGTGTGTTTCTGACCTCTAAATCAAAAGTTACAAATGATTTAGTGCATACATGTCAAGTTGATTGGCAAGTTAAAATGATCATTCTAAACTGATCATTGGTGCTCAATAAGTAAAGAATTATAAATGAGGAATAAAGCATGGCATCACATAGTTTGGGATAGATTGGATTACTTGGATGCTTTGTCGTATCTATTTCTGTTTCAAATTTTGTCACAATATAGAAAATTAAACTAGCTTAATGTGGGCATTGGATTCGTGTCATTTTGAGCTATAAATCAAAAGTTATGGACGATTTAGTGCAGACATGAAAAGTTGATTGGCCAGTTAAAATGATCATTCTACAGTGATCATTGGTGCTCATTGAGTAAAGGCTTATAAATGGAGCATAATGCATGGCACCACAAAGTTTTGGATACATTAGATTACTTGCACGCTTTTGTCGTATCTATTTCTGTCTCACATTTTGTTACACTATAGAAAATTGAGCTAGTTTACTCTGGGCATTGAATTCCTGTCATTCAGAGCTCTAAATCAAAAGTTACGAACGATTTAGTGCGGACATGGCAATTTCATCGGATAGTTAAAGTCATCATTCTAAACTGATCATTGGTGCTCATTGAGTAAAGTCTTATAAATGGAGCATAATGCATGGCCTCACAAAGTTTTGGATAAATTGGATTACTTGCACGCTTTTGTCGTATCTATTTCTGTCTCAGATTTTGTTACACTATAGAAAATTGAGCTACCATAACGTGGGTATTGGATTCGTGTGTTTCTGACCTATAAATTAAAAGTTACGAATGATTTAGTGCATACATGTCAAGTTGATGGGCGAGTAAAAATGATAATTCTAATCTGATCATTGGCGCTCAATTAGTAAAGACTTATAAATGAGGCATAAAGCATGGCATCACGTGGTTTCGGATAGATTGGAGTACTTGGATGCTTTGTCGTATCTATTTCTGTTTTAAATTTTGTCAAAATATAGAAAATTAAACTAGCTTAATGTGGGTATTGGATTCGTGTCATTCTGAGCTATAAATAAAAAGTTATGGACGATTTAGTGCAGACATGACAAGTTGATTGGCCAGTTAAAATGATCATTCTACAATGATCATTAGTGCTGATTGAGTAAAGGCTTATAAATGGAGCATAATGCATGGCATCAGAAAGTTTTGGATACATCGGATTACTTGCACGCTTTTGTCATATCTATTTCTGTCTCAAATTTATTACACTATAGAAAATTGAGCTAGCTAAATGTAGGCATTGGATTCATGTCATTCAGAGCTCTTAATCAAAAGTTACGAACGATTTAGTGCGGACATGGCAAGTTCATCGGATAGTTAAAGTCATCATTCTAAACTGATCATTGGTGCTCAGTGAGTTAAGGCTAATAAATGGAGCATAATGCATGGCATCACAAAGTTTTGGATAGATTGGATTACTTGCACGATTTTTCATATCTATTTTTGTGTCAATTTTGTAACAAATATAGAAAATTGAGCTAGCTTAACGTGGGCATTGGATTCGTGTTTTTCGGAGCTCTAAATCGAAAACTACACACGATTTAGTGCGCACAAGTCAAGTTGATCCACCAGTTAAAGTGATCATTCTAAACTAATCATTGGTGCCCATTAAGTAATGCCTTATAAATGAAGTATAAAGGATGTCATCAAGTTGTTGGGATAGATTGGATTACTTGGAGGCTTTGTCGTCTCTATTTCTGTCTCAAATTTTGACAAAATATAGAAAATTTAGCTTGTTTAACATGCGCATTGGATTCGTGTCATTCTAAGCTCTAAATCAAAAGTTATGGACGATTTAGGGTGGATATGTCAATTTACTCGACCACTTAATATGATTATTCTAAATAGATCATTGGTGCTCATTGAATAAAGGCTTATAAATGAAGCATAATGCATGGCATCACGCAGTTTGAGATAGATTGGATTAGTTGGACGCTTTGTCGCATCTAGTTCTGACTCAAATTTTGCCACAATATAGAAACTTGAGCTAGCTTAACGTGGCATTGGATTCGTTTCATTCTGAGCTATAAATAAAAAGTTACAAACGATTTAGTGTAGACATGTCAAGAGGATCGACCAGTTAAAGTGATCATTCTAAACTGATCATTTGTGCTTATTAAGTAAAGGCTTATAAATGAAGTATAATGCATTGTATCACACAGTTTTGGATAGATTGGATTACTCGGATGCTCTATCGTATCTATTTCTGTCTCAAGTTTTGCTTCAATATAGAAAATTGAGCTAGCTTAACGTGGGCATTGGATTTGTGTCATTCTGAGCTCCAAATCAAAAGTTTGTGACGATTTAGAGCGGACATGTCGAGTTGAGTGGCCAGTTAAAGTGATCATTCTAAACAGATCATTGTTGCTCATTAAGTAAAGGCTTATAATAAAGTATATTGCATGGCATCAAGTAGTTTGGATAGATTGGATTATTTAGACGATTTTTCGTCTTTATTTCTGTCACAAATGTTGTCAAAATATAGAAATTTTGGCTTGCTTAACATAGGCATTGGATTCTTGTCATTCGGAGCTCTTAATTAAAAGTTATGGACGACTTAGTGTGAACATGTCAAGTTGATCGAGCAGTTAATATGATTATTTTAAACTGATCATTGGTGCTCATTGAGTAAAGGCTTATAAATGCATGACATCACACAATTTGGGATAAATTGGATTACTTGGACGCTTTTTCGGATCTTGTTTTGTCTCAAATTTTGTCATAAAATAGAAAATTGATGTAGCTTAATGTGGGCATCGGATTTGTGTCATTCTGAGCTAACAATAAAAATTTATGGACGATTTAGTGTAGATATGTCAAATTGACCGGCTAGTTAAATATGATCGTTCTAAACTGATTATTGGTGTTCATTGAGTAAATGCTTATAAATGAAGAATAATGCATGGCATAACGTAGTTTGGGATGAACTGGATTAGTTGAACGCTTTGTCATATCTAGTTCAGTCTCAAATTTTGTCAAAATATAGAAAATTAAACTAGCTTAATGTGGGCAATTGATTGTTGTCATTCTGAGCTATAAATCAAGTGTTATGGACGATATAGTGCAAACATTTCAAGGTGTTCGGCCAGTTAAAATGATCATTCGAAACTGATCAGTTGTGCTCATTGAGTAAAAGCTAATAAATGAAGAATAATGCATAGCATCACACAGTTTGGGATGGAATGGATTACTTGGACGCTTGTGTAACTATTCTCTCTCAAACTTTTTCAAAATAAAGAGAATTAAGCTAGCTTAATGTGGGCATTGGATTCATGTCATTCAGAGCTCTAAATCAAAAGTTACGAACAATTTAGTGCGGTCATGGCAAGTTCATCGGATAGTTAAAGTCATCATTCTAAACTGATTATTGGTACTCATTGAGTAAAGGCTTATAAATGGAGCATAATGCATGGCATCACAAAGTTTTGGATAGACTGGATTACTTGCACTGTTTTGTCGTATCTATTTTTGTCTCAAATTATGTTACACTATAGAAAATTGAGCTAGCTTAACGTGGGCATTGGATTCGTGTGTTTCTGACCTCTAAATCAAAAGTTACAAATGATTTAGTGCATACATGTCTAGTTGATTGGCGAGTTAAAATGATCATTCTAAACTGATCATTGGTGCTCATTAAGTAAAGAATTATAAATGAGGCATAAAGCATGGCATCACAAAGTTTGGGATAGATTGGATTACTTGGATGCTTTGTCGTATCTATTTCTGTTTCAAATTTTGTCACAATATAGAAAATTAAACTAGCTTAATGTGGGCATCGGATTCGTGTCATTTTGAGCTATAAATCAAAAGTTACGGACGATTTAGTGCAGACATAAAAAGTTGATTGGCCAGTTAAAATGATCGTTCTACAGTGATCACTGGTGCTCATTGAGTAAAGTCTTATAAATGGAGCATAATACATGGCCTCACAAAGTTTTGGATAGATTGGATTACTTGCACGCTTTTGTCGTATCTATTTTTGTCTCCGATTTTGTTACACTATAGAAAATTGAGCTAGCATAACTTGGGCATTGGATTCGTGTGTTTCTGACCTATAAATTAAAAGTTACGAATGATTTAGTGCATAACATGTCAAGTTGATTGGCGAGTAAAAATGATCATTCTAAACTGATCATTGGCGCTCAATAAGTAAAGACTTATAAATGAGGCATAAAGCATGGCATCACGTGGTTTGGGATAGATTGGAGTACTTGGATGCTTTGTCGTATCTATTTCTGCTTCAAATTTTTTCACAATATAGAAAATTAAACTAGCTTAATGTGGGTTTTGGATTCGTGTCATTCTGAGCTATAGATCAAAAGTTATGGACGATTTAGTGCAGACATGACAAGTTGATTGGCCAGTTAAAATGATCATTCTACAATGATCATTAGTGCTGATTGAGTAAAGGCTTATAAATGGAGCATAATGCATGGCATCAGAAAGTTTTGGATACATCGGATTACTTGCACGCTTTTGTCATATCTATTTCTGTCTCAAATTTATTACACTAGGGAAAATTGAGCTAGCTTAATGTGGGCACTGGATTCATGTCATTCAGAGCTCTTAATCAAAAGTTACGAACGATTTAGTGCGGACATGGCAAGTTCATCGGATAGTTAAAGTCATCATTCTAAACTGATCATTGGTGCTCATTAAGTAAAGGCTAATAAATGGAGCATAATGCATGGCATCACAAAGTTTTGGATAGATTGGATTACTTGCACGCCTTTGTCGTATCTTTTTCTGTGTCAAATTTTGTTACACTATAGAAAATTGAGCTAGCTTAACGTGGGCATTGGATTCGTGTGTTTCTAACCTCTAAATAAAAAGTTATGAATGATTTAGTGCATACATGTCAAGTTGATTGGCGAGTTAAAATGATCATTCTAAACTGATCATTGGCGCTCATTAACTAAAGGCTTATAAATGAGGCATAAAGCATGGCATCACGTAGTTTGGGATAGATTGGATTACTTGGATGCTTTGTCGTATCTATTTCTGTTTCAAATTTTGTCACAATATAGAAATTTAAACTAGCGTAATGTGGGCATTAAATTCGTGTCATTCTGAGCTATAACTCAAAAGTTATGTACGATTTAGTGCAGGCATGACAAGTTGATTGGCTAGTTAAAATGATCATTCTACACTATTCATTGGTGCTTATTGAGTAAAAGCTAATAAATGGAGCATAATGCATGGCATCACAAAGTTTTGCATAGATTGGATTACTTGCACGCTTTTGTCGTATCTATTTCTGTCTCAAATTTTGCTATACTATAGAAAATAGAGCTAACTTAAAGCTGGCATTGGATTCGTGTCATTCAGAGCTCTAAATCAAAAGTTACGAACCATTTAGTGCGGACATGGCAAGTTCATCGAATAGTTAAAGTCATCATTCTAAACTGAAAATTGGTGCTCATTGAGTAAAGGGTTATAAATGGAGCATAATGCATGGCATCACAAAGTTTTGGATAGATTGGATTACTTGCACACTTTTGTCATATGTATTTCTATCTCAAATTTTGTTACACTATAGAAAATTGAGCTAGTTTAACGTGGGCATTGGATTCGTGTCTTTCTTACCTCTAAATCAAAAGTTACGAATGATTTTGTGCATACATGTCAAGTTGATTGGCGAGTTAAAATGATCATTCTAAAATGATCGTTGGCCCTCATTAAGTAAAGACTTATAAATGAGGCATAAAGCATGGCATCACGTAGTTTGGGATAGATTGGATTACTTGGATGCTTTATCGTATCTATTTCTATTTCAAATTTTTTCACGGTGTAGAAAATTAAGCTAGCTTATTGTGGGCATTGGTATCGTGTCATTTGGAACTATAAATCAAAAGTTATGGACGATTTAGTGCAGGCATGACAAGTTGATTGGCCAGTTAAAATGATCATTCTACACTGTTCATTGGTGCTTATTGAGTAAAGGCTAATAAATG
Organism: Pugionium cornutum; assembly: GCA_018901935.1. Classification (NCBI taxonomy): domain Eukaryota; kingdom Viridiplantae; phylum Streptophyta; class Magnoliopsida; order Brassicales; family Brassicaceae; genus Pugionium; species Pugionium cornutum. The sequence goes on from JAENJI010000013.1 coordinate 13,874,059, forward strand.
GAGCATAATGCATGGCATCACAAAGTTTTGTATAGATTGGATTACTTGCACGCTTTTGTCATATCTATTTCTGTCTCAAATTTTGCTACACTATAGAAAATAGAGCTAACTTAAAGTGGGCATTGGATTCGTGTCATTCAGAGCTCTACATCAAAAGTTACGAACCATTTAGTGCGGACATGGCAAGTTCATCGGATAGTTAAAGTCATCATTCTAAACTGATCATTGGTGCTCATTGAGTAAAGGGTTATAAATGAAGCATAATGCATGGCATCACAAAGTTTTGGATAGATTGGATTACTAGCACGCTTTTGTCGTATGTATTTCTATATCAACTATAGAAAATTTAGCTAGTTTAACGTGGGCATTGGATTCGTGTCTTTCTTACCTCTAAATCAAAAGTTACGAATGATTTTGTGCATACATGTCATGTTGATTGGCGAGTTAAAATGACATTCTAAAATGATCGTTGGCGCTAATTAAGTAAAGACTTATAAATGAGGCATAAAGCATGGCATCACGTAGTTTGGGATAGATTGGATTACTTGGATGCTTTATCGTATCTATTTCTGTTTCAAATTTTTTCACGGTATAAAAAATTAAGCTAGCTTATTGTGGGCATTGGTATCGTGTCATTCGGAGCTATAAATCAAAAGTTATGGACGATTTAGTGCAGAAATGACAAGTTGATTGGCCAGTTAAAATGATCATTCTACACTGATCATTGGTGCTCATTGAGTAAAGGCTTATAAATGAAGCATAATGCATGGCATCACGCAGTTTGGCATAGATTGGATTACTTGGACGCTTTGTCGTATCTATTTCTATCTCTAATTTTATCACAATATAGAAAATTGAGCTAGCATAATGTGGGCACTGGATTCGTTCATTCAGAGCTCTAAATCAAAAGTTATGAACGATTTAGTGCGGACATGGCAAGTTCATCGGATAGTTAAAGTCATCATTTTAAATTGATAATTGGTGCTCATTGAGTAAAGGCTTATAAATGGAGCATAATGCATGGCATCACATAGTTTCGGATAGATTGGATTACTTGCATGCTTTTATCGTATCTATTTCTATCTCAAATTTTGTTGCCCTATAGAAAATTGAGCTAGCTTAACGTGGGCATTGGATTCGTGTGTTTCTTAACTCTAAATCAAAAGTTACGAATGATTTAGTGTATACATGTCAAGTTGATTGGCAAGTTAAAATGATCATTCTAAACTGATCATTGGTGCTCATTAAGTAAAGAATTATAAATGAGGCATAAAGCATGGCATCACGTAGTTTGGGATAGATTGGATTACTTGGACGCTTTGTCGTATCTATTTCTATTTCAAATCTTGTCACAATATAGAAAATTAAACTAGCTTAATGTGGGCATTGGATTCGTGTCATTTTGAGCTATAAATCAAAAGTTATGGACGATTTAGGGCAGACATGAAAAGTTGATTGGCCAGTTAAAATGATAATTCTACAGTGATCATTGGTGCTCATTGCGTAAATGCATATAAATGGAGCATAATGGATGGCATCACAAAGTTTTGGATACATTAGATTACTTGCACGCTTTTGTCGTATCTATTTCTGTCTGAAATTTTGTTACACTATAGAAAATTGACCTAGTTTACTCTGGGCATTGGATTCGTGTCATTCAGAGCTCTAAATCAAAAGTTACGAACGATTTAGTGCGGACATGGCAATTTCATCGGATAGTTAAAGTCATCATTCTAAACTGATCATTGGTGTTCATTGAGTAAAGTCTTATAAATGGAGCATAATGCATGGCATCACAAAGTTTTGGATAGATTGGATTACTTGCACGCTTTTGTCGTATCTATTTCTGTCTCAAATTTTGTTACACTATAGAAAATTGAGCTACCTTAACGTGGGCATTGGATTCGTGTGTTTCTGACCTATAAATTAAAAGTTACGAATGATTTAGTGCATACATGTCAAGTTGATTGGCGAGTTAAAATGATCATTCTAAAATGATCGTTGGCGCTCATTAAGTAAAGACTTATAAAATGAGGCATAAAGCATGGCATCACGTGGTTTGGGATAGATTGGATACTTGGATGCTTTGTCGTATCTATTTCTATCTCTAATTTTATCACAGTATAGAAAATTGATATAGCTTAATGTGGGCATTGGATTCGTGTCATACTGAGCTCTAAATAAAAAGTTATGGACGATATTGTGCACACATGTCAAGTTGATCGGCCAGTTAAAGTGAATATTCTAAACTAATCATTGGTGCTCATTGAGTAAAGGCATAGAAATGGAGCATAATGCATGGCATCACACAGTTGTGGGTAGATTGGATTACTTGGATGCTTTTGTCGTATCTATTTCTGTCTCATATTTTGTTACACTATAAAAAATTGAGCTAGCTTAACGTGGGCATTGGATTCGTGTGTTTCTGACCTCTAAATCAAAAGTTACGAATGATTTAGTGTATACATGTCAAGTTGATTGGCGAGTTAAAAGATCATTCTAAACTGATCATTGGCGCTCATTAAGTAAAGACTTATAAATGATGCATAAAGCATGCGATCACGTAGTTTGTGATAGATTGGATTACTTGGATGATTTGTCGATTCTATTTTGGTTTCAAATTTTGTCACAATATAGAAAATTAAACTAGCTTAATGTGGGCATTGGATTCATGTCTTTCTGAGCTATAAATCAAAAGTTATGGACGATTTAATGCAGATATGACAAGTTGATCGGCCAGTTAAAATGATCATTTTAAACTGATCATTGGTGCTCATTGAGTAAAATCTTATGAATGGAAAATAATGCATGGCATCACGCAGTTTTGGATGGATTGGATTACGTGGACACTTTGTCGTATCTATTTCTGTTTCAAATTTTGTAACAATATAATAAATTGAGCTAGCTTAACATTGGCATTGTATTCATGTAATTCTAAGCACTAAATCAACAGTTATGGACGATTTATTATGGACATGTCAAGATGATTGGCCAGTTAAAGTGATCATTCTAAACTGATCATTCGTTCTCATTAAGTAAAGGCTTATAAATGAAGCATAATGCATGGCATCACACAGTTTTGGATAGATTGTATTACTTGGACGCTTTTTCGTATCTATTTTTGTCTCAAATTTTGTTTCAATATAGAAAATTTAGCTAACTTAATCTGGGCATTGGATTTGTGTCATTCTGAGCTCCAAATCAAAAGTTACGGACGATTTAGTGCGTACATGTCAAGTTGATCGGCCAGTTAAAATGATCATTCTAAATAGATCATTGGTGTTCATTGAGTAAAATCTTATAAATGAGCAATAATGTATGGCATCACACTGTTTGGTATGGATTCGATTACTTGGTTGTTTTGTCGCATCTATTTCGGTCTCAAATTTTGTTACAATATAGAAATTGAGCTAGCTTAACGTGGGCATTGGATTTGTGTCATTCTGAACTCTAAATCCAAAGTTACGGATGATTTAGTGCGGACATGTCAAGTTGATTGGCCAGTTAAAGTGATCATTTTAAACTGATCACTAGTGCTGATTGAGTAAAGACTTGTAAATGAAGCATAATGCATGGCATCACGCAATTTGGGATAGATTGGATTACTTGAACGCTCTGTCGTATCTATTTCAGTCTCAAAGTTTTTCAAAATATAGAAACTTGAGCTTGCTTATCATTGGCATTGGATTCGGGTGATTCTGAGCTCTAAATCAAAAGTTACGCAAGATTTACTATGGACATGTCTAGTTGAACGGCCAGTTGATATAATTATTCTAAACTGATCATTGGTGCTCATTGAGTAAAGGCTTATGAATGAAGCATAATGCATGGCATCACGCACTTTGGGATAGATTGGATTACTTGGACGATTTTTCATATCTAGTTCTATCTGAAATTTTGTCAGAATATAGAAAATTGAACTAGCTTAATGTGGGCATTGGATTCGTGTCATACTGACCTACAAATCAAAATTTATGGATGATTTAGTGGAGACATGTCAAGTTGATCGGCTAGTTAAAATGATCATTCGAAACTGATCACTGGTGCTCATTGAGTAAACGATTATAAATGAAGAATACTGCATGACATCACACAATTTGGGATGCACTAGATTTCTTGGACGCTTTCTCGTATATATTTTTTTCTCAAATTTTTTCACAGTATAGAAAATTGTGCTAGATTAACGTGGGCATTAAATTCGTGTCATGTTGAGCTCTAAATCAAAAATTATGGATGTTTTAGTGCGGACATGTCAAGTTGATCGGTGAGTTAAAATGATCATTCTAAACTGATCATTGGTGCTCACTAAGTAAAGGCTTATAAATGAGGCATAAAGCATGGTATCATGCAGTTTGGGATAGATTGGATTACTTGGATGCTTTGTCGTATCTAGTTTTGTTTCACATTTTGTCACAACATTAAAAATTGAACTAACTTAATGTGGACATTCGATTCGTGTCATTCTGAGCTATAAATCAAAAGTTATTGACGATTTAGTGTAGAAATGTCAAGTTTATCGACCAGTTACAATGATCATTCTAAACTGATCACCGGTGCTCATTAAGTAAAAGCTTATAAATGAAGAATAATGCATGACATCACACAGTTTTGGGTTGACTAGATTACTTGGATGCATTGTCGTATATATTTTTGACTCAAATTTTGTCACAATATAGAAGATTTAGCTAGCTTAACGTAAGCATTGGATTCATGTCATTCCAAGCTCTAAATACAAATTTACTAATGATTTATTGCGGACATGTTAAGTTCATCGGCCAGTTAAAGTGATCATTCTAAACTGATCATTGCTGCTCATTGAGTAAAGGCTTATAAATGAAGCATAATGCATGGAATCACGCAGTTTGGGATAGATTAGATTATTTGGACGATTTGTCATATCTAGTTATGTCTCAAATTTTGTCACATTATACACACTAAACTAGCTTAATGTGGGTAATTGATTCGTGTCATTTTGACCTATAAATCAAAAGTTATGGATGATATAGGGCGTAGATGTCAAGTTGATCGGCCAGTAAAAATGATCATTCTAAACAGATCGTTGGTGCTCATTGAATAAAAACTTATAAATGAAGAATAATGCATGGCATAATGCAGTTTGGGATGGACTGTATTACTTGGACGCTTTGTTGTATCTATTTCCGTCTCAAATTTTGTTACACTATAGAAAATTAAGGTTGCTTAACGTGGGCATTGGATTCGTGTGTTTCTGAGCTCTAAATCAAAAGTTACGGACGATTTAGTGCAGACATGTCAAGTTAATCAGCGAGTTAAAATGCTCAATCTAAAATAATCATTGGTGCCCATTAAGTAAAGGCTTGTAAATGAGGGATAAAGCATGGCATCACACAATTTGAGATAGATTGGATTACTTGGATGATTTGTCGTATCTAGTTTTGTTTCAAATTTTGTCACAACATAGAAAATTGAACTAGCTTAATGTGGGAATTCGATTCGTGTCATTCTAAGCTATAAGTCAAAAGTAATGGACGATTTAGTGCAAAAATATCAAGTTGATCGGCGAGTTAAAATTATCATTTTAAACTGAGCGTCGGTGGTCATTAAGTAAAAGCTTATAAATCAAGAATAATACATGGCATCACACAGTTTGGGATTTACTAGATTACTTGAACGCTTTGTCGAATCAATTACTATCTCAAATATTGTCACAATATAGAAAATTGAGCTAGCTTAATGTAAGCATTGGATTTGTGTCATTCTGAGCTCTAAATCAAAAGTTAAGGATGATTTAGTGCGGACATGTCAAGTTCATCGGCCAGTGAAAGTGATCATTCTAAACTGATCATTGGTGCTGATTGAGTAAACGCTTATAAATGAAGCATAATGCATAGCATCAACCAGTTTTGGATAAATTGGATTACTTGGACGCTTTGTTGTATCTATTTTTATCTCAAATTTTGTTACAGTATAGAAAATTGAGCTACTTTAATGTGGGCATTGGATTCATGTGTTTCTGAGCTCTAAATCAAAATTTACGAACGATTTAGTGCGGACATGTCAAGTTGATCGGCGAGTTAAAATGGTAATTCTAAACTGATCATTGGTTGCTCATTAAGTAAAGGCTAATAATAAGGCATAAAGCATGGCATCACACAGTTTGGGATAGATTGGATTACTTTGACGCTTTGCCATATCTAGTTCTGTTTCAACTTTTGTCAAAATATAGAAAATTGAACTAGCTTAATGTAGGCCTTGGATTCATGTCATTCCGAGATATAAATCAAAAGTTATGGACGATTTAGTGCAGGAATGAGTAGTTGATCAGCTAGTTGAAATGATAATTCTAAACTGATGATTGGTGCTCAGTGAGTAAAATTTTATAAATAAAAAATAATGCATGGCATCACGAGTTCGGAAAGGATTGGATTACTTGGAGGCTTTGTCGTATCAACTTCTGTCTCAAAATTTTGTCACATATAGAAAATTGAGCTACCTTAATGTAAACATTGGATTCGTGTCATTCTGAGCTCTAAATCAAAAGTTACAGATGATTTATGGCGGGCATGTCAAGTTAATCGGCTAGTGAACGTGATCAATCTAAACTGATCATTGGTGTTGATTGAATAAATGCTTATAAATGAAGCTTAATGCATAGCATCACATAGTTTTGGATAGATTGAATTACTTGGACGCTTTGCCATATCTATTTCTGCCTCAAATTTTGTAACACTATAGAAAATTGAGCTAGCTTAACATGGGCATTGGATTCGTGTGTTTCGGAGCTCTAAATCAAAAATTACGGATGATTTAATGCGGAAAATTTAGTGCAGACATGTCAAGTTGATCGGCCAGTTAAAATGATCATTCTAAACTTATCATTGGTGCTCATTGAGTAAAAGCTTATAAATGAAAAATAATGCATGGCATCACGCAGTTTGGGATAGATTCGATTACTTGGATGCTTTTTCGTATCTATTCATATCTCAAATTTTGTCACAATATAGGATATTGAGCTAGTTTAATGTGGTCATTCGATTCATGTGTTTTTGAGCTCTAAATCAAAAATTATGAACGATTGGCCATGTCAAAATGATTCGGCCATATCTATTCGTGTGTTACGGAGCTTTAAATCAAAAGTTACGGACGATTTAGTGCGGACATGTCAAGTTGATCGGTGAGTTTAAATGATCGTTCTAATCAGATCATTGGTGCTCATTAAGTAAAGGCTTATAAATGAGGTATAAAGCGTGGCATCACGCAGTTTGGGATAGATTGGATTACTTGGACGCTTTGTCGTATCTAGTTTGTTTCAAATTTTGTCACAACATAGAAAATTGAACTAGCTTAATCAGGCATTCCATTCGTGTCATTATGAGATATAAATCAAAAGTTATGGACAATTTAGTGCAGACATGTCAAGTTGATTGACCTGTTCAAAATGGTCATTCTAAATTGATCATTGGTGCTCACTGAGTTAAAGCTTATAAATGAAAAATAATGCATGGCATTACGCAGTTTGGGAAGGATTGGATTATTTGGACGCTTTGTCGTATATATTTCTGTCTCAAATTTTGTCACAATATAGAAACTTGAGTTAGCTTAACGAGGGCAATTAATTCATGTCCTTCTGAGCTCAAAATAAAAATTTACTGATGCTTAAGTGCATACATGTCAGGTTGATCGGGCAGTAAAAGTGATAAGTCTAAAATGATCATTGGTGCTGATTGAGTAAACGCTTATAAATGAAGCATAATGCATAGTATCACACAGTTTTGGATAGATTGGATTACTTGGACGCTTTTTCGTATCTAAACTGATCAAATTTTGTTACACTATAGAAAATCAAGCTAGCTTAACGTGGGCATTAAATTCGTGTATTTCTGAGCTCTAAATCAAAAGTTACAGACAATATAGTGTAGACATGTCAAGTTGATCGACTAGTTAAAATGATCATTGTAACTGATCGTTGGTGCACATTGAGTAAAAGCTTATAAATGAAGAATAATGCATGGCATCAAAGTTTTGGATGGATTGGGTTACTTGGATGCTTTGTCGTATCTATTTCTATCTCAAATTTTATTACACTATTGAACATTGAGCTAGATTAATTTGGGCATTGGATTCGTGTATTTCTGACCTCTAAATCAAAAGTTACAAATGATATAGTGCGGATATGTTAAGTTGATCGGCGAGTTAAAATGATCATTCTAATCTGATCATTGGTGCTCATTAAGTAATGACTTATAAATGCGGCATAAAGCATGGCATCACACAGTTCGGAATAGATTGGATTACTTTGATGCTTTGTTGTATCAAGTTCTATCTCAAATTTTGTCACAATATAGAAAATTGAACAAGCATAATTGAGATATTGATTCGTGTCATTCAGACCTATAAATAAAAAGTTATGGATGATATAGTGCATACATGTAAAGTTGATAGGCCAGTTAAAATTATCATTATAAACTGATCATTGGTGCTCATTGAGTAAAAGCTTATAAAAGAAGAATAATGGATGCCATCTCACAGTTTGGGATGGACTGGATTAGTTGAACGCTTTGTCGTATCTATTTATGTTTTAAATTTTCTCAAAATATAAAAAATTGTGCTAGCTTAACGTGGACATTGGATTCGTGTCATTGTGAGTTCTAAAGCAAAAGTTACAAACGATTTAGTGTGTACATGTCATGTTGATTGGCCAGTTAAAGTGATCATTCTAAATTGATCATTGGTGCTGATTGATTAAAGGCTTATAGCATAATGATTGGCATCACACAGTTATGGATAGATTGGATTACTTGGATACTTTGTCGTGTATATCTATCTCAAATTTTGTCACAATATAGAAAATTGAGTTAGCTTAACGAAGGCATTTAATTCATGTCAATATGAGCTCTAAATAAAAAGTTACGGACAATTTAATGCGGGCATGTCAAGTTGATCGGCCAGTTAAAGTGATCATTTTAAACTGATCATTGGTGCTTATTGAGTAAAGGGTTATAAATGAAGCATAATGCATGGCATCACACAGTTTGGGAAAGGTTGGATTACTAGGACGATTTTTCTTATCTAGTTATGTTTCAAATTTTGTCACAATATAGAAAATTGAACTAGGTTAATGTGGGCATTGGATTCGTGTAATTCTGAGCTTCAAATTTATCGACGATTTAGTGGAGACATGTCAAGTTGATTGGCCAGTTAAAATGATCATGCTAAACTGATAATTGGTGTTCATTGAGTAAACGCTTATAAATGAAGAATAATGCATGGCATCACGCAGTTTGGGATTGACTGGATTACTTGGATGCTTTGTGGTATCTATTTCTGTCTCCAATTTTGTCCCAATATAGAAAATTGAGTTAGTTTAACGTAAGCATTGGATTTGTGCCATTTTGAGAAATCAAGAGTTACGGGTGATTTAGTGCAGACATGTCTAGTTGATCGGCCAGTGAAAGTGATCATTCTAAACTCATCATTGGGGCTCATTGAGTAAACGCTTATAAATGAAGTATACTACACAACATCACACAATTTTGTATAGATTGAATTACTTGGATGTTTGTATTATCTATTTTTGCCTCAAATTTTGTTACCCTATTAAAACATTAGCTAGCTTAACGTGGGCATTGGTCTCATGTGTTTCCGAGCTCTAAATCAAAAGTTACGGACGATTTAGTGCACATATGTCATGGTCACCGGTCAGTTAAAGTGATCATTCTAAACAGATCATTGGTGCTCACTGAGTAAAAGCTTATAAATGAAGCATAATGCATGGCATCACGTACTCTGGGATAGATTGGATTACTTGGACGCTTTGTCGTATCTAGTTCAATCTCAAATTTTGTAACATTATAGAAAATTGAACTAGCTTAATGTGGGCAATTGATTCGTGTCATTTTGAGCTACAAATCAAAATTTATGGACGATTTAGTGCAGACATGTAAAGTTGATCAGCCTGTTAAAATGATCATTCTAAACTGATAATTGGTGCTCATTGAGTAAAAGCGTATAAATGAAAAATAATGTATGGCATCACGCAGTTTGGGATGAACTAGATTACTTGTACGCTTTCTGTCTCAAATTTTTTCAAAGTATAGAAAATTGAGCTAGTTTAAGGTAAGCAATGGCTTCACGTCATTTTGAGCTTTAAATCAAAAGTTACGGATGATTTAGTGCACACATGTTAAGTTGATCGGCCAGTGAAAGTGATCATTATAAAGTGATCATTGGTGTTGATTGAGTAAATGCTTATAAATGAAGCATAATGCATAGCATCACACAGTTTTGGATAGATTGGATTACTTGGACTCTTTATCGTATCTATTTCTGTCCCAAATTTTGTTACACTATAGAAAATTGAGCTAGATTAACATGGGCATTGGATTCGTGTGTTTTTGAGCTCTAAAACAAAAGTTACACACGATTTAGTGCAGACATTTCAAGTTGATCAGCGAGTTAAAATGATCATTCTAAACAGATCATTGGTGCTCATTAAATAAAAGGCCTATAAATGAGGCATAAAGCATGGCATCACGCAGTTTAGGATAGATTGGATTACTTTCACAATTTGTCGTATCTAGTTCTGTTTTAAATTTTGTCACAATATAAAAAAATGAACTAGCTAAAAGTGGGCATTGGATTTGTGTCATTCTGAGCTATAAATCAAAAGTTATAGATGATTTTGTGCAGCCATGACAAGGTTATCGGCCAGTTAAAAATGGTGATTCTAAACTGATCATTGGTGCTCATTGAGTAAAAGCTTATAAATGAAAAATAATGCATGGTATCACGCAGTTTGGAAAGGATTGAATTACTTGGTCACTTTGTCGTATCTATTTCTGTCTCAACTTTTGTCACAATATATAAAATTAAGTCAACTTAACGAGGACATTTAGTTCGTGTTATTCTGAGCTCTAGATCAAAAGTTATGGACATATTAGTGCGGACATGTCAAGTTCATCGGTTAGTTAAAGTGATCATTCCAAACTGATCACTGGTGTTGATTGAGTAAAGATTTATAAATGAATAATAATGCATGGCATCACGCAATTTGGACTAGATCTGAGTACTTGGATGCTTTGTCAAGTTGATCGGCTTGTTAAAATGATCATTCTAAACATACATTGATGCTCATTAATTGAGTAAAAGCTTATAAATGAAGAATAATGCATGGCATCATGGAGTTTGGGATAAACTGGATTACTTGGACCCTTTTTCGTATCTATTTCTGTCTCAAAGCTTGACATAATATAGAAATTGAGCTAGCTTAACGTGGACATTGGATTCATATCATTCGAAGCTCTAAATGAAAAGTTACTGAGGATTTATTACGGACATGTCAAGTTGATAGGCCAGTTAAAGTTATCATTCTAAACAGATCATTGGTGCTGATTGACTAAAGCCTTATAAATGAAGAATAATGCATGGCACCATGCAGTTTGGGCTAGATTCGATTATATGGACGCTTTGTCGTATCTATTTCTGTCTCAAATTTTGTCAAAATATAGAAAATTGAGCTTGCTTATCATTGGCATTGGATTCGAGTCATTCTGAGTACTAAATCAAAAGGTACGACGATTTAGTGTGGTCATGTCAAGTTGATCGGCCATTTGATATTGCTATTCTAAATTGATCAGTGGTGCTCATTGATTAAAGGCTTATAAATGAAGCATAAAGCATGGAATCACGCAGTCTGGGATAGATTGGATTACTTTGACGCTTTGTTGTATCTAGTTCTCTCAAATTTTGTCACAATATAGAAAATTGAACTAGCTTAATGTGGGCATTGGATTGGTGTCATTCTAACCTATAAATAAAAAGTTATGGATGATAGAGTGCAGACATGTCAAGTTGATCGGCTAGTTAAAATGATCATTATAAACTGATCGTTGGTGCTCATTGAGTAAAAGCTTATAAATGAAGAATAATGCATGGCATCACGCGGTTTGGGATAGACTAGATTACTTGTACGCTTTGTTGTATCTATTTCTATCTCAAATTTTGTCAAAATATAGAAAACTGATCTAGCTTAACGTGGGCATTGGATTTCAGTCATTATGTGCTCAAAATCAAAAGATATGGACTATTTAGACCGGACATGTAAAGTTGATCGGACAGTGAATGTGATCATTGGTGCTGATGGATTAAACGCTTATAAATGAAGAATAATGCATAGCATCACGCAGTTTGGAATGGGTTCAATTACTAGGACGCTTTGTCCTATCTACTTCTGTCTCAAATTTTGTCACAATATAGAAAATTGAGCTAACGTAACGTTGGCATTGGATTTGTGTCATTATGAGCTCTAAATCAAAAGTTAAGGAGGATTTAGTGCAGACATGTCAAGTTGATCGGACAGTTAAAATGATCATTCTAAAATGATCATTGGTGATCATTAAGTAAAGGCTAATTAATGAAGCATAACGCATGGCATCACACAGTTTTGGATAGATTGGATTATTTGTATGCTTTGTCATATCTATTTCTGTCTCAAATTTTTGTTACAATATAGAAACCTGAGCTAGCTTAACGTAGGCATTGGATTTGTGTCATTCTGAGCTCTAAATCAAAAGTTATGGACGATTTAGTGCGGACATGTCAAGTTGATAGGCGAGTTGAAATGATCATTCTAAACTGATCATTGGTGCTCATTACGTAAAGGATTATAAATGAGGTATAAAGCATGGCATTAAGCAGTTTTGGATAGATTGGATAACTTTGACGCTTTGTCGTATCTACTTCTGTTTCAAATTTTGTCACAATATAGAAAATTGAACTAGCTTAATGTGGGCATTGGATTCGTGTCATTCTGAGCTATAATTCAAAAGTTATGGATGATTAAGTGCAGACATGACAAGTTCATCGACTAGTTAAAATGATCATTCTAAACTGATCATTGGTGCTCATTGAGTAAAAGCTTATAAATGAAAAATAATGCATGGCATCACGCTGCTTGGGAAGGATTGGATTACTTGGACACTTTGTCGTATCTATTTCTGGCTCAAATTTTGTCACAATATAGAAAACTGAGCTAGCTTAACGAGGCCATTTAATTCGTGTCATTCTGAGCTCTAAATCAAAAATTACGGACAATTTAGTGGGGACATGTCAAGTTCATCGACTAGTTAAAGTGATCATTCTAAACTGATCATTGGTGGTTATTGAGTAAAGACATATAAATGAAGCATAATGCATTGCATCACGCAGTTTGGGATAGATTGGATTACTTTGACGCTTTGCTATATCTAGTTCTATCTCAAATTTTGTCACAATATAGAAATTTGAACTAGCTTAATGTGGGCATTGGATTCCTGTCATAATTAGGTATAAATCAAAAGTTATGGACGATTTAATGCGGACATATCAAGTTGATAGGACAGTGAAAGTGATCTTTCTAAACTAATCATTGGGGCTTATTGATTAAATGCTTATAAATGAATCATAATGCATAGCATCACACAATTTTGGATAGATTGGATTACTTGGATGCTCTGACATATATTTATTTCTGTCTCAAATTTTGTAATACTATAGAAAATTGAGCTAGCATAACGTGAGAATTGATCTCTGTGTTTCTGAGCTCTAAATCAATAGTTACGAACGATTTAATGCAGACATGTCAAGTTGATTAGCTAGTTAAAGTGATCATTCTAAATTACTCACTAGTGCTATTTGAGTTAAATGAAGCATAATGTATGGCATCACACAAGTTTGGATAGGTTGGATTATTTGGACACTTTGTTGTATCTATTTATTTCTGAAATTTTGTTACACTATAGAAAATTTAGCTAGCTCAATGTCGGCATTGGATTCGTGCATTTCTGATCTCAATATCAAAAGTTATGGACAATTTAGTGCGAATGATTTAATGCAGACATGTCAAGTTGATCGGCCAGTTAAAATGATCATTCTAAGCTGATCATTGGTTCTCATGGAGTAAAAGCTTATAAATGAAAAATAATGCATGGCATCACGCAGTTTGGGATGGATTGGATTACTTGGACGCTTTGTGGTATCTATGTCTATCTAAAATTTTGTCACAATATAAAAATTGAGCTAGCTTAACATGTACATTGGATTAGTGTCCTTGTGAGCTCAAAATCAAAAGTTATGGACGATTTAGTGCGGACATGTCAAGTTGATCGACCAGCTAATGTGATAATTCTAAACTGATCATTGGTGCTCATTAAGTGAAGGCTTATAAATGAAGTACAACACATGGCATCACATAGTTTTGGATAGATTGGATTATTTAGATGCTTTATTGTATCTATTTCTGTCTCAAGTTTTATTACTATATAGAAAATTGAGCTAGCTTAATGTGGGCATTGGATTTGTGTCATTCTGAGCTCTAAATCAAAAGTTACGGACAATTCAGTGCGGACATATCAAGTTGAGTGGCCAGTTAAATTGATCATTCTAAACAGATCATTGGTGCTCATTAAGTAAAAGCTTATAAATGAAACATAAAGCATGGCATCAAAAAGTTTGGATAGATTGGATTACTTGGACGCTTTGTCGTCATTATTTCTGTCTCAAATTTTGTCAAAATATAGAAAGTTGAGCTTGTTTAGCATGGTCATTGGATTCTTGTCATTCTGATCTCTAAATCAAAAGTTATGGACGCTTTAGTGTGAACATGTCAAGTTGATCGGTCACTTGATATGATTATTCTAAACTGATCATTGGTTCTCATTGAGTAAAAGGTTATAAATGAAGTTTTATGCAGGGAATCACGGAGTTCGGGATAGATTGGATCACTTGGATGCTTTTTCGCTTCTAGTTCTGTCTCAAATTTTGTCACAATATAGAAAATTGAACTAGCTTAAGGGCATTTGATTCGTGTCACTCTGAGCTAGAAATCAAAAGCTATGGACAGTTTAATGTAGATATGACAAGTTGATCGGCCAGTTAAAATGATCATTCTAAACTGATCATTGGTGCTTATTGAGTAAAAGCTTATAAATGAAGAATAATGCATGGCATCACACAGTTTGGGATAGACTGGATTACTTGTACGCTTTGTTGTATCTATATCTGTCTCAAATTTTGTCATAATATAGAAAATCGAGCCAGTTTAACGTGGGCATTGGATTTGTGTCATTCCGAGCTCTAAATCAAAAGTTACGGACGATTTAGTGCGGACATATCAAGTTGATTAGCTAGTTAAAGTGATCATTCCAAACTGATCATTGGTGCTGATTGAGTTAAGGCTTATAAATGAAGCATAATGCATGACATCACATAGTTTTGGATTGATTGGAGTACTTGGATGCATTGTCGTATCTATTTATGTCTGAAATTTTGTTACACTATAGAAAATTTATCTAGCTTAATGTGAGAATTGGATTCGTGCTTTTCGGAGCTCCAAATCAAAAGTTACGGACGATTTAGTGCAGATGATTTAATGCAGACATGTCAAGTTGATCGGCCAGTTAACATGATCATTCTAAATTGATCATTTGTTCTCATTGAGTAAAGGCTTATAAATGAAAAATAATGCATGCATCACGCAGTTTGAGATGGATTAGATTAGTTGGACGCTTTGTAGTATCTATCTATGTGTCAAATTTTGTCACAATATAGAAAATTGAGATAGGTTAACGTGGGCATTGGATTCATGTCCTTGTGAGCTCTAAATCAAAAGTTATGGACTATTTAGAGTGGATATGTCAAGTTGATCGGCCAGTTAAATTGATCATTCTAAACTGATCATTGGTACTCATTAAGTTAAGGCTTATAAATGAAGTATAACACATGGCATCACATAGTTTTGGATAGATTGGATTATTTGGATGCTTTATCGTATCTATTTTTGTCTCAAATTTTGTTTCAATATAGAAAATTTAGCTAGCTTAACGTGGGCATTGGATTTGTATCATTCTGAGCTCTAAGTTAAAAATTACTGGCGATTTAGTGCAGACATATCTAGTTGATTGGCTAGTTAAAGTGATCATTCTAAACTGATCATTGGTGCTCATTAAGTAGAGGCTTATAAATGAAACAGAAAGCATGGCATCAAAATGTTTGGATAGATTGGATTACTTGGACGCTTTGTCGTCTCAGTTTCTACCTCAAAATTTGTCAAAATATAGAAAATTGATCTTGTTTATCATGAGCATTGGATTCGTGTCATTCTGAGCTAGAAATAAAAAGTTATGGACGATTAAGGGCAGATATGACAAATTGATCAGCCAGTTAAAATGATCATTCTAAAGTGATCATTGGTGCTTATTCAGTAAAAGCATATAAATGAAAAATAATGCATGGCATCACACAGTTTGGGAAGGATTGGATTATTTGGATGCTTTGTCATTTCTATTTCGGTTTCAAATTTTGTCACAATATAGAAAATTGAGCTAGCTTAACGTGGGCATTTGATTCGTGTATTTCTGAGCTCTAAATCAAACGTTACGGACGATTTAGTGTAGACATGTCAAGTTGATTAGTCATTTAAAGTGATCATTCTAAACTGATCATTGGTGCTGATTGAGTAAAGGCTTATAAATGAAGATAAATGCATGACATCACGCTGTTGGGGATAGATTGGATTACTTGGACATTCTGTCATATCAAGTTATATCTCAAATTTTGTCACAATATAGAAAATTGAGCTAGCTTAATGTGGGCATTCGATTCGTGTCATTCTGAGCTATAAATGAAAAGTTATGGACAATATAGTGCATACATGTCAAGTTGATCGGCTAGTTAAAATGATCATTCTAAAGTGATCGTTGGTGCTCATTGAGTAAAAGCTTGTAAATGAAGAATAATGCATGGCATCACGCAGTTTGGGAATGACTGGATTACTTGGACGCTTTGTCATATCTATTTCTGTCTCAAATTTTATCACAATAAAGAAAATTGAGCTAGCTTAACGTAAGCATTGGATTTGTGTCATTCTGAGCTCTAAATCGAATGTTACGGGTGATTTAGTGCGAACATGTCAAGTTGATCGGACAGTGAAAATGATTATTCTAAACTGAACATTGGTGCTGATTGATTAAACGCTTATTAATGAAGCATAATGTGTAGCATCACACAGTTTTGGATAGATTGGATTACTTGGATGCATTGATGTATCTATTTCTTTTACAAATATTGGTTATACTATAGAAAATTGAGCTAGCTTAACGTGGGAATTGATTTGTGTGTTTTTGAGTTCTAAATTAAAAGTTATGAACTATTTAGTATGGACGATTTAGTGCAGACATGACAAGTTGATCGGCCAATTAAAATGATCATTCAAAACTGATGATTGGTCCTCATCAAGTAAATTCTTATAAATGAAAAATAATGCATGGCATCTCGCATTTTGGGATGCATTGGATTTCTTGGATGCTTTATTGTATCTATTTCTGTCTCAAATTTTGTCACAATATAGAAAATTTAGCTAGCTTAGCGTGGACATTGGATTCGTGTCATTCTATGTTTTAAATCAAAAGTTACGGACAATTTAGTGCGGACGTGTCAAGTTTAGTGGCCAGTTAAAGTGATCGTTCTAAACAGATCATTGGTGCTCATTGAGTAAAGGCTAATAAATGAAGCATAAAGCATGTCATCACACAGTTTGATATAGATTGGATTACTTGGACGCTTTGTCGTATCTATTTATGTCTCAAATGGTGTTACTATATAGAAAATTGAGCTTGCTTAACATGGGCATTGGATTCGTGTCATTCTTAGTTTTAAATCAAAAATTACGGACAATTTAGTGCGGACATGTCAAGTTGAGTGGCCAGTTAAAGTGATCATTCTAAACAGATCATTGGTGCTCATTTAGTAAAGGCTTATAAATGAAGAAATAATGCATGGCAGAACGCAATTTGGGATTGACTGGATTACTTGGATGGTTTTCCGTATGTATTTATGTCTCAAATTTTGTCATAATATAGAAAATCGGCTAGCCAAACAAAGGCATTGGATTCGTGTCATTCTGAGCTGTAAATCAAAATATACAGACGATTTTCTACATACAAGTCAAGTTGATCGGCCAATTAAAGTAATCATTCAAAACTGATCATTGGTGCTCATTGATTAAAGGCTTATAAATGATGTATAATGCATGGCATCACACAGTTTGGGATAGATTGGATTACTTGAACGTTTTGTCGTGCCTATTTATGCCTCAAATTTTGTTACAATATCTAAAATTAAGCTAGCTTAACATGGGCATTGGATTTGTGTCATATTGAGCTCTAAATCAAAAGTTAAGTTCAATTTAGTGCGTACATTTCAAGTTGATCGGGCTCATTAAATAAAGGCTTATAAGTGAAGCATAAAGCATGGCATCACCCAGTTTGGGATAGATTAGATTACTTGAGCTCTTCGTCGTCTCTATTTTTTTCTCAAATTTTGTAAAAATATAGAAAATTGAGCTCGCTTAACGTGGGTAATGGATTTGTGTCATTTTGAGCTCAAATTCAAAATTTACTGACGATTTAGTGCGGACATGTCAAGTTTATCGTCCAGTTAAAGAGATCATCCTAAACTTAACAGTGGTGGTCATTGAGTAAATGCTTATAAATGAAGCCTAAAGAATGGCATCACGCTGTTTAGGATAGATCGGATTACTTGGACGCTTTGTCGTCTCTACTTTTGTCTCAAATTTTGTCAAAATATAGCAAATTTATCAACTTAACGTGAACATTGGGTTCAGGTCATTATGAGCTCCAAATAGAGAGTTACGGACAATTTACTGTGGACTTGTCAAGTTGATCGGCCAGTTAATATAATTATTCTAAACTAATCATTGGTGCTCATTGAGTAAAGGCTTATAAATGAAGCATAATGCATACCATCAGACAATTTTGGATAGATTGGATTACCTGGACGCTTTGTCATATCTATTTCTGTCTCAAATTTTTTTCAAAATATAGAGAAATGAGCTAGCTTAACGTGGGCATTGGATTCGTGTCATTCTGAGCTCTAAATCAAAAGTTACAGAGGATTTAGTGTGGACATGTCAAGTTGATCGGCCAGTTAAAGTGATCATTCTAAACTTATCATTGGTGCTCATTAACTAAAATCTTATAATTGAAGCCTATAGAATGGCATCACGCAATTTGGGATAGATTGGATTACTTGGACACTTTGTCGTCTCTACTTCTATTTCAAAATTTTGTCAAAATATAGAAAATATATCTAGCTTTACGTGGCCATTGGATTCGTGTCATTATGAGCTCAAAATCAGGAGTTACAGACGATTTACTGTGGACATATCAAGTTGGATTACTTGGACGCTTTGCCGTTTGTATTTCTATTTCAAATTTTGTCAAAATATCGAAAAGTGAGTTAGTTTAAAGTGGGCATTGGATTCGTGTCATACTTGGCCCTAAACAAAAATTTACAAACGATTTAGTGCGGACATGTCAAGTTGATCAGCCAGTTAAAGGGATCATTCTAAACTGATCATTGGTGCTCATTAAGTAAATGCTTATAACAGAAGCATAATGCATGGCACCACGGAGTTTGGGATATATTGGATTACTTGGACGCTTTGTCGTCTCTTTTTATCTCTCAAAGTTTGTGAAAATATAGAGAAATGAGCTAGCTTAACGAGGACATTGGATTTGTGTCATTCTGAGCTCTAAATCAAAATTTGCGAACGATTTAATGTGTACATGTCAAGTTGATCGGCCAGTTAAAGTGATCATTCTAAATTATTCAATGGTGCTCATTAAGTTAAGGCTTGTAAATAAAGCCTAAAGAATGGCATCACGCAGTTTGGGATAGATTGGATCATTTGGACGCTTTGTCGTCTTCTACTTCTGTCTCAAATTTTATCAAAATATAGAAAATGTATCAAGCTTAAAGTAGGCATTGGATTCGTGTCATTTTGACCTCAAAACCAAAAGTTACGGTCCTGTTACAGCGGACCTGTCATGTTGATCAGCCTGATAATATGATTATTCTAAACTGATCATTGGTGATCATTGAGTAAAGGCTTATAAATAAAGCATAGTGCATGGGATCACATAGTTTTCGATAGATTGGATTACGTCGACAAAGCGTATCTATTTTTGCCTCAAATTTTGTTACAGTATAAAAATTTGAGCTAGCTTAACGTGCACATTGGATTCGAATATTTCTCAGCTCCAGATCAAAAGTTAAGGACGATTTATTGCAGACCTGTCAAGTTGATCGGCTAGTTAAAGTGATCATTCTAAACTGAACATTTGTGCTCATAAACTAAAGGCTTATAAATGAAACATAAATCATAGCATCACACAGTTTGGGAGAGATTGGATTACTGGGACATTTTTTCGTCTCTATTTCTGTCTCAAATTTTGTAATTAATATAGAAAATTGAGCTACCTTAATGTGGGTATTTGATTTTTGTCATTTTGAACATTAAATCAAAATTTACGGACGATTTAGTGGGGACATGTCAAGTTTATCGGCCTGTTAAAGTGATCATTCTAAACTGAACAGCGGTGCTCATTTAGTAAAGGTTTATAAATGAAGCATAAAGCATGGCATCGTGTAGTTAGGGATAGATTGGATTACATGGACGCTTTTTCGTATCTAGCTCTATCTATAATTTTGTCACAATATTGAAAATTGAACTAGGTTAATGTGGACATTGGATTCGTGTCATTCCGAGCTCTAAATCAAAAGTTACGGACAATTTAGTGCGGACGATTTAGTGCGGACATGTCATGTTAATCAGCCAGTTAAAGTGATCATTCTAAACTGATCATTGGTGCTCATTGTGTAAAGGCTTCTAACTGAAGCATAATGTATGGCATCACACAGTTTTGGATATATTGGATTACTTGGACGCTTTGTCATATCTAATTCTGTCTCAAATTTTATTACTAAATAGAAAATTGAGCTAGATTAACGTGGACATTGGATTCGTGTGTTTTGGAGCTCTAAATCGAAAGATACACACGATTTAGTGCAGACATGTTAAGTTGATCGACCAGTGAAAGTGATCATTCTAAACTGACCATTGGTGCTGATTGAGTAAACGCTTATAAATGAAGCATAATGAATAGCATCACACAGTTTTGGATAGATTGGATAACTTGTTTGCTTTGTCGTATCTATTTTTGTCTCAAATTTCGTTACACTATAGAAAATTGAGCTAACTTAACGTGGGTATTGAATTCGTGTGTTTCTGATCTTTAAATAAAAAGTTACAGACGATTTTGTGTAGACATGTAAAGTTGATCGGCGAGTTAAAATGATCATTTTAAACTAATCATTGGTGCTCATTAAGTGAGGCATAGAAATGAGGCATAAAGCATGGCATCACACATTTTGGGATAGATTGGATTACTTGTACGCTTTGTTGTATCCAGTTCTGTTTCAAATTTTGTCATAACATAGAAAATTGAACTAGCTTAATGTGGGTAATTGATTCGTGTCATTCTAAGCTGTAAATTAAAAGTATTGACGATTTAATGCGGACATGACAAGTTGATCGGCCACTTAAAATGATCATTCTAAACTGAACATTGGTTATCACTAAGTAAAAGCTTATAAATGAAAAATAATGCATGGCATTACACAGTTTGGGAAGAGTTGGATTACTTGTATGCTTTGTCGTATCTAATTCTGTCTCAAAATTTTTCACAATATAGAAAATTGAGCTAGCTTAATATCGGAATTTGATTCATGTCATTCAGAGTTCTAAATCAAAATTTACGGACGATTTAGTGCGGACATATCAAGTTGATAGGCCAATTAAAGTGATCATTCTAAACTGATCATTGGTGCTGATTGAGTAAAGGCTTAAAAATGAAGCATAATGGATGGCATCACGCAGTTTGGATAGATTGGATTACTTGGACGCTTTTTCGTATCTAGTTCTGTCTCAAATTTTTACATAATATAGAAAATTGAATTAATTTAATGTGGGCATTGGATTCAGTGTCATTCTGATCTACAAATCAAAAGTTATGAACAATTTAGTGCACACATGTCAAGTTTATTGGCCAGTAAAAATGCTCATTTTTAACTGATCATTGATG
>JAENJI010000013.1:13905568-13925016 GCA_018901935.1 Pugionium cornutum
TGGAGTACTTGGATGCTTTGTCGTATCTATTTCTGTTTTAAATTTTGTCACAATATAGAAAATTAAACTAGCTTAATGTGGGTATTGGATTCGTGTCATTCTGAGCTATAAATAAAAAGTTATGGACGATTTAGTGCAGACATGACAAGTTGATTGGCCAGTTAAAATGATCATTCTACATTGATCATTAGTGCTGATTGAGTAAAGGCTTATAAATGGAGCATAATGCATGGCATCAGAAAGTTTTGGATACATCGGATTACTTGTACGCTTTTGTCATATCTATTTCTTTCTCAAATTTGTTACACTATAGAAAATTGAGCTAGCTTAATGTGGGCATTGGATTCATGTCATTCAGAGCTCTTAATCAAAAGTTACGAACGATTTAGTGCGGACATGGCAAGTTCATCGGATAGTTAAAGTCATCATTCTAAACTGATCATAGGTGCTCATTGAGTAAAGGCTAATAAATGGAGCATAATGCATGGCATCACAAAGTTTTGGATAGATTGGATTACTTGCACGCTTTTTCATATCTATTTTTGTGTCAATTTTTGTAACAAATATAGAAAGTTGAGCTAGCTTAACGTGGGCATTGGATTCGTGTTTTTCGGAGCTCTAAATCGAAAACTACACACGATTTAGTGCGCACAAGTCAAGTTGATCCACCAGTTAAAGTGATCATTCTAAACTAATCATTGGTGCCCATTCAGTAAAGCCTTATAAATGAAGTATAAAGCATGTCATCAAGTTGTTGGGATAGATTGGATTACTTGGAGGCTTTGTCGTCTCTATTTCTGTCTCAAATTTTGACAAAATATAGAAAATTGAGCTTGTTTTACATGCGCATTGGATTCGTGTCATTCTAAGCTCTAAATCAAAAGTTATGGACGATTTAGGGTGGATATGTCAATTTACTTGACCACTTAATATGATTATTCGAAATAGATCATTGGTGCTCATTGAATAAAGGCTTATAAATGAAGCATAATGCATTGCATCACGCAGTTTGAGATAGATTGGATTAGTTGGACACTTTGTCGCATCTAGTTCTGACTCAAATTTTGCAACAATATAGAAACTTGAGCTAGCTTAACGTGGCATTGGATTCGTGTCATTCTGAGCTATAAATCAAAAGTTACGTATGATTTAGTGTAGACATGTCAAGATGATCGACCAGTTAAAGTGATCATTCTAAACTGAACATTTGTGCTCATTAAGTAAAGGCTTATAAATGAAGTATAATGCATTGTATCACACAGTTTCGGATAGATTGGATTACTCGGATGCTCTATCGTATCTATTTCTGTCTCAAGTTTTGCTTCAATATAGAAAATTGAGCTACCTTAACGTGGGCATTGGATTTGTGTCATTCTGAGCTCCAAATCAAAAGTTACTGATGATTTAGAGCGGACATGTCAAGTTGAGTGGCCAGTTAAAGTGATCATTCTAAACAGATCATTGTTGCTCATTAAGTAAAGGCTTATAATAAAGTATAATGCATAGCATCAAGTAGTTTGGATAGATTGGATTATTTAGACGATTTTTCGTCTTTATTTCTGTCTCAAATGTTGTCAAAATATAGAAATTTTGGCTTGCTTAACATGGGCATTGGATTCGTGTCATTCGGAGCTCTTAATTAAAAGTTATGGACGACATAGTGTGAACATGTCAAGTTGATCGAGCAGTTAATATGATTATTTTAAACTGATCATTGGTGCTCATTGAGTAAAGGCTTATAAATGCATGGCATCACACAATTTGGGATAGATTGGATTACTTGGATGCTTTTTCGGATCTTGTTTTGTCTCAAATTTTGTCATAAAATAGAAAATTGATGTAGCTTAATGTGGGCATCGGATTCGTGTCATTCTAAGCTAACAATAAAAATTTATGGACGATTTAGTGTAGACATGTCAAATTGACCGGCTAGTTAAAATGATCGTTCTAAACTGATTATTGGTGTTCATTGAGTAAATGCTTATAAATGAAGAATAATGCATGGCATAACGTAGTTTGGGATGGACTGGATTAGTTGAACGCTTTGTCGTATCTAGTTCAGTCTCAAATTTTGTCAAAATATAGAAAATTGAACGAGCTTAATGTGGGCAATTGATTGTTGTCATTCTGAGCTATAAATCAAGTTTTATGGACGATATAGTGCAAACATGTCAAGGTGATCGGCCAGTTAAAATGATCATTCGAAACTGATCGGTTGTGCTCATTGAGTAAAAGCTAATAAATGAAGAATAATGCATAGCATCACACAGTTTGGGATGGAATGGATTACTTGGACGCTTGTGTATCTATTCTCTCTCAAACTTTTTCAAAATAAAGAGACTTAAGGTAGCTTAATGTGGGCATTGGATTCATGTCATTCAGAGCTCAAAATCAAAAGTTACGAACAATTTAGTGCGGTCATGGCAAGTTCATCGGATAGTTAAAGTCATCATTCTAAACTGATCATTGGTACTCATTGAGTAAAGGCTTATAAATGGAGCATAATGCATGGCATCACAAAGTTTTGGATAGCTTGGATTACTTGGACGGTTTTGTCGTATCTATTTTTGTCTCAAATTTTGTTACACTATAGAAAATTGAGCTAGCTTAACGTGGGCATTGGATTCATGTGTTTCTGACCTCTAAATCAAAAGTTACAAATGATTTAGTGCATACATGTCAAGTTGATTGGCGAGTTAAAATGATCATTCTAAACTGATCATTGGTGCTCATTAAGTAAAGAATTATAAATGAGGCATAAAGCATGGCATCACATAGTTTGGGATAGATTGGATTACTTGGATGCTTTGTCGTATCTATTTCTGTTTCAAATTTTGTCACAATATAGAAAATTAAACTAGCTTAATGTGGGCATTGGTTTCGTGTCATTTTGAGCTATAAATCAAAAGTTATGGACGATTTAGTGCAGACATGAAAAGTTGATTGGCCAGTTAAAATGATCATTCCATAGTGATCATTGGTGCTCATTGAGTAAAGGCTTATAAATGGAGCATAATGCATGGCATCACAAAGTTATGGATACATTAGATTACTTGCATGCTTTTGTCGTATCTATTTCTGTCTCAAATTTTGTTACACTATAGAAAATTGAGCTAGTTTACTCTGGGCATTGGATTCGTGTCATTCAGAGCTCTAAATCAAAAGTTACGAACGATTTAGTGCGGACATGGCAATTTCATCGGATAGTTAAAGTCATCATTCTAAACTGATCATTGGTGCTCATTGAGTAAAGTCTTATAAATGGAGCATAATGCATGGCCTCACAAATTTTTGGATAGATTGGATTACTTGCACGCTTTTGTCGTATCTATTTCTGTCTCAGATTTTGTTACACTATAGAAAATTGAGCTACCATAACGTGGGTATTGGATTCGTGTGTTTCTGACCTAAATTAAAAGTTACGAATGATTTAGTGCATACATGTCAAGTTGATGGGCGAGTAAAAATGATAATTCTAATCTGATCATTGGCGCTCAATTAGTAAAGACTTATAAATGAGGCATAAAGCATGGCATCACGTGGTTTCGGATAGATTGGAGTACTTGGATGCTTTGTCGTATCTATTTCTGTTT
The DNA here is from genome assembly GCA_018901935.1 of Pugionium cornutum. NCBI lineage: Eukaryota > Viridiplantae > Streptophyta > Magnoliopsida > Brassicales > Brassicaceae > Pugionium > Pugionium cornutum. Next base: position 13,909,162 of record JAENJI010000013.1, read on the forward strand.
TAAATTTTGTCAAAATATAGAAAATTAAACTAGCTTAATGTGGGTATTGGATTCGTGTCATTCTGAGCTATAAATAAAAAGTTATGGACGATTTAGTGCAGACATGACAAGTTGATTGGCCAGTTAAAATGATCATTCTACAATGATCATTAGTGCTGATTGAGTAAAGGCTTATAAATGGAGCATAATGCATGGCATCAGAAAGTTTTGGATACATCGGATTACTTGCACGCTTTTGTCATATCTATTTCTGTCTCAAATTTATTACACTATAGAAAATTGAGCTAGCTAAATGTAGGCATTGGATTCATGTCATTCAGAGCTCTTAATCAAAAGTTACGAACGATTTAGTGCGGACATGGCAAGTTCATCGGATAGTTAAAGTCATCATTCTAAACTGATCATTGGTGCTCAGTGAGTTAAGGCTAATAAATGGAGCATAATGCATGGCATCACAAAGTTTTGGATAGATTGGATTACTTGCACGATTTTTCATATCTATTTTTGTGTCAATTTTGTAACAAATATAGAAAATTGAGCTAGCTTAACGTGGGCATTGGATTCGTGTTTTTCGGAGCTCTAAATCGAAAACTACACACGATTTAGTGCGCACAAGTCAAGTTGATCCACCAGTTAAAGTGATCATTCTAAACTAATCATTGGTGCCCATTAAGTAATGCCTTATAAATGAAGTATAAAGGATGTCATCAAGTTGTTGGGATAGATTGGATTACTTGGAGGCTTTGTCGTCTCTATTTCTGTCTCAAATTTTGACAAAATATAGAAAATTTAGCTTGTTTAACATGCGCATTGGATTCGTGTCATTCTAAGCTCTAAATCAAAAGTTATGGACGATTTAGGGTGGATATGTCAATTTACTCGACCACTTAATATGATTATTCTAAATAGATCATTGGTGCTCATTGAATAAAGGCTTATAAATGAAGCATAATGCATGGCATCACGCAGTTTGAGATAGATTGGATTAGTTGGACGCTTTGTCGCATCTAGTTCTGACTCAAATTTTGCCACAATATAGAAACTTGAGCTAGCTTAACGTGGCATTGGATTCGTTTCATTCTGAGCTATAAATAAAAAGTTACAAACGATTTAGTGTAGACATGTCAAGAGGATCGACCAGTTAAAGTGATCATTCTAAACTGATCATTTGTGCTTATTAAGTAAAGGCTTATAAATGAAGTATAATGCATTGTATCACACAGTTTTGGATAGATTGGATTACTCGGATGCTCTATCGTATCTATTTCTGTCTCAAGTTTTGCTTCAATATAGAAAATTGAGCTAGCTTAACGTGGGCATTGGATTTGTGTCATTCTGAGCTCCAAATCAAAAGTTTGTGACGATTTAGAGCGGACATGTCGAGTTGAGTGGCCAGTTAAAGTGATCATTCTAAACAGATCATTGTTGCTCATTAAGTAAAGGCTTATAATAAAGTATATTGCATGGCATCAAGTAGTTTGGATAGATTGGATTATTTAGACGATTTTTCGTCTTTATTTCTGTCACAAATGTTGTCAAAATATAGAAATTTTGGCTTGCTTAACATAGGCATTGGATTCTTGTCATTCGGAGCTCTTAATTAAAAGTTATGGACGACTTAGTGTGAACATGTCAAGTTGATCGAGCAGTTAATATGATTATTTTAAACTGATCATTGGTGCTCATTGAGTAAAGGCTTATAAATGCATGACATCACACAATTTGGGATAAATTGGATTACTTGGACGCTTTTTCGGATCTTGTTTTGTCTCAAATTTTGTCATAAAATAGAAAATTGATGTAGCTTAATGTGGGCATCGGATTTGTGTCATTCTGAGCTAACAATAAAAATTTATGGACGATTTAGTGTAGATATGTCAAATTGACCGGCTAGTTAAATATGATCGTTCTAAACTGATTATTGGTGTTCATTGAGTAAATGCTTATAAATGAAGAATAATGCATGGCATAACGTAGTTTGGGATGAACTGGATTAGTTGAACGCTTTGTCATATCTAGTTCAGTCTCAAATTTTGTCAAAATATAGAAAATTAAACTAGCTTAATGTGGGCAATTGATTGTTGTCATTCTGAGCTATAAATCAAGTGTTATGGACGATATAGTGCAAACATTTCAAGGTGTTCGGCCAGTTAAAATGATCATTCGAAACTGATCAGTTGTGCTCATTGAGTAAAAGCTAATAAATGAAGAATAATGCATAGCATCACACAGTTTGGGATGGAATGGATTACTTGGACGCTTGTGTAACTATTCTCTCTCAAACTTTTTCAAAATAAAGAGAATTAAGCTAGCTTAATGTGGGCATTGGATTCATGTCATTCAGAGCTCTAAATCAAAAGTTACGAACAATTTAGTGCGGTCATGGCAAGTTCATCGGATAGTTAAAGTCATCATTCTAAACTGATTATTGGTACTCATTGAGTAAAGGCTTATAAATGGAGCATAATGCATGGCATCACAAAGTTTTGGATAGACTGGATTACTTGCACTGTTTTGTCGTATCTATTTTTGTCTCAAATTATGTTACACTATAGAAAATTGAGCTAGCTTAACGTGGGCATTGGATTCGTGTGTTTCTGACCTCTAAATCAAAAGTTACAAATGATTTAGTGCATACATGTCTAGTTGATTGGCGAGTTAAAATGATCATTCTAAACTGATCATTGGTGCTCATTAAGTAAAGAATTATAAATGAGGCATAAAGCATGGCATCACAAAGTTTGGGATAGATTGGATTACTTGGATGCTTTGTCGTATCTATTTCTGTTTCAAATTTTGTCACAATATAGAAAATTAAACTAGCTTAATGTGGGCATCGGATTCGTGTCATTTTGAGCTATAAATCAAAAGTTACGGACGATTTAGTGCAGACATAAAAAGTTGATTGGCCAGTTAAAATGATCGTTCTACAGTGATCACTGGTGCTCATTGAGTAAAGTCTTATAAATGGAGCATAATACATGGCCTCACAAAGTTTTGGATAGATTGGATTACTTGCACGCTTTTGTCGTATCTATTTTTGTCTCCGATTTTGTTACACTATAGAAAATTGAGCTAGCATAACTTGGGCATTGGATTCGTGTGTTTCTGACCTATAAATTAAAAGTTACGAATGATTTAGTGCATAACATGTCAAGTTGATTGGCGAGTAAAAATGATCATTCTAAACTGATCATTGGCGCTCAATAAGTAAAGACTTATAAATGAGGCATAAAGCATGGCATCACGTGGTTTGGGATAGATTGGAGTACTTGGATGCTTTGTCGTATCTATTTCTGCTTCAAATTTTTTCACAATATAGAAAATTAAACTAGCTTAATGTGGGTTTTGGATTCGTGTCATTCTGAGCTATAGATCAAAAGTTATGGACGATTTAGTGCAGACATGACAAGTTGATTGGCCAGTTAAAATGATCATTCTACAATGATCATTAGTGCTGATTGAGTAAAGGCTTATAAATGGAGCATAATGCATGGCATCAGAAAGTTTTGGATACATCGGATTACTTGCACGCTTTTGTCATATCTATTTCTGTCTCAAATTTATTACACTAGGGAAAATTGAGCTAGCTTAATGTGGGCACTGGATTCATGTCATTCAGAGCTCTTAATCAAAAGTTACGAACGATTTAGTGCGGACATGGCAAGTTCATCGGATAGTTAAAGTCATCATTCTAAACTGATCATTGGTGCTCATTAAGTAAAGGCTAATAAATGGAGCATAATGCATGGCATCACAAAGTTTTGGATAGATTGGATTACTTGCACGCCTTTGTCGTATCTTTTTCTGTGTCAAATTTTGTTACACTATAGAAAATTGAGCTAGCTTAACGTGGGCATTGGATTCGTGTGTTTCTAACCTCTAAATAAAAAGTTATGAATGATTTAGTGCATACATGTCAAGTTGATTGGCGAGTTAAAATGATCATTCTAAACTGATCATTGGCGCTCATTAACTAAAGGCTTATAAATGAGGCATAAAGCATGGCATCACGTAGTTTGGGATAGATTGGATTACTTGGATGCTTTGTCGTATCTATTTCTGTTTCAAATTTTGTCACAATATAGAAATTTAAACTAGCGTAATGTGGGCATTAAATTCGTGTCATTCTGAGCTATAACTCAAAAGTTATGTACGATTTAGTGCAGGCATGACAAGTTGATTGGCTAGTTAAAATGATCATTCTACACTATTCATTGGTGCTTATTGAGTAAAAGCTAATAAATGGAGCATAATGCATGGCATCACAAAGTTTTGCATAGATTGGATTACTTGCACGCTTTTGTCGTATCTATTTCTGTCTCAAATTTTGCTATACTATAGAAAATAGAGCTAACTTAAAGCTGGCATTGGATTCGTGTCATTCAGAGCTCTAAATCAAAAGTTACGAACCATTTAGTGCGGACATGGCAAGTTCATCGAATAGTTAAAGTCATCATTCTAAACTGAAAATTGGTGCTCATTGAGTAAAGGGTTATAAATGGAGCATAATGCATGGCATCACAAAGTTTTGGATAGATTGGATTACTTGCACACTTTTGTCATATGTATTTCTATCTCAAATTTTGTTACACTATAGAAAATTGAGCTAGTTTAACGTGGGCATTGGATTCGTGTCTTTCTTACCTCTAAATCAAAAGTTACGAATGATTTTGTGCATACATGTCAAGTTGATTGGCGAGTTAAAATGATCATTCTAAAATGATCGTTGGCCCTCATTAAGTAAAGACTTATAAATGAGGCATAAAGCATGGCATCACGTAGTTTGGGATAGATTGGATTACTTGGATGCTTTATCGTATCTATTTCTATTTCAAATTTTTTCACGGTGTAGAAAATTAAGCTAGCTTATTGTGGGCATTGGTATCGTGTCATTTGGAACTATAAATCAAAAGTTATGGACGATTTAGTGCAGGCATGACAAGTTGATTGGCCAGTTAAAATGATCATTCTACACTGTTCATTGGTGCTTATTGAGTAAAGGCTAATAAATGGAGCATAATGCATGGCATCACAAAGTTTTGTATAGATTGGATTACTTGCACGCTTTTGTCATATCTATTTCTGTCTCAAATTTTGCTACACTATAGAAAATAGAGCTAACTTAAAGTGGGCATTGGATTCGTGTCATTCAGAGCTCTACATCAAAAGTTACGAACCATTTAGTGCGGACATGGCAAGTTCATCGGATAGTTAAAGTCATCATTCTAAACTGATCATTGGTGCTCATTGAGTAAAGGGTTATAAATGAAGCATAATGCATGGCATCACAAAGTTTTGGATAGATTGGATTACTAGCACGCTTTTGTCGTATGTATTTCTATATCAACTATAGAAAATTTAGCTAGTTTAACGTGGGCATTGGATTCGTGTCTTTCTTACCTCTAAATCAAAAGTTACGAATGATTTTGTGCATACATGTCATGTTGATTGGCGAGTTAAAATGACATTCTAAAATGATCGTTGGCGCTAATTAAGTAAAGACTTATAAATGAGGCATAAAGCATGGCATCACGTAGTTTGGGATAGATTGGATTACTTGGATGCTTTATCGTATCTATTTCTGTTTCAAATTTTTTCACGGTATAAAAAATTAAGCTAGCTTATTGTGGGCATTGGTATCGTGTCATTCGGAGCTATAAATCAAAAGTTATGGACGATTTAGTGCAGAAATGACAAGTTGATTGGCCAGTTAAAATGATCATTCTACACTGATCATTGGTGCTCATTGAGTAAAGGCTTATAAATGAAGCATAATGCATGGCATCACGCAGTTTGGCATAGATTGGATTACTTGGACGCTTTGTCGTATCTATTTCTATCTCTAATTTTATCACAATATAGAAAATTGAGCTAGCATAATGTGGGCACTGGATTCGTTCATTCAGAGCTCTAAATCAAAAGTTATGAACGATTTAGTGCGGACATGGCAAGTTCATCGGATAGTTAAAGTCATCATTTTAAATTGATAATTGGTGCTCATTGAGTAAAGGCTTATAAATGGAGCATAATGCATGGCATCACATAGTTTCGGATAGATTGGATTACTTGCATGCTTTTATCGTATCTATTTCTATCTCAAATTTTGTTGCCCTATAGAAAATTGAGCTAGCTTAACGTGGGCATTGGATTCGTGTGTTTCTTAACTCTAAATCAAAAGTTACGAATGATTTAGTGTATACATGTCAAGTTGATTGGCAAGTTAAAATGATCATTCTAAACTGATCATTGGTGCTCATTAAGTAAAGAATTATAAATGAGGCATAAAGCATGGCATCACGTAGTTTGGGATAGATTGGATTACTTGGACGCTTTGTCGTATCTATTTCTATTTCAAATCTTGTCACAATATAGAAAATTAAACTAGCTTAATGTGGGCATTGGATTCGTGTCATTTTGAGCTATAAATCAAAAGTTATGGACGATTTAGGGCAGACATGAAAAGTTGATTGGCCAGTTAAAATGATAATTCTACAGTGATCATTGGTGCTCATTGCGTAAATGCATATAAATGGAGCATAATGGATGGCATCACAAAGTTTTGGATACATTAGATTACTTGCACGCTTTTGTCGTATCTATTTCTGTCTGAAATTTTGTTACACTATAGAAAATTGACCTAGTTTACTCTGGGCATTGGATTCGTGTCATTCAGAGCTCTAAATCAAAAGTTACGAACGATTTAGTGCGGACATGGCAATTTCATCGGATAGTTAAAGTCATCATTCTAAACTGATCATTGGTGTTCATTGAGTAAAGTCTTATAAATGGAGCATAATGCATGGCATCACAAAGTTTTGGATAGATTGGATTACTTGCACGCTTTTGTCGTATCTATTTCTGTCTCAAATTTTGTTACACTATAGAAAATTGAGCTACCTTAACGTGGGCATTGGATTCGTGTGTTTCTGACCTATAAATTAAAAGTTACGAATGATTTAGTGCATACATGTCAAGTTGATTGGCGAGTTAAAATGATCATTCTAAAATGATCGTTGGCGCTCATTAAGTAAAGACTTATAAAATGAGGCATAAAGCATGGCATCACGTGGTTTGGGATAGATTGGATACTTGGATGCTTTGTCGTATCTATTTCTATCTCTAATTTTATCACAGTATAGAAAATTGATATAGCTTAATGTGGGCATTGGATTCGTGTCATACTGAGCTCTAAATAAAAAGTTATGGACGATATTGTGCACACATGTCAAGTTGATCGGCCAGTTAAAGTGAATATTCTAAACTAATCATTGGTGCTCATTGAGTAAAGGCATAGAAATGGAGCATAATGCATGGCATCACACAGTTGTGGGTAGATTGGATTACTTGGATGCTTTTGTCGTATCTATTTCTGTCTCATATTTTGTTACACTATAAAAAATTGAGCTAGCTTAACGTGGGCATTGGATTCGTGTGTTTCTGACCTCTAAATCAAAAGTTACGAATGATTTAGTGTATACATGTCAAGTTGATTGGCGAGTTAAAAGATCATTCTAAACTGATCATTGGCGCTCATTAAGTAAAGACTTATAAATGATGCATAAAGCATGCGATCACGTAGTTTGTGATAGATTGGATTACTTGGATGATTTGTCGATTCTATTTTGGTTTCAAATTTTGTCACAATATAGAAAATTAAACTAGCTTAATGTGGGCATTGGATTCATGTCTTTCTGAGCTATAAATCAAAAGTTATGGACGATTTAATGCAGATATGACAAGTTGATCGGCCAGTTAAAATGATCATTTTAAACTGATCATTGGTGCTCATTGAGTAAAATCTTATGAATGGAAAATAATGCATGGCATCACGCAGTTTTGGATGGATTGGATTACGTGGACACTTTGTCGTATCTATTTCTGTTTCAAATTTTGTAACAATATAATAAATTGAGCTAGCTTAACATTGGCATTGTATTCATGTAATTCTAAGCACTAAATCAACAGTTATGGACGATTTATTATGGACATGTCAAGATGATTGGCCAGTTAAAGTGATCATTCTAAACTGATCATTCGTTCTCATTAAGTAAAGGCTTATAAATGAAGCATAATGCATGGCATCACACAGTTTTGGATAGATTGTATTACTTGGACGCTTTTTCGTATCTATTTTTGTCTCAAATTTTGTTTCAATATAGAAAATTTAGCTAACTTAATCTGGGCATTGGATTTGTGTCATTCTGAGCTCCAAATCAAAAGTTACGGACGATTTAGTGCGTACATGTCAAGTTGATCGGCCAGTTAAAATGATCATTCTAAATAGATCATTGGTGTTCATTGAGTAAAATCTTATAAATGAGCAATAATGTATGGCATCACACTGTTTGGTATGGATTCGATTACTTGGTTGTTTTGTCGCATCTATTTCGGTCTCAAATTTTGTTACAATATAGAAATTGAGCTAGCTTAACGTGGGCATTGGATTTGTGTCATTCTGAACTCTAAATCCAAAGTTACGGATGATTTAGTGCGGACATGTCAAGTTGATTGGCCAGTTAAAGTGATCATTTTAAACTGATCACTAGTGCTGATTGAGTAAAGACTTGTAAATGAAGCATAATGCATGGCATCACGCAATTTGGGATAGATTGGATTACTTGAACGCTCTGTCGTATCTATTTCAGTCTCAAAGTTTTTCAAAATATAGAAACTTGAGCTTGCTTATCATTGGCATTGGATTCGGGTGATTCTGAGCTCTAAATCAAAAGTTACGCAAGATTTACTATGGACATGTCTAGTTGAACGGCCAGTTGATATAATTATTCTAAACTGATCATTGGTGCTCATTGAGTAAAGGCTTATGAATGAAGCATAATGCATGGCATCACGCACTTTGGGATAGATTGGATTACTTGGACGATTTTTCATATCTAGTTCTATCTGAAATTTTGTCAGAATATAGAAAATTGAACTAGCTTAATGTGGGCATTGGATTCGTGTCATACTGACCTACAAATCAAAATTTATGGATGATTTAGTGGAGACATGTCAAGTTGATCGGCTAGTTAAAATGATCATTCGAAACTGATCACTGGTGCTCATTGAGTAAACGATTATAAATGAAGAATACTGCATGACATCACACAATTTGGGATGCACTAGATTTCTTGGACGCTTTCTCGTATATATTTTTTTCTCAAATTTTTTCACAGTATAGAAAATTGTGCTAGATTAACGTGGGCATTAAATTCGTGTCATGTTGAGCTCTAAATCAAAAATTATGGATGTTTTAGTGCGGACATGTCAAGTTGATCGGTGAGTTAAAATGATCATTCTAAACTGATCATTGGTGCTCACTAAGTAAAGGCTTATAAATGAGGCATAAAGCATGGTATCATGCAGTTTGGGATAGATTGGATTACTTGGATGCTTTGTCGTATCTAGTTTTGTTTCACATTTTGTCACAACATTAAAAATTGAACTAACTTAATGTGGACATTCGATTCGTGTCATTCTGAGCTATAAATCAAAAGTTATTGACGATTTAGTGTAGAAATGTCAAGTTTATCGACCAGTTACAATGATCATTCTAAACTGATCACCGGTGCTCATTAAGTAAAAGCTTATAAATGAAGAATAATGCATGACATCACACAGTTTTGGGTTGACTAGATTACTTGGATGCATTGTCGTATATATTTTTGACTCAAATTTTGTCACAATATAGAAGATTTAGCTAGCTTAACGTAAGCATTGGATTCATGTCATTCCAAGCTCTAAATACAAATTTACTAATGATTTATTGCGGACATGTTAAGTTCATCGGCCAGTTAAAGTGATCATTCTAAACTGATCATTGCTGCTCATTGAGTAAAGGCTTATAAATGAAGCATAATGCATGGAATCACGCAGTTTGGGATAGATTAGATTATTTGGACGATTTGTCATATCTAGTTATGTCTCAAATTTTGTCACATTATACACACTAAACTAGCTTAATGTGGGTAATTGATTCGTGTCATTTTGACCTATAAATCAAAAGTTATGGATGATATAGGGCGTAGATGTCAAGTTGATCGGCCAGTAAAAATGATCATTCTAAACAGATCGTTGGTGCTCATTGAATAAAAACTTATAAATGAAGAATAATGCATGGCATAATGCAGTTTGGGATGGACTGTATTACTTGGACGCTTTGTTGTATCTATTTCCGTCTCAAATTTTGTTACACTATAGAAAATTAAGGTTGCTTAACGTGGGCATTGGATTCGTGTGTTTCTGAGCTCTAAATCAAAAGTTACGGACGATTTAGTGCAGACATGTCAAGTTAATCAGCGAGTTAAAATGCTCAATCTAAAATAATCATTGGTGCCCATTAAGTAAAGGCTTGTAAATGAGGGATAAAGCATGGCATCACACAATTTGAGATAGATTGGATTACTTGGATGATTTGTCGTATCTAGTTTTGTTTCAAATTTTGTCACAACATAGAAAATTGAACTAGCTTAATGTGGGAATTCGATTCGTGTCATTCTAAGCTATAAGTCAAAAGTAATGGACGATTTAGTGCAAAAATATCAAGTTGATCGGCGAGTTAAAATTATCATTTTAAACTGAGCGTCGGTGGTCATTAAGTAAAAGCTTATAAATCAAGAATAATACATGGCATCACACAGTTTGGGATTTACTAGATTACTTGAACGCTTTGTCGAATCAATTACTATCTCAAATATTGTCACAATATAGAAAATTGAGCTAGCTTAATGTAAGCATTGGATTTGTGTCATTCTGAGCTCTAAATCAAAAGTTAAGGATGATTTAGTGCGGACATGTCAAGTTCATCGGCCAGTGAAAGTGATCATTCTAAACTGATCATTGGTGCTGATTGAGTAAACGCTTATAAATGAAGCATAATGCATAGCATCAACCAGTTTTGGATAAATTGGATTACTTGGACGCTTTGTTGTATCTATTTTTATCTCAAATTTTGTTACAGTATAGAAAATTGAGCTACTTTAATGTGGGCATTGGATTCATGTGTTTCTGAGCTCTAAATCAAAATTTACGAACGATTTAGTGCGGACATGTCAAGTTGATCGGCGAGTTAAAATGGTAATTCTAAACTGATCATTGGTTGCTCATTAAGTAAAGGCTAATAATAAGGCATAAAGCATGGCATCACACAGTTTGGGATAGATTGGATTACTTTGACGCTTTGCCATATCTAGTTCTGTTTCAACTTTTGTCAAAATATAGAAAATTGAACTAGCTTAATGTAGGCCTTGGATTCATGTCATTCCGAGATATAAATCAAAAGTTATGGACGATTTAGTGCAGGAATGAGTAGTTGATCAGCTAGTTGAAATGATAATTCTAAACTGATGATTGGTGCTCAGTGAGTAAAATTTTATAAATAAAAAATAATGCATGGCATCACGAGTTCGGAAAGGATTGGATTACTTGGAGGCTTTGTCGTATCAACTTCTGTCTCAAAATTTTGTCACATATAGAAAATTGAGCTACCTTAATGTAAACATTGGATTCGTGTCATTCTGAGCTCTAAATCAAAAGTTACAGATGATTTATGGCGGGCATGTCAAGTTAATCGGCTAGTGAACGTGATCAATCTAAACTGATCATTGGTGTTGATTGAATAAATGCTTATAAATGAAGCTTAATGCATAGCATCACATAGTTTTGGATAGATTGAATTACTTGGACGCTTTGCCATATCTATTTCTGCCTCAAATTTTGTAACACTATAGAAAATTGAGCTAGCTTAACATGGGCATTGGATTCGTGTGTTTCGGAGCTCTAAATCAAAAATTACGGATGATTTAATGCGGAAAATTTAGTGCAGACATGTCAAGTTGATCGGCCAGTTAAAATGATCATTCTAAACTTATCATTGGTGCTCATTGAGCTTATAAATCATTATAATGATGGCCATATCTATTCGTGTGTTACGGAGCTTTTGTAACGATTTAGGCCATGTCAAAAGTTTAAATGATCGTTCTAATCAGATCATTGGTGCTCATTAAGTAAAGGCTTATAAATGTTACGGAGCTTTAAATCAAAAGTTACGGACGATTTAGTGCGGACATGTCAAGTTGATCGGTGAGTTTAAATGATCGTTCTAATCAGATCATTGGTGCTCATTAAGTAAAGGCTTATAAATGAGGTATAAAGCGTGGCATCACGCAGTTTGGGATAGATTGGATTACTTGGACGCTTTGTCGTATCTAGTTTGTTTCAAATTTTGTCACAACATAGAAAATTGAACTAGCTTAATCAGGCATTCCATTCGTGTCATTATGAGATATAAATCAAAAGTTATGGACAATTTAGTGCAGACATGTCAAGTTGATTGACCTGTTCAAAATGGTCATTCTAAATTGATCATTGGTGCTCACTGAGTTAAAGCTTATAAATGAAAAATAATGCATGGCATTACGCAGTTTGGGAAGGATTGGATTATTTGGACGCTTTGTCGTATATATTTCTGTCTCAAATTTTGTCACAATATAGAAACTTGAGTTAGCTTAACGAGGGCAATTAATTCATGTCCTTCTGAGCTCAAAATAAAAATTTACTGATGCTTAAGTGCATACATGTCAGGTTGATCGGGCAGTAAAAGTGATAAGTCTAAAATGATCATTGGTGCTGATTGAGTAAACGCTTATAAATGAAGCATAATGCATAGTATCACACAGTTTTGGATAGATTGGATTACTTGGACGCTTTTTCGTATCTAAACTGATCAAATTTTGTTACACTATAGAAAATCAAGCTAGCTTAACGTGGGCATTAAATTCGTGTATTTCTGAGCTCTAAATCAAAAGTTACAGACAATATAGTGTAGACATGTCAAGTTGATCGACTAGTTAAAATGATCATTGTAACTGATCGTTGGTGCACATTGAGTAAAAGCTTATAAATGAAGAATAATGCATGGCATCAAAGTTTTGGATGGATTGGGTTACTTGGATGCTTTGTCGTATCTATTTCTATCTCAAATTTTATTACACTATTGAACATTGAGCTAGATTAATTTGGGCATTGGATTCGTGTATTTCTGACCTCTAAATCAAAAGTTACAAATGATATAGTGCGGATATGTTAAGTTGATCGGCGAGTTAAAATGATCATTCTAATCTGATCATTGGTGCTCATTAAGTAATGACTTATAAATGCGGCATAAAGCATGGCATCACACAGTTCGGAATAGATTGGATTACTTTGATGCTTTGTTGTATCAAGTTCTATCTCAAATTTTGTCACAATATAGAAAATTGAACAAGCATAATTGAGATATTGATTCGTGTCATTCAGACCTATAAATAAAAAGTTATGGATGATATAGTGCATACATGTAAAGTTGATAGGCCAGTTAAAATTATCATTATAAACTGATCATTGGTGCTCATTGAGTAAAAGCTTATAAAAGAAGAATAATGGATGCCATCTCACAGTTTGGGATGGACTGGATTAGTTGAACGCTTTGTCGTATCTATTTATGTTTTAAATTTTCTCAAAATATAAAAAATTGTGCTAGCTTAACGTGGACATTGGATTCGTGTCATTGTGAGTTCTAAAGCAAAAGTTACAAACGATTTAGTGTGTACATGTCATGTTGATTGGCCAGTTAAAGTGATCATTCTAAATTGATCATTGGTGCTGATTGATTAAAGGCTTATAGCATAATGATTGGCATCACACAGTTATGGATAGATTGGATTACTTGGATACTTTGTCGTGTATATCTATCTCAAATTTTGTCACAATATAGAAAATTGAGTTAGCTTAACGAAGGCATTTAATTCATGTCAATATGAGCTCTAAATAAAAAGTTACGGACAATTTAATGCGGGCATGTCAAGTTGATCGGCCAGTTAAAGTGATCATTTTAAACTGATCATTGGTGCTTATTGAGTAAAGGGTTATAAATGAAGCATAATGCATGGCATCACACAGTTTGGGAAAGGTTGGATTACTAGGACGATTTTTCTTATCTAGTTATGTTTCAAATTTTGTCACAATATAGAAAATTGAACTAGGTTAATGTGGGCATTGGATTCGTGTAATTCTGAGCTTCAAATTTATCGACGATTTAGTGGAGACATGTCAAGTTGATTGGCCAGTTAAAATGATCATGCTAAACTGATAATTGGTGTTCATTGAGTAAACGCTTATAAATGAAGAATAATGCATGGCATCACGCAGTTTGGGATTGACTGGATTACTTGGATGCTTTGTGGTATCTATTTCTGTCTCCAATTTTGTCCCAATATAGAAAATTGAGTTAGTTTAACGTAAGCATTGGATTTGTGCCATTTTGAGAAATCAAGAGTTACGGGTGATTTAGTGCAGACATGTCTAGTTGATCGGCCAGTGAAAGTGATCATTCTAAACTCATCATTGGGGCTCATTGAGTAAACGCTTATAAATGAAGTATACTACACAACATCACACAATTTTGTATAGATTGAATTACTTGGATGTTTGTATTATCTATTTTTGCCTCAAATTTTGTTACCCTATTAAAACATTAGCTAGCTTAACGTGGGCATTGGTCTCATGTGTTTCCGAGCTCTAAATCAAAAGTTACGGACGATTTAGTGCACATATGTCATGGTCACCGGTCAGTTAAAGTGATCATTCTAAACAGATCATTGGTGCTCACTGAGTAAAAGCTTATAAATGAAGCATAATGCATGGCATCACGTACTCTGGGATAGATTGGATTACTTGGACGCTTTGTCGTATCTAGTTCAATCTCAAATTTTGTAACATTATAGAAAATTGAACTAGCTTAATGTGGGCAATTGATTCGTGTCATTTTGAGCTACAAATCAAAATTTATGGACGATTTAGTGCAGACATGTAAAGTTGATCAGCCTGTTAAAATGATCATTCTAAACTGATAATTGGTGCTCATTGAGTAAAAGCGTATAAATGAAAAATAATGTATGGCATCACGCAGTTTGGGATGAACTAGATTACTTGTACGCTTTCTGTCTCAAATTTTTTCAAAGTATAGAAAATTGAGCTAGTTTAAGGTAAGCAATGGCTTCACGTCATTTTGAGCTTTAAATCAAAAGTTACGGATGATTTAGTGCACACATGTTAAGTTGATCGGCCAGTGAAAGTGATCATTATAAAGTGATCATTGGTGTTGATTGAGTAAATGCTTATAAATGAAGCATAATGCATAGCATCACACAGTTTTGGATAGATTGGATTACTTGGACTCTTTATCGTATCTATTTCTGTCCCAAATTTTGTTACACTATAGAAAATTGAGCTAGATTAACATGGGCATTGGATTCGTGTGTTTTTGAGCTCTAAAACAAAAGTTACACACGATTTAGTGCAGACATTTCAAGTTGATCAGCGAGTTAAAATGATCATTCTAAACAGATCATTGGTGCTCATTAAATAAAAGGCCTATAAATGAGGCATAAAGCATGGCATCACGCAGTTTAGGATAGATTGGATTACTTTCACAATTTGTCGTATCTAGTTCTGTTTTAAATTTTGTCACAATATAAAAAAATGAACTAGCTAAAAGTGGGCATTGGATTTGTGTCATTCTGAGCTATAAATCAAAAGTTATAGATGATTTTGTGCAGCCATGACAAGGTTATCGGCCAGTTAAAAATGGTGATTCTAAACTGATCATTGGTGCTCATTGAGTAAAAGCTTATAAATGAAAAATAATGCATGGTATCACGCAGTTTGGAAAGGATTGAATTACTTGGTCACTTTGTCGTATCTATTTCTGTCTCAACTTTTGTCACAATATATAAAATTAAGTCAACTTAACGAGGACATTTAGTTCGTGTTATTCTGAGCTCTAGATCAAAAGTTATGGACATATTAGTGCGGACA
>JAENJI010000013.1:13925516-13941597 GCA_018901935.1 Pugionium cornutum
GGATAGACTAGATTACTTGTACGCTTTGTTGTATCTATTTCTATCTCAAATTTTGTCAAAATATAGAAAACTGATCTAGCTTAACGTGGGCATTGGATTTCAGTCATTATGTGCTCAAAATCAAAAGATATGGACTATTTAGACCGGACATGTAAAGTTGATCGGACAGTGAATGTGATCATTGGTGCTGATGGATTAAACGCTTATAAATGAAGAATAATGCATAGCATCACGCAGTTTGGAATGGGTTCAATTACTAGGACGCTTTGTCCTATCTACTTCTGTCTCAAATTTTGTCACAATATAGAAAATTGAGCTAACGTAACGTTGGCATTGGATTTGTGTCATTATGAGCTCTAAATCAAAAGTTAAGGAGGATTTAGTGCAGACATGTCAAGTTGATCGGACAGTTAAAATGATCATTCTAAAATGATCATTGGTGATCATTAAGTAAAGGCTAATTAATGAAGCATAACGCATGGCATCACACAGTTTTGGATAGATTGGATTATTTGTATGCTTTGTCATATCTATTTCTGTCTCAAATTTTTGTTACAATATAGAAACCTGAGCTAGCTTAACGTAGGCATTGGATTTGTGTCATTCTGAGCTCTAAATCAAAAGTTATGGACGATTTAGTGCGGACATGTCAAGTTGATAGGCGAGTTGAAATGATCATTCTAAACTGATCATTGGTGCTCATTACGTAAAGGATTATAAATGAGGTATAAAGCATGGCATTAAGCAGTTTTGGATAGATTGGATAACTTTGACGCTTTGTCGTATCTACTTCTGTTTCAAATTTTGTCACAATATAGAAAATTGAACTAGCTTAATGTGGGCATTGGATTCGTGTCATTCTGAGCTATAATTCAAAAGTTATGGATGATTAAGTGCAGACATGACAAGTTCATCGACTAGTTAAAATGATCATTCTAAACTGATCATTGGTGCTCATTGAGTAAAAGCTTATAAATGAAAAATAATGCATGGCATCACGCTGCTTGGGAAGGATTGGATTACTTGGACACTTTGTCGTATCTATTTCTGGCTCAAATTTTGTCACAATATAGAAAACTGAGCTAGCTTAACGAGGCCATTTAATTCGTGTCATTCTGAGCTCTAAATCAAAAATTACGGACAATTTAGTGGGGACATGTCAAGTTCATCGACTAGTTAAAGTGATCATTCTAAACTGATCATTGGTGGTTATTGAGTAAAGACATATAAATGAAGCATAATGCATTGCATCACGCAGTTTGGGATAGATTGGATTACTTTGACGCTTTGCTATATCTAGTTCTATCTCAAATTTTGTCACAATATAGAAATTTGAACTAGCTTAATGTGGGCATTGGATTCCTGTCATAATTAGGTATAAATCAAAAGTTATGGACGATTTAATGCGGACATATCAAGTTGATAGGACAGTGAAAGTGATCTTTCTAAACTAATCATTGGGGCTTATTGATTAAATGCTTATAAATGAATCATAATGCATAGCATCACACAATTTTGGATAGATTGGATTACTTGGATGCTCTGACATATATTTATTTCTGTCTCAAATTTTGTAATACTATAGAAAATTGAGCTAGCATAACGTGAGAATTGATCTCTGTGTTTCTGAGCTCTAAATCAATAGTTACGAACGATTTAATGCAGACATGTCAAGTTGATTAGCTAGTTAAAGTGATCATTCTAAATTACTCACTAGTGCTATTTGAGTTAAATGAAGCATAATGTATGGCATCACACAAGTTTGGATAGGTTGGATTATTTGGACACTTTGTTGTATCTATTTATTTCTGAAATTTTGTTACACTATAGAAAATTTAGCTAGCTCAATGTCGGCATTGGATTCGTGCATTTCTGATCTCAATATCAAAAGTTATGGACAATTTAGTGCGAATGATTTAATGCAGACATGTCAAGTTGATCGGCCAGTTAAAATGATCATTCTAAGCTGATCATTGGTTCTCATGGAGTAAAAGCTTATAAATGAAAAATAATGCATGGCATCACGCAGTTTGGGATGGATTGGATTACTTGGACGCTTTGTGGTATCTATGTCTATCTAAAATTTTGTCACAATATAAAAATTGAGCTAGCTTAACATGTACATTGGATTAGTGTCCTTGTGAGCTCAAAATCAAAAGTTATGGACGATTTAGTGCGGACATGTCAAGTTGATCGACCAGCTAATGTGATAATTCTAAACTGATCATTGGTGCTCATTAAGTGAAGGCTTATAAATGAAGTACAACACATGGCATCACATAGTTTTGGATAGATTGGATTATTTAGATGCTTTATTGTATCTATTTCTGTCTCAAGTTTTATTACTATATAGAAAATTGAGCTAGCTTAATGTGGGCATTGGATTTGTGTCATTCTGAGCTCTAAATCAAAAGTTACGGACAATTCAGTGCGGACATATCAAGTTGAGTGGCCAGTTAAATTGATCATTCTAAACAGATCATTGGTGCTCATTAAGTAAAAGCTTATAAATGAAACATAAAGCATGGCATCAAAAAGTTTGGATAGATTGGATTACTTGGACGCTTTGTCGTCATTATTTCTGTCTCAAATTTTGTCAAAATATAGAAAGTTGAGCTTGTTTAGCATGGTCATTGGATTCTTGTCATTCTGATCTCTAAATCAAAAGTTATGGACGCTTTAGTGTGAACATGTCAAGTTGATCGGTCACTTGATATGATTATTCTAAACTGATCATTGGTTCTCATTGAGTAAAAGGTTATAAATGAAGTTTTATGCAGGGAATCACGGAGTTCGGGATAGATTGGATCACTTGGATGCTTTTTCGCTTCTAGTTCTGTCTCAAATTTTGTCACAATATAGAAAATTGAACTAGCTTAAGGGCATTTGATTCGTGTCACTCTGAGCTAGAAATCAAAAGCTATGGACAGTTTAATGTAGATATGACAAGTTGATCGGCCAGTTAAAATGATCATTCTAAACTGATCATTGGTGCTTATTGAGTAAAAGCTTATAAATGAAGAATAATGCATGGCATCACACAGTTTGGGATAGACTGGATTACTTGTACGCTTTGTTGTATCTATATCTGTCTCAAATTTTGTCATAATATAGAAAATCGAGCCAGTTTAACGTGGGCATTGGATTTGTGTCATTCCGAGCTCTAAATCAAAAGTTACGGACGATTTAGTGCGGACATATCAAGTTGATTAGCTAGTTAAAGTGATCATTCCAAACTGATCATTGGTGCTGATTGAGTTAAGGCTTATAAATGAAGCATAATGCATGACATCACATAGTTTTGGATTGATTGGAGTACTTGGATGCATTGTCGTATCTATTTATGTCTGAAATTTTGTTACACTATAGAAAATTTATCTAGCTTAATGTGAGAATTGGATTCGTGCTTTTCGGAGCTCCAAATCAAAAGTTACGGACGATTTAGTGCAGATGATTTAATGCAGACATGTCAAGTTGATCGGCCAGTTAACATGATCATTCTAAATTGATCATTTGTTCTCATTGAGTAAAGGCTTATAAATGAAAAATAATGCATGCATCACGCAGTTTGAGATGGATTAGATTAGTTGGACGCTTTGTAGTATCTATCTATGTGTCAAATTTTGTCACAATATAGAAAATTGAGATAGGTTAACGTGGGCATTGGATTCATGTCCTTGTGAGCTCTAAATCAAAAGTTATGGACTATTTAGAGTGGATATGTCAAGTTGATCGGCCAGTTAAATTGATCATTCTAAACTGATCATTGGTACTCATTAAGTTAAGGCTTATAAATGAAGTATAACACATGGCATCACATAGTTTTGGATAGATTGGATTATTTGGATGCTTTATCGTATCTATTTTTGTCTCAAATTTTGTTTCAATATAGAAAATTTAGCTAGCTTAACGTGGGCATTGGATTTGTATCATTCTGAGCTCTAAGTTAAAAATTACTGGCGATTTAGTGCAGACATATCTAGTTGATTGGCTAGTTAAAGTGATCATTCTAAACTGATCATTGGTGCTCATTAAGTAGAGGCTTATAAATGAAACAGAAAGCATGGCATCAAAATGTTTGGATAGATTGGATTACTTGGACGCTTTGTCGTCTCAGTTTCTACCTCAAAATTTGTCAAAATATAGAAAATTGATCTTGTTTATCATGAGCATTGGATTCGTGTCATTCTGAGCTAGAAATAAAAAGTTATGGACGATTAAGGGCAGATATGACAAATTGATCAGCCAGTTAAAATGATCATTCTAAAGTGATCATTGGTGCTTATTCAGTAAAAGCATATAAATGAAAAATAATGCATGGCATCACACAGTTTGGGAAGGATTGGATTATTTGGATGCTTTGTCATTTCTATTTCGGTTTCAAATTTTGTCACAATATAGAAAATTGAGCTAGCTTAACGTGGGCATTTGATTCGTGTATTTCTGAGCTCTAAATCAAACGTTACGGACGATTTAGTGTAGACATGTCAAGTTGATTAGTCATTTAAAGTGATCATTCTAAACTGATCATTGGTGCTGATTGAGTAAAGGCTTATAAATGAAGATAAATGCATGACATCACGCTGTTGGGGATAGATTGGATTACTTGGACATTCTGTCATATCAAGTTATATCTCAAATTTTGTCACAATATAGAAAATTGAGCTAGCTTAATGTGGGCATTCGATTCGTGTCATTCTGAGCTATAAATGAAAAGTTATGGACAATATAGTGCATACATGTCAAGTTGATCGGCTAGTTAAAATGATCATTCTAAAGTGATCGTTGGTGCTCATTGAGTAAAAGCTTGTAAATGAAGAATAATGCATGGCATCACGCAGTTTGGGAATGACTGGATTACTTGGACGCTTTGTCATATCTATTTCTGTCTCAAATTTTATCACAATAAAGAAAATTGAGCTAGCTTAACGTAAGCATTGGATTTGTGTCATTCTGAGCTCTAAATCGAATGTTACGGGTGATTTAGTGCGAACATGTCAAGTTGATCGGACAGTGAAAATGATTATTCTAAACTGAACATTGGTGCTGATTGATTAAACGCTTATTAATGAAGCATAATGTGTAGCATCACACAGTTTTGGATAGATTGGATTACTTGGATGCATTGATGTATCTATTTCTTTTACAAATATTGGTTATACTATAGAAAATTGAGCTAGCTTAACGTGGGAATTGATTTGTGTGTTTTTGAGTTCTAAATTAAAAGTTATGAACTATTTAGTATGGACGATTTAGTGCAGACATGACAAGTTGATCGGCCAATTAAAATGATCATTCAAAACTGATGATTGGTCCTCATCAAGTAAATTCTTATAAATGAAAAATAATGCATGGCATCTCGCATTTTGGGATGCATTGGATTTCTTGGATGCTTTATTGTATCTATTTCTGTCTCAAATTTTGTCACAATATAGAAAATTTAGCTAGCTTAGCGTGGACATTGGATTCGTGTCATTCTATGTTTTAAATCAAAAGTTACGGACAATTTAGTGCGGACGTGTCAAGTTTAGTGGCCAGTTAAAGTGATCGTTCTAAACAGATCATTGGTGCTCATTGAGTAAAGGCTAATAAATGAAGCATAAAGCATGTCATCACACAGTTTGATATAGATTGGATTACTTGGACGCTTTGTCGTATCTATTTATGTCTCAAATGGTGTTACTATATAGAAAATTGAGCTTGCTTAACATGGGCATTGGATTCGTGTCATTCTTAGTTTTAAATCAAAAATTACGGACAATTTAGTGCGGACATGTCAAGTTGAGTGGCCAGTTAAAGTGATCATTCTAAACAGATCATTGGTGCTCATTTAGTAAAGGCTTATAAATGAAGAAATAATGCATGGCAGAACGCAATTTGGGATTGACTGGATTACTTGGATGGTTTTCCGTATGTATTTATGTCTCAAATTTTGTCATAATATAGAAAATCGGCTAGCCAAACAAAGGCATTGGATTCGTGTCATTCTGAGCTGTAAATCAAAATATACAGACGATTTTCTACATACAAGTCAAGTTGATCGGCCAATTAAAGTAATCATTCAAAACTGATCATTGGTGCTCATTGATTAAAGGCTTATAAATGATGTATAATGCATGGCATCACACAGTTTGGGATAGATTGGATTACTTGAACGTTTTGTCGTGCCTATTTATGCCTCAAATTTTGTTACAATATCTAAAATTAAGCTAGCTTAACATGGGCATTGGATTTGTGTCATATTGAGCTCTAAATCAAAAGTTAAGTTCAATTTAGTGCGTACATTTCAAGTTGATCGGGCTCATTAAATAAAGGCTTATAAGTGAAGCATAAAGCATGGCATCACCCAGTTTGGGATAGATTAGATTACTTGAGCTCTTCGTCGTCTCTATTTTTTTCTCAAATTTTGTAAAAATATAGAAAATTGAGCTCGCTTAACGTGGGTAATGGATTTGTGTCATTTTGAGCTCAAATTCAAAATTTACTGACGATTTAGTGCGGACATGTCAAGTTTATCGTCCAGTTAAAGAGATCATCCTAAACTTAACAGTGGTGGTCATTGAGTAAATGCTTATAAATGAAGCCTAAAGAATGGCATCACGCTGTTTAGGATAGATCGGATTACTTGGACGCTTTGTCGTCTCTACTTTTGTCTCAAATTTTGTCAAAATATAGCAAATTTATCAACTTAACGTGAACATTGGGTTCAGGTCATTATGAGCTCCAAATAGAGAGTTACGGACAATTTACTGTGGACTTGTCAAGTTGATCGGCCAGTTAATATAATTATTCTAAACTAATCATTGGTGCTCATTGAGTAAAGGCTTATAAATGAAGCATAATGCATACCATCAGACAATTTTGGATAGATTGGATTACCTGGACGCTTTGTCATATCTATTTCTGTCTCAAATTTTTTTCAAAATATAGAGAAATGAGCTAGCTTAACGTGGGCATTGGATTCGTGTCATTCTGAGCTCTAAATCAAAAGTTACAGAGGATTTAGTGTGGACATGTCAAGTTGATCGGCCAGTTAAAGTGATCATTCTAAACTTATCATTGGTGCTCATTAACTAAAATCTTATAATTGAAGCCTATAGAATGGCATCACGCAATTTGGGATAGATTGGATTACTTGGACACTTTGTCGTCTCTACTTCTATTTCAAAATTTTGTCAAAATATAGAAAATATATCTAGCTTTACGTGGCCATTGGATTCGTGTCATTATGAGCTCAAAATCAGGAGTTACAGACGATTTACTGTGGACATATCAAGTTGGATTACTTGGACGCTTTGCCGTTTGTATTTCTATTTCAAATTTTGTCAAAATATCGAAAAGTGAGTTAGTTTAAAGTAGGCATTGGATTCGTGTCATACTTGGCCCTAAACCAAAATTTACAAACGATTTAGTGCGGACATGTCAAGTTGATCAACCAGTTAAAGGGATCATTCTAAACTGATCATTGGTGCTCATTAAGTAAATGCTTATAACGGAAGCATAATGCATGTCACCACGCAGTTTGGGATATATTGGAATACTTGGACGCTTTGTCGTCTCTTTTTATCTCTCAAAGTTTGTGAAAATATAGAGAAATGAGCTAGCTTAACGAGGACATTGGATTTGTGTCATTCTGAGCTCTAAATCAAAATTTGCGAACGATTTAATGTGTACATGTCAAGTTGATCGGCCAGTTAAAGTGATCATTCTAAATTATTCAATGGTGCTCATTAAGTTAAGGCTTGTAAATAAAGCCTAAAGAATGGCATCACGCAGTTTGGGATAGATTGGATCATTTGGACGCTTTGTCGTCTTCTACTTCTGTCTCAAATTTTATCAAAATATAGAAAATGTATCAAGCTTAAAGTAGGCATTGGATTCGTGTCATTTTGACCTCAAAACCAAAAGTTACGGTCCTGTTACAGCGGACCTGTCATGTTGATCAGCCTGATAATATGATTATTCTAAACTGATCATTGGTGATCATTGAGTAAAGGCTTATAAATAAAGCATAGTGCATGGGATCACATAGTTTTCGATAGATTGGATTACGTCGACAAAGCGTATCTATTTTTGCCTCAAATTTTGTTACAGTATAAAAATTTGAGCTAGCTTAACGTGCACATTGGATTCGAATATTTCTCAGCTCCAGATCAAAAGTTAAGGACGATTTATTGCAGACCTGTCAAGTTGATCGGCTAGTTAAAGTGATCATTCTAAACTGAACATTTGTGCTCATAAACTAAAGGCTTATAAATGAAACATAAATCATAGCATCACACAGTTTGGGAGAGATTGGATTACTGGGACATTTTTTCGTCTCTATTTCTGTCTCAAATTTTGTAATTAATATAGAAAATTGAGCTACCTTAATGTGGGTATTTGATTTTTGTCATTTTGAACATTAAATCAAAATTTACGGACGATTTAGTGGGGACATGTCAAGTTTATCGGCCTGTTAAAGTGATCATTCTAAACTGAACAGCGGTGCTCATTTAGTAAAGGTTTATAAATGAAGCATAAAGCATGGCATCGTGTAGTTAGGGATAGATTGGATTACATGGACGCTTTTTCGTATCTAGCTCTATCTATAATTTTGTCACAATATTGAAAATTGAACTAGGTTAATGTGGACATTGGATTCGTGTCATTCCGAGCTCTAAATCAAAAGTTACGGACAATTTAGTGCGGACGATTTAGTGCGGACATGTCATGTTAATCAGCCAGTTAAAGTGATCATTCTAAACTGATCATTGGTGCTCATTGTGTAAAGGCTTCTAACTGAAGCATAATGTATGGCATCACACAGTTTTGGATATATTGGATTACTTGGACGCTTTGTCATATCTAATTCTGTCTCAAATTTTATTACTAAATAGAAAATTGAGCTAGATTAACGTGGACATTGGATTCGTGTGTTTTGGAGCTCTAAATCGAAAGATACACACGATTTAGTGCAGACATGTTAAGTTGATCGACCAGTGAAAGTGATCATTCTAAACTGACCATTGGTGCTGATTGAGTAAACGCTTATAAATGAAGCATAATGAATAGCATCACACAGTTTTGGATAGATTGGATAACTTGTTTGCTTTGTCGTATCTATTTTTGTCTCAAATTTCGTTACACTATAGAAAATTGAGCTAACTTAACGTGGGTATTGAATTCGTGTGTTTCTGATCTTTAAATAAAAAGTTACAGACGATTTTGTGTAGACATGTAAAGTTGATCGGCGAGTTAAAATGATCATTTTAAACTAATCATTGGTGCTCATTAAGTGAGGCATAGAAATGAGGCATAAAGCATGGCATCACACATTTTGGGATAGATTGGATTACTTGTACGCTTTGTTGTATCCAGTTCTGTTTCAAATTTTGTCATAACATAGAAAATTGAACTAGCTTAATGTGGGTAATTGATTCGTGTCATTCTAAGCTGTAAATTAAAAGTATTGACGATTTAATGCGGACATGACAAGTTGATCGGCCACTTAAAATGATCATTCTAAACTGAACATTGGTTATCACTAAGTAAAAGCTTATAAATGAAAAATAATGCATGGCATTACACAGTTTGGGAAGAGTTGGATTACTTGTATGCTTTGTCGTATCTAATTCTGTCTCAAAATTTTTCACAATATAGAAAATTGAGCTAGCTTAATATCGGAATTTGATTCATGTCATTCAGAGTTCTAAATCAAAATTTACGGACGATTTAGTGCGGACATATCAAGTTGATAGGCCAATTAAAGTGATCATTCTAAACTGATCATTGGTGCTGATTGAGTAAAGGCTTAAAAATGAAGCATAATGGATGGCATCACGCAGTTTGGATAGATTGGATTACTTGGACGCTTTTTCGTATCTAGTTCTGTCTCAAATTTTTACATAATATAGAAAATTGAATTAATTTAATGTGGGCATTGGATTCAGTGTCATTCTGATCTACAAATCAAAAGTTATGAACAATTTAGTGCACACATGTCAAGTTTATTGGCCAGTAAAAATGCTCATTTTTAACTGATCATTGATGCTCAATGAGTAAACGCTTATAAATGAAGAATATTGCATCGCATCACGCAGTTTGTCATGCAATATTCCCTGCAAAACTCAAAACTCCCTGCAAAACTCTTTCACCGTGCCCTCCTGCCTTAACGTGAGGAGACATTCATTTGGAGACGCCTATCGTCTCACTGCGAAAGTCTTTGTCAGACGCATTTTAATATTGTTCCAGTTCCGGAAGGGATTTCTCACCCTTTCCCACCGGAACCATTCAAGTGCCGGCTCAGCTGTTGTTGAATACTATCCAGGTTTCATTCCAAGTCCCCGATCTTACCCAGTTCTACCTGCATCCTCTCTAGCATCTCTTTCAACGTGAGGTCAGCATCTTTTCCCCCATCTGTTTTCTTCACCATGGTCACAGAACACTTGCTCTGATATCAAATGGTAAGAGTGATGATCTCCTCCCTTTTATCCTCTGTCACCAAATCTCCCTGCTGATTGTCCTCTACCGTACCTTGCTCGTCCTCCCCAACTGTCTGCCTACATGTCTCTTACACTAACCGGAATCTGATCCTCCCCTTTGGTGGATTCACTCGACAGCTCCCTCTCTTTGGGCTTCTCTTCTGGCTGGCCCATTCTTACTTGCTCTTCATCTCTACTGGACTCTCCTCCCTGTTTTCCCAACTGTTGGGAATTCCTCTCCACTTCCTGTCTATGCTCCTCAGGTACTTTCTTCTTAGTTCGCCTTTGGTATTGGTAAAGGATCGGAGGATGGCAGTGTAGATTTCAGTCTCATATTTTGTCACAATATAGAAAAATGAACTAGCTTAATGTGGGAAATTGATTGTTGTCATTCTGACCTATAAATCAAAAGTTATCGACGATATAGAGCAGACATGTCAAGTTGATCGGCCAGTTAAAATGAACATTCTAAACTCATCGATGGTGCTCATGGAGTAAATGTTTATAAATGAAGAATAATGCATGGCATCACGCAGTTTTGGATGGACTGGATTAATTGGACGCTATGTCATATATATTTCTGTTCCAAATTTTGTTACATTATAGAAAATTGAGCTACCTTAAAGTGGTCATTGGATTCGTGTCATTATGAGCTCTAAATCAAAAGTTACGAACGATTTAATGCGGACATATCAAGTTGACCGGCCAGTTAAAGTGATCATTCTAAACTTATCGTTGGAGCTCATTGCGTAAAAGCTTATAAATGGAGCATAACGCATGGCATCACACAGTTTTGGATATATGGGATTACTTGGATGCTTTTTCGTATCTAATTCTGTCTCAAATTTTGTTACACGATAGAAAATTGCGGTAGCTTAACTTGGGCATTGGATTCATGTCATTTTGAGCTACAAATCAAAAGTTATGGACGATTTAGTGAAGACATGTCAAGTTGATTCGCCAGTTAAATTAATCGTTCTTAACTGATCATTGGTGCTCATTGAGTAAACGCTTATAAATGAAGAATAATGCATGGCATCGTGCAGGTTGGGATAGACTGGATTACTTGGACGCTTTATCGTATCTATTTATTTCTCAAACTTTATCACAATATTTAAAATTGAGCTAGCTTAACGTGGGCATTGAATTCGTGCCATTCACAGCTCTCAATCCAAAGTTACAGATGATTTAGTGTGGACATGTCAAGTTGATCGGCCAGTTAAAGTGATCATTCTAAATTGAGCATTGGTGCTTATTGAGTAAAGGGTTATAAATGAAGCATAATGCATGGATCAACGCAGTTTGGGATAGATTAGATTACTCGGACGCTTTGTCATACCTGGTGTTGTCTGAAATTTTGTCACAATATAGAAAATTGGACTAGCTTAATGTGGGCAATTTATTTGTGTCAATCAGAGCTATAAATCAAAAGTTATGGACGATATCGTGCATACATGTCAAGTTGATCGACTAGTTAACATGATCATTCTAAACTGATTGTTGGTGCTCACTGAGTAACAGCTTATAAATGAAGAATAATGCATGGCATCACGCAGTTTGGGACGGATTGGATTACTTAGACGCTTTGTCGTATCTATTTCTGTCTCAAATTTTGTCACAATATAAAAAATTGAGCTAGCTTAAAGTGGGCATTGGATTCCTATCATTATGGGCTCTAAATCAAAAGTTACTGACGATTTAGTGTGGACATGTCAAGTTGATCGGCTAGTTAAAGTTATCATTCAACTAATCATTTGTTCTCATTGAGTAAATGCTTATAAATGGAGCATAATGCATGGCATCACACAGTTTTGGATAGATTGGATTACTTGGATGATTTGTCGTATCAATTTCTGCCTCACATTTTGTTTCACTATAGAAAATTAAGCTAGCTTAATGTGGGCATTGCATTCGTGTGTTTCTGAGCTGTAAATCGAAAGTTACGAACGATTTAGTTGGACATGTGAAGTTTATCGTTGAGTTAAAATGATCGTTCTAAACTGATCAATGGTGCTCATTCAGTAAAGGCTTATAAATGAAGCATAAAGCATGGCATCACGTAGTTTGGGGTAGATTGGATTTCTTGGACGCTTTGTCGTCTCTATTTCTGTCTCAATTTTTGAAAAAAATATATGAAATTTAGCTAGCTTAACGTGGGCATTGGATTCGAGTCATTCAGAGCTCTAAATCAAAAGTTATTTACAATTTAGTGCGGACATGTCAAGTTAATCGGCCAGTTAAAATGATCATTCTAAACTGATCATTGGCGCTCATTAAGTAAAGGCTTATAAATGAAGCATAAAGCATGGTATCACACAGTTTGGGATAGATTAGATTACTTGGATTCTTTGTCACCTCTATTTCTATCTCAAATTTTGTAAAAATATAGAAAATTGAGCTAGCTTAACGTGGGCATTGGATTCGTGTCATTCTGAGCTCTAAATCAAAAGTTATGGACAATATAGTGCAGACATATCAAGTTGATCAGCTAGTTAAAATGATAATTCTAAACTGATTACTTCTGATCATTAAGTAAATACTTATAAATGAAGCATAAAGCATGGCATCACATAGATTTGGATATACTAGATTACTTTAACGCTTTGTCGTATCTATTTATGTGTCAAATTTTGTTATAATATAGAAAGTTGAGCTAGCTTAACGGGGGCATTGGATATGTGTCATTTGAGCTCTAAATCAAAAGTTACAGATGATTTTGTGCGGACATATCAAGTTGAGTGGCCAGTTAAAGTAATCATTCTAAACAGATCATTGGTGCAGATTAACTTAAGGCTTATAAATGGAGCATAAAACATGGCATCAAGTAGTTTGGATAGATTGGATTACTTGGACCCTTTATCATCTCAATTGTTGTCTCAAATTTTGTCAAAATATAGAAAATTGAGCTAGTTGAACGTGGGCATTGGATTCATGTCATTCTCAGCTCTTAATCAAAAGCTTCTGACGATTTTGTATGGACATGTCAAGTTGATCGGCCAGCAAATATGATTACTTTAAAGTGATCATTGGTGCTCATTGAGTAAAGGCTTATAAATGAAGCATAATGCATGGCCTCATGGAGTTTGGGATAGATTTGATTACTTGGATGTTTTGTCGTATATAGTTCTGTCTCAAACTTTGTCACAATGTAGAAAATTGAACTAGCTTAATGTGGGAATTGGATTCTTGTCGTTCTGAGCTATAAAACAAAAGTTATGGATGATTTAGTGCAGAGATGTCAAGTTGATCGGCCAGTTAAAATTGTTATTCTAAACAGTTCATTGGTGCTCATTGAGTAAAAGCTTATAAACGAAGAATAATGCGTGGCATCACGCAGTTTTGGATGAACTGGATTACTGGGACAGTTTTTCGTATCTATTAATGTCTCAATTTTTTTATAATATAGAAAATTGAACTAGCTTAACGTGGGCATTGGATTCGTGTTATTCTGAACAGTAAATCAAAAGTTACGGACGATTTAGTGCGGATATATCAAGTTGATCGGCCAGTTAAAGTGACCATTCTAAACTGGTCATTGGTGCTCATTAAGTAAAGTCTTATAAATGAAGCATATTGCATGACATCACGCAGTTTGGGATAGATTGGATTACTTGGACGCTTTGTCGTATCTAGTTCTGTCTCAAGTTTTGTCACAATATAGAAACTTAAGCTAGCTTAACGTGGGAATTGGATTCGTGTGTTTTGGAGCTCTAAATCAAAAGTTACGGACGATTTAGTGCGGACGATTTAGTGCGGACGTGTCATGTTGATCGGCCAGTTAAAGTGATCATTCTAAACTGATCATTAGTGCTTATTGAGTAAAGGCTTCTAACTGAAGCATAATGTATGGCATCACATAGTTTTGGATATATTGGATTACTTGGACGCTTTGTCATATCTATTTCTGTCTCAAATTTTATTACTACCTAGAAACTCGAGCTAGATTAACATGGACATTGGATTCGTGTGTTTTGGAGCTCTAAATCGAAAGATACATACGATTTAGTGCAGACATGTTAAGTTGATCGACCAGTGAAAGTGATCATTCTAAACTGACCATTGGTGCTGATTGAGTAAACGCTTATAAATGAAGCATAATGCTTAGCATCACACAGTTTTGGATAGATTGGATTACTTGTTTGCTTTGTCTTATCTATTTTTGTCTCAACTTTCGTTACACTATAGAAAATTGAGCTAACTTAACGTGGGCATTGAATTCGTGTGTTTCTGATCTTTAAATCAAAAGTTACAGACGATTTTGTGTAGACGTGTCAAGTTGATTGGCGAGTTAAAATGATCATTTTAAACTAATCATTTGTGCTCATTAAGTGAGGCATAGAAATGAGGCATAAAGCATGGCATCACACATTTTGGGATAGATTGGATTACTTGTACGCTTTTGTTGTATCCAGTTCTGTTTCAAATTTTGTCATAACATAGAAAATTGAACTAGCTTAATGTGGGTAATTGATTCATGTCATTCTAAGCTGTAAATTAAAAGTATTGACGATTTAATGCGGACATGACAAGTGGATCGGCCACTTAAAATGATCATTCTAAACTGATCATTGGTTATCACTAAGTAAAAGCTTATAAATGAAAAATAATGCATGGCATCACACAGTTTGGGAAGGGTTGGATTACTTGTATGCTTTGTCGTATCTAATTCTGTCTCAAATTTTTTCACAATATAGAAAATTGAGCTAGCTTAATATCAGAATTTGATTCATGTCATTCAGAGTTCTAAATCAAAATTTACGGACGATTTAGTGCGGACATGTCAAGTTGATAGGCCAATTAAAGTGATCATTCTAAACTGATCATTGGTGGTGATTGAGTAAAGGCTTAAAAATGAAGCATAATGGATGGCATCACGCAGTTTGGATAGATTGGATTACTTGGACGCTTTTTCGTATCTAGTTCTGTCTCAAATTTTTACATAATATAGAAAATTGAACTAGATTAAGGTGGGCATTGGATTCAGTGTCATTCTGATCTACAAATCAAAAGTTATGAACAATTTAGTGCACACATGTCAAGTTTATTGGCCAGTTAAAATGCTCATCTTTAACTAATCATTGATGCTCAATGAGTAAACGCTTATAAATGAAGAATATTGCATCGTATCACGCAGTTTGCCATGCAATATTCCCTGCAAAACTCAAAACTCCCTGCAAAACTCTTTCACCGTGCCCTCCTGCCTTAACGTGAGCAGACATTCATCTGGAGATGCCGATCGTCTCACCGTGAAAGTCTTTGTCAGACGCGTTTTCATATTGTTCCAGTTCCGGAAGGGATTTCTCTCCCTTTCCCACCGGAACCATTCAAGTGCCGGCTCAGCTGTTGTTGAATACTATCCAGGTTTCATTCCAAGTCCCCGATCTTACCCAGTTCTACCTGCATCCTCTCTACCATCTCTTTCAACGTGAGGTCAGCAACTTTTCCCCCATCAGTTTTCTTCACCATGGTCACAGAACACTTGCTCTGATATCAAATGGTAAGAGTGATGATTACAAATAAGGACTTAAGCTTGTATTCAATCCAGAAATTCAATACAAGTTCCGATACCCAAAAAAAGAACCTTCCTCCTCCCTTTTATCCTCTGCCACCAAATCTCC
>JAENJI010000013.1:13942097-14071654 GCA_018901935.1 Pugionium cornutum
AACAAGATAGGGTATAGTATCAATACCCTATGTCGTCGGACTCCAACTGGAGTTTTCGATGGAATTGCGTTGGGTTTTGTAGTTCTGTCGGAAATCCGTCGCACACAGGAATATAAAATATTTAAAAAACATTATTTGACACTGAATACTAAAGTATCATAAAAACTAAAACACTGCAATCACATATTTAATCTGAATCTGATCAACATTCCGAAGTAGCTGAATTTTTGTCATCAAACTCGCCAATCTCCTCTTCTGAATCTTGAAATACATTGTAAGGTTAACTTCAAGAGAAGTCTCTATGGAACCTAACTTACCCAATGTGATTTTCTGCATAGGGTCTTGCTCGGAAACACCACATACAATTCCTCTAGGGTGTATTGATGTCACTATAGTCCAAGGATCTTGTTTTTTCTTCACACGAGGATATCGAATGTAACAAACCTGGTCCGCTTGTGATGCAAGTATAAAAGGATCATATTTTTGATGTCACTTACGAGAGTGGACAAATGTAACACCAAATTCGTCTTGACATTGACCAATGACAGGGTCATACCAGTCATAGTGGAACACAATATACCTCAAATCAATCATTCCAGTATAGTGAACTTCTAATATTTCATGAACAACACCGTTGTATAGAATTTCACCAGATTGAGATGATATACCATAATTAGAAGTTGTTTGTGAGCTTCCTTCGCGATGAGTCTTAAAAGCATATCCACGAGTGCAGTACATTGGATAAGATTTTGCCGTAAATGTAGGACCATTCACCAACTCAACTAACCACGTGGGAGACGTTATCCCTCTAGAAGGACCCGTAGTAACCTGCAAAATAGTTGAATACATTCAACCATATATTTATATATATAGGAAATTATTATTGAAAATTATATAATTAATTAACATTGACGTAAAAGTGCAACCAACTTGCAAATTCGCTCTTTTTAGGTTCGACCAGCTCATTCTCTGTGTAATTTGAATAATAAACACGTATTTGATCCATGTATATCCTATTAATTATAAACAAAATAATTAACAATAAAGTATAATAACATTTACAAAAAAATGAAATGAATGTATCTTTCATATTCCAAAACATCATCGCAATTTGTCAAAATATACAGATGCAAGTGTTTGTGTTCCTCCTCTGATAGGCATCACATCTTCCCTTTTCCACTTAAATGTCCAATTTGTGCAAATACTTCTTGCACATACACTGGATAACTTGGTTTTTCTCTTCCATCATCATGTCGTGCAGGTCGTCTATTTTTTGTTTGGACTTGCGATGGAAAATAGTAGCTGGCAAAGTTAGATGTTTCCTCATTAATACTTTGGGCGACGATTGAACCTTCAACCCTGGCAAGATTTTTAACTTCTTTCTTTAGGTGGAACATATATCTCTCAAAAGGATATATCCATCGGTACTGAACAGGTCCTTCAGGTGCTTCTTCTCTAGGTAGGTGAATCGGATGATGTTCCATAACATCAAAAAATGCTGGTGAAAATATTTTCTCAAGGTTACAAATGAGAACCGGTATTTTTTCCTCCAAATTTCGTATATCGTCTCCAGCAAGTCATCTTGTACATAAATGTCGGAAAAAGCACCAATCCCTTCATAATAAAAAAGTTAATCTTGCAGGAAAATTATGATATATATAAAATAATGTAAACGTACTAGCAATTGCTCCGTTGAAGTTTTTAGGCAAAAGATCGTTAAAGGCAAATCAAAACATTTGCATGAAAACATGACAATCATGACTCTTCATCCCTGTAAATTTGCTTTCAATAGTATCGACATAATTACGAAGATTAGGTTCGTATCCGTATGGAAATTTGACACTATGCTTAATCAACTCAAAAAGTCATCTTTTGCATGTGCATCCAACCGGAATGTAGGAGACAATGATTTTCCATTCGATATTACATGTAGTCCTTCCGAGAACAAATATCTGGCATATCCAATCTAGCTTTCAAATTATCTTTCGTTTTTTACTTGCACATTTAGAATAGTATTCATTATGTTGTCGAAACATTCTTCTCAATGTTCATAACATCTAGATTGTGGCGCAACAGATGGTCCTTCCAATATGGTAAATCCTAAAAAATACTCTTCTTGTGCCAATTATGGTATTCGCCACAACCATCAACAGGATAATGTCCATTACCACCACATGAAACCGTTCTCTCAGCACCAAAATCTCTAAATTGAGTAATCATATAATTCCTGTCAAGCAAAGGAGGTGGACCATCAATTTTTTTTTTCCTAAACAATGTCGTGCTCCGGCGATATGGATGATCTTGTGGTAGAAAGCGTCGATGACAATCGAACCAACTAGTCTTTTATCCGTGTTTCAGTTGGAACGCATCAGTATTATCTTGACAATATGGGCATGCTAACTTTCCATGCGTCGACCATCCTGATCACATACCATATGCTGGAAAATCACTTATGGTTCATATAAGTATTGCTCGCATCAAGAAGTTCTATTGGTTGCAAACATCAAATGATTCGACAACATTTTCCCACAACATTTTTAACTCATGAATAGTGACTGCAAGAAAATATCAAGCAATCGCTTAGGATGCTCTGGACCGGGGACGAGAATTGTTAGAAACAAAAACTCTCGTTTCATGCACAACGAAGGAGGCAAATTATAAGGTGCAATGATAACTGGCCACAACGAGTATTGCCTCCTTTGCTTCCCAAAAGGGTTGAATCCATCTGTAGATAACCCAAGGTATACATTCCTAGGATCATATGCAAAACTAGGATAAACCTCTTTAAAATGTTTCCATGCTTCTGCATCCAAGGGATGCACAATTTCTCCATTCGAATTATGGTCTGCATGCCATCTCATACGCTTTGCCGTGTATTCAGATTGATATAACCTCTTTAACCTCTCTGTTAATAGAAAATACCACATCCGTTTATGTGGAATTGGTACTCTACCGCTTGTCTCTTGAAATCGAGGTTTGTGACAAAATTGGCACTTCATGCGGTTATCATCATTTCTCTAATAGATTCATGCAGTTGTCAATACATACATCGATCATCTGATACGGCAATCCAAGGCCAGCTACAAGTTTTTGAACCTCGTAATATGAATCAGGTGAAATATTATCTTCAGGTAATATATCTCTAAAGAAATCAGCTATCGCATTCACACAATCTTCAGCCAAGTTGAAATCCATCTTTATCGTCATCAACTTGCTTGCAGCAGATAAAGGCGATAATCCATCTCTACATCCTTTATACAAAGGCTTCTTGGATGCATCTAACATATTAAAAAATTCCGAGCTTCCAAATTAGGTTCTCTAACAGAGATTAATCTATGATTTCGACATTTAATACACGGACAATACATTTTACCGTATTCTAATGTCATGCTATTGTTTGATGCAAATGTCATGAACTGTTCAACACCTTGCACAGATTCATCCGTCAATTTCCCCATTGTTGAATCATACCGAGGTTTATCCATCCACGATCGAAAATAATCATAAGAACCTGAAGAAGACATTTTGTTATGATTTTTTGTTCTGGTGAAATTGTGAATGAGCAGAGCGTATGTATATTGAAAATTAGAAGATTATCACGAATTTTTAACAGATTATTATGAATTTTTAACAGATTATTACAAAATTTTACCAGATTATTATGAATTTTTAACAGATTATTATAAATTTTTAACAGATTATTATGAATTTTTAACAGATTATTACAAATTTTTAACAGATTATTACGAATTTTTAACAAATCATCACAATTTTTAACAGATTATTCTTAAGAATATTCCCGTTTCTGATGAATTTCCGATGGTTACCGACCACTGCTAGAAATTTCTGAAGACCAATCGACGACGCTCTACGTTTAAAGATCGGCCAAACTAACAATTGCCAAAAAAATACGATTTCGTCGGAAAGTCATCGGAACTACCAACGGATTTCCGACAATGTCTAGGTTTATTAATCTAAAAAAATAATTAAGTGGAATCAGTCAATCGATATATTGCTGACGGATTCCAGACGGACACTAAAAACCAGAATCCGTCAGGAAGTCTTCGGTAGAAAACTGAGAGATTCGATTTTGTCATCAATTTCCAATAGTTTCGAGAGGATATCCTGATGCCGATGTTGTCATCGGTAATAGGAGAGATGTCGGTCGGGTTTAACCATCGATTTCCCGACACTGGTGCAAACGTCGGGATTTACCGATGGAATATCGACGATATGTTTTCGCTCGGTAATCCGTCCGAAAATAGTCTCAAATTTAATGTTTACTTGTAGTGTAGACATGTCAAATTGATCGGCAAGTTAAAATGATCATTCTTAACTGATCATTGGTGCTTCTTCAGTAAAAGCTTATAAATGTAGCATAATGCATGGCATCACGCAGTTCGGGATATATTGGATTACTTGGATGCTTTGTCGTATCTATTTTTTTATCTCAAATTTTGTCACAATATAGAAAATTGAGCTAGATTAACGTGGTCATTGAATTCGTGTCATTATGAGCTATAAATCAAAAGTTATGGACGATTTAAGGCAGAAATGGCAAGTTGATCGGTCAGTTAAAATGATCATGCTAAACTGATCATTGGTACTTATTGAATAAAGGCTTACAAAGGAAGCATAATGCATAGCATCACACAGTTCAGTATAGATTGGATTACTTGGATGCTTTGTCATATCTATTTTTGTTTCAAATTTTGTCAAAATATAGAAAATTGAGCTAGCTAAACGTGGGAATTGGATTGGTGTCAATATGAGCTATAAATAAAACAATATGGACGATTTAGTGCCGACATGTCAGGTTGATCGGCCAGTTAAAATAATCATTATAAGCTGATAATTGGTGCTCATTGAGTAGAAACTTATAAATGAAGCATAATGCAGACCGTAACCCAGTTCATGATAGATTGGATTACTTTGATGCTTTGTCATATCTCTTTATGTCTTAAATATTGTCACAATATAGAAAATTGAGCTAGGTTAACGTGGACATTGGATTCGTGTCATTGGGAGCTTTAAATCAAAAGTTAAGAACAATTTAATGCGGATGTGTCAAGTTGATCAGTCCCTTAAAATGAGCATTCTTAACTGATCATTGGTGATTATTGAGTAAAAGTTTATCAATGAAGCATAATGCATGGGATCGTCCAATTCGGGATAGATTGGAATACTTGGACGCTTCTTCGTCTCTATTCCGGTCGCTAATTTTTGCAAAATATAGAAAATTGAGTTAGTTTAACATGGGCATTGGATTCGTGTCATTATGAGCTATAAATCAAAACTTATGGACGATTTAGTGGAGACAAGACAAGCTGATCAGCCAGTTAAAATGATCATTCTAAACTGATCATTGGTGCTTATTGAGTAAAGGCTAACAAATGAAGCATAATGAAGAACATCATGCAGTTCGATATAGATTGGATTAATTGTACGCTTTGTCGTCACTATTTCTGTTTATAATTTTGTCAAAATATAGAAAATTGAGTTACCATAATGTGGGCATTGGATTCGTGTTATTCATAGCTCTAAATCAAAAGTTACGGACTATTT
Source organism: Pugionium cornutum (assembly GCA_018901935.1). Classification (NCBI taxonomy): domain Eukaryota; kingdom Viridiplantae; phylum Streptophyta; class Magnoliopsida; order Brassicales; family Brassicaceae; genus Pugionium; species Pugionium cornutum. The sequence continues at coordinate 13,947,663 of JAENJI010000013.1, forward strand.
AGTGCAGACATATCAAGTTAATCGGCCAGTTAAAATGATCATTCTTAACTGATCATTGGTGCTCATTGAGTAAAATCTTATAAATCAAGCATAATGCATGACATCACGATGTTTGAGATAGATTGAATTACTTGGATGCTTGGTCGTCTCTATTTTTGTCTATAATTTTGCCAAAATATAGAAAATTGAGCTAGCTTAACGTGGGCATTGGATTCGTGTCATTCGGAGCTCTAAATCAAAAGTCATGGACGATTTAGTGTGGACATATCAAGTTGATCGTCTAGTGAAAATGATCATTCTTAATGGTGCTCATTGATTGAAAGCTTATAATGAAGCATAATGCATGGCATCACATAGTTTGAGATAGATTGGATTACTTGGATGCCTTCTCGTATCTATTTTTTTTGAAATTTTGTCACAGTATAAAAAATTGAGCTAGCTTAACGTGGGCATTGGATTCGTGTCATTATGAGCTATACATCAAAAGTTAAAGATGATTTAGTGCAGACATGTGAGGTTGATCATCTAGTTAAAATGATCATTCTAAACTGATCATTCGTGCTCATTGAGTAAAGGCTTATAAATGAAGCATAATGAAGAGCAACACGCAGTTCGGCATAGATTGGATTACTTGGATGCTTTGTCGTATCTATTTTTGTCTCAAATTTTTTCACAACATAGAAAATTGAGCTACCTTAACGTGGGCATTGGATTCGTGTCATTATGAGCTATAAATCAAAAGTTATGGACGATTTAGTGCAGACATGTCAAGTTGATCGGCCTGTTAAAATGATCATTCTAAACAGATCATTGGTGCTTATTGAGTAAAGGCTTACAAATGAAGCATAATGCAGAGCATCACACAGTTTAATATAGATTCGATTACTTGGACGCTTTTTCGTATCTATTTTTGTTTCAAATTTTGTCACAATATAGAAAATTGAGCTAGCTTAACGTGTTAATTGGATTCGTGTCAATATGAGCTATAAATAAAAAGTTATGGATGATTTAGTGTAAACATGTCAAGTTGATCATGCAGTTAAAATGATCATTCTAAGCTAATCATTGGTGCTCATTGAGTAAAAGCTTTTAAATGAAGCATAAGCATGGCATCACGCAGTTTGGGATAGATTGGATTACCTGGATGCTTGGTCGTCTCAATTTTCATCTATAATTTTGTCAAGATATAGAAAGTTGAGCTAGCTTAATGTTGGCATTGGATTCGTGTCATTCAGAGCTCTGAATCAAAAGTTACGGACGATTTAGTGTGGATATCAAGTTGATCGTCTACTGAAAATGATCATTCTTAATAGTGCTTATTTATTAAAAGCTAATAAATGAAGCATAATGCATGGCATCACACAGTTCGAGATAGATTGGATTACTTGGACGCTTGGTCGTATCTATTTTTGTCTGAAATGTTGTCACAATATAGAAAATTCAGCTAGCTTAATGGGGGCATTAGATTTGTGTTATTATGAGCTATACATCGAAAGTTATACATGATTTAGTACAGACATGTGAGGTTGATCAGCCAGTTAAAATGATCATTCTAAATTTATCATTAGTGCTCATTGAGTAAAGGCTTACAAATGAAGCATAATGTAAAGCAACACGTAGTTTGGGATAGATTGGATTACTTGGATGCTTGGTCATCTCTATTTCGTCTATAATTTTGTCAAAATATAGAAAATTGAGCTAGCCTAACGTGGGCATTGGATTCGTGTCATACGAAGCTTTGATTCAAAAGTTACAGACGATTTAATGTGGACATATCAGGTTGATCGTCTAGTGAAAATGAACATTCTTAATGGTGCTCATTTATTGAATGCTTATAAATGAAGCATAATGCATGGCATCACACAGTTCGAGATAGATTGGATTACTTGGACGCTTGGTCGTATCTATTTTTGTCTGAAATTTTGTCACAATATACAAAATTGAGCTAGGTTAATGTGGGCATTGGATTCATGTCATTATGAGCTATACATCAAAAGTTATAGATGATTTAGTGCAGACATGTGAGGTTGATCAGCCACTTAAAATGATCTTTCTAAATTTATCATTCGTGCTCATTGAGTAAAGGCTTATAAATGAAGCATAATGTAAAGCAACACGCAGGTTGGGATAGATTGGATTACTTGGATGTTTTGTCGTATCTATTTTTATCTCAAATTTTGTCACAATATAGAAAATTGAGCTAGATTAACGTGGGTATTGGATTCGTGTCATTATGAGCCATAAATCAAAAGTTACGGAAGATTTAATGCAGAGATGTCAAGTTGATCGGCCAGTTAAACTGATCATTCTAAACTGACCATTGGTGCTTCTTGAATAAAGGCTTCCAAATGAAGTATAATGCATAGTATCACACAGTTCAGTATAGATTGGATTACTTGGACGCGTTGTCGTATCTATTTTTGTTTCAAATTTTGTCACAATATAGAAAAATGAGCAAGCTTAAGGCAGGAATTGCATTGGTGACAATATGAGCTATAAATAAAAAGTTATGGACGATTTAGTGCCGACATGTCAAGTTGATCGGTCAGTTAAAATAATCATTATAAGTTGATCATTGGTGCTCATTGAGTAAAAACTTATAAATGAAGCATAATGCAGAGCATAACCCAGTTCAGGATAGATTGGATTACTTTGACGCTCTGTTATATCTCTTTCGGTCTCAAATATTATCACAATATAGAAAATTGAGCTAGCTTAACGTGGACATTAGATTCATGTCATTGGGAGCTCTAAATCAAAAGTTAAGAACGATTTAATGCGGACATGTCAAGTTGATCGGCCATTTAAAATGAGCATTCTTAACTGATCATTGGTGCTTATTGAGTAAAAGTTTATCAATGAAGCATAATGCATGGGATCATGCAATTTAGGATAGATTGGATTACTTGGACGCTTCTTCGTCTCTATATCTCTCGATAATTTTGGCAAATTATAGAAAATTGAGCTAGTTTAACATGGGTATTGCATTCGTGTCATTATGAGCTATAAATCAAAAGTTATGGACGATTTAGTAGAGACAAGACAAGTTGATCAGCCAGTTAAAATGATCATTCTAAACTGATCATTGGTGCTTATTGAGTAAAGGCTAACAAATGAAGCATAATGAAGAGCATCACGCTGTACGATATAGATTGGATTACTTGGACACTTTGTCATCTCTATTTCTGTTTATAATTTTGTCAAAATATAGAAAATTGAGTTACCTTAATGTGGGCATTGTATTGGTGTTATTCTTAGCTCTAAATCAAAAGTTACGGACTATTTAGTGCAGACATATCAAGTTAATCGGCCAGCTAAAATGATCATTCTTAACTGATCCTTGGTGCTCATTGAGTAAAAGCTTTTAAATGAAGCATAATGCACGGCATCACGCAGTTTGGGATATATTGGATTACTTGGATGCTTGGTCGTCTCTATTTCTGTCTATAAATTTGTCAAAATATAGAAACTTGAGCTAGATTAACGTGGGCATTGGATTCGTGTCATTCGAAGCTCTGAATCAAAAGTTACGTACGATTTAGTGTTTACATATCAAGTTGATCGTCTAGTGAAAATGATCATTCTTAATGGTGCTCATTGATTGAAAGCTTATAAATGAAGCATAATGCATGGCATCACTCAATTCGAGATAGATTTGATTACTTTGATGCTTGGTTGTATCTATTTTTGTTTCAAATTTTATCACAATATAAAAAATTGAGCTAGCTTAACGTGGGCATTGGATTCGTGTCATTATGAGCTATACATCAAAAGTTATAGATGATTTAATGCATACATGTGAAGTTGATCAGCCAGTTAAAATGATCATTCTAAACTTATGATTCGTGCTAATTGAGTAAAGGCATATAAATGAAGCATAATGCATAGCATCATGCAGTTTGGGATAGATTGGATTATTTGGATGCTTTGTCGTATCTATTTTTGTCTTGAATGAGCTATGATTCAAAAGTTATGGATGATTAATTGTAGACATGTCAAGTTGATCGGCCAGTTAAAATGATCATTCTAAAGTGATCATTAGTACTTATTCAGTAAAGCTAATAAATGAAGCATAATGCTGAGCTTCACGCAGTTTGGGATAGATTGGATTAATAGGACACTTTTTCGTATCTATTTCTGTCTCAAATTTTGTCACAATATACAAAATTGTGCTAGCTTAACATGGCCATTTAATTCGTGTCATTGTGAGCCCTAAATCAAGAGTTATAGACGATTTCAAGCAGCAATGTCAAGTTGATCGTCTAGTTAAAATGATCATTCTGAACTTATCATTGGTGCACATGGAATAAAGGCTTATAAATGATGCATAATGCCGAGCATCACGCAGTTTTGGATAGGTTGGATTACTTAGAAGATTTGTCGTATCTATTTAAGTTATAAATTTTGTCTCTATATAAAAAATTGAACTAGATTTACGTGGGAATTGGATTCCTATCATTCAGAGATCTAAATCAAGAGTTACAGACGATTTAGTGCAGCCATTTCAAGTTGATCGTCCAGTTAAAATGATCATTCTAAACTTATCATTGGTGCTCATGGAGTAAAGGCTTGTAAATGATGCATAATGCAGAGCATCACGCAGTTTTGTATAGATTATATTACTTAGACGCTTTGTCGTATAAAAAATTAAACTACCTTTACGTGGGTATTGGATTCGTGTAATTCTGAGATTTAAATCAAAAGTTATAGACGATTTAATGTGAACATGTCAACTTGATCGGCCAGTTAAAATGATCATTCTTTCTGTCTAGATTGGATTACTTGGACGATTTGTCATCAATTTGATCGGCCATTAAAAGTGATCATTCTAAACTGACCATTGGTGCTCATTAAGTAAAGGCTTATAAATGAAGTATAATGCATGGCATCACGAAGATTGGGATAGATTGGATTACTTGGACGCTTTGCCATACCTAGTTCTGTCTCAAATTTGGTCACAATACACAAAATTGAGCTACCTTAACATGGGCATTGGATTCGTGTCATTTGAGCTATAAATCAAACGTTACATACGATTTAGTGCAGACATTGTTCGGCGATTTAAAATGATCATTCTAAACTGATCATTGGTGCTCATTAAAAAAGGCATATAACTGAAGAATAAATCATGTTATCACGCAGCTTGGATTACTTGAATGCTTTGTCGTATTTATTTCTATCTCAAATTTTGTCACAATATAGAAAATTGAGCTACCTTAACGTGGGCATTGGATACGTGTCATTCTAAGCTCTAAATCAAACGTTACATATGGTTTAGTGCAAATATGTCAAATTGATCGGCTAGTTAAAGTGATCATTCTAAACTGACCATTGTTGATCAATAAGTAAAGGCTTATAAAAGCATAATGCATGGCATCACACAGATTGGGATAGATTGGATTACTTGGACGCTTTGTCGTATCTATTTCTGTCTTAAATTTTTTCACAATATAGAAAATTGAGCTATCCTAACGTGGACATTGGATTCGTGTCATTATGAGCTATAATTCAAAAGTTGTGGTAGGTTTAGTGCACACATGTCAAGTTGATTGTCCAGTTAAAATGATCATTATAAACTCTTTATTGGTGCTCATTTAGTCAAGGCTTATAAATGAATCATAATGCATGGCATCACGCAGTTCGGAATAGATTGGATTACTTGGATGAATTTTCGTATCTATTTTTGTCTCAAATTTTGACAAAATATAGAAAATTGAGCTAGCTTAACGTGAGCATTGGATTCGTGTCATTATGACCTCTAAATCAAACGTTACGGACAATTTAGGGCAGACATGTCAGGTTGATCAGCCAGTTAAAATGATCATTCTTAACTGATCATTGGTGCTCATTGAGTAAAAGCTTATCAATGAAGCGTAATGCATGGCATCACGCAGCTCAGGATACATTGGATTACTTGAATGCTTTGTCATATCTTTTTCTGTCTCAAATTTTGTCAACATATAGAAAATTGAGCAAGCTTAACATGGGCATTGGATTTGTTTAATTATAAGCTACAAAGTTATGGACGATTTATTGCAGACATGTCAAGTTAATCCGGAAGTTAAAACGATTATTCTAAACTAATCATTAGTGCTCATTGAGTAAAGGCTTATAAATGAAGCATAATTCATAGACTCACGCTATTCAGGATATATTGGATTACTTGGACTCTTTGTCGTACGTATTTCTGTCACAATATAGAAATTGAGCTAGCTTAATGTGGGCATTAGATTTGTGTCATTCTGAGCTTTAAATCAAAAGTTACGGACGATTTAGTGTGGACATGTCAAGTTGATCGGCCAGTTACAATGATCATTCTAAACTGATCATTGGTGCTCATTAGGTAAAGGCATATAAACGAAGCATAATGCATGGTATCACGCAGTTCGGGATAGATTGGATTTATGTCTCATATTTTGTCACAACATAGAAAATTTACCTACCTTAACATGGGCATTGGATTCATGTCATTCTGAGATTTTAATCAAAAGTTACGGACGATTTAGTGTCGAAATCTCAAGTTAATCGGCTAGTTAAAGTGATCATTCTAAACTTATCATTGGTACTCATTGAGTAAAGGCTTATAAATGAAGCATAATGTATGACATCAGTAGTTCGGGACATATTGGATTACTTGGATGCTTTTTCGTATTTATTTCTGTCTCAAATTTTGTCATAATATAGAAAATTGAGCTAGCTTAATGTAGGTGTTGGGTTCGTGTCATTCTGAGCTCTAAATCAAAAGTTACGGACGATTTAGTGCGGATATGTCAAGTTGATCGGATTGTAAAAGTGATACTGATCATTAGTGCTCATTAAGTAAAGGCTTATAAATGAAGCATAATGAATGGCATCAAGCAGTTCGGGATAGATTGGATTACTTGGATGCTTTGCCGTATCTATTTATGTCTATAATTTTGGCACAATATAAAAAATTGAGTTAGCTTAACGTGGGCGTTGTATTCGTGTCATTTTGAACTATAAACCAAAAGTTACAGACGATTTAATTCGGACAGGTCAAGTTGATCAGCCTCTTAAAATGATCTCTAAATCAAAACTTAAGCTATAAATCAAAGGTTATGCACGATTTAATGCAGAAATGTCAAGTTGAGCCACTTGTTAAAATGATCATTCTAAACTTATCATTAGTGCTTAATGAGTAAAGGCTTATAAATGAAACATAATGCATAGAATCATGCTATTCATGATAGATTGGATTACTTGGACTCTTTTTCGTACCTATTTTTGTCTCTAATTTTATCACAATATAGAAAATTGAGCTAGGTTAATGCGGGCATTGGATTCGTATCATTCAGAGCTCTAAAAAACGTTACGGATGATTTAGTGTGGACATGTCAAGTTCATCGGCCAGTTAATATGATCATTCTAAACTGATCATTGCTCATCATTAGGTAAAGGAATATAAATGAAGCATAATGCATGGCGTGTCGCAGTTCGGGATCCATTGGATTTGCTGTACGCGTTGTAGTATCTATTTCTGTCTCAAATTCAGTCACAATAAAGAAAATTGAGCTAGCTTAACGTGGGCATTGGATTCGTTTCATTATGACCTCTAAATCAACGTTACGGAGGATTTAGTGCTGACATGTCAGGGTCATCGGCTAGTTAATATTATCATTCTTAACTTATCATTGGTCTCATTGAGTAAAGGCTTATAAATGAAGCGCAATTCATGGCATCACGCAGTTCGGGATACATTGGATTACTTTGTGATGCAGGAACAAGAGGACTTGTTCAAGCAAGGGGAACTGTTGGAGAGACTCTAGCTGGCTGTACAGCACTTTCTAGAGTCAAGAGTGATGGGTTGATGGTGACCCTTCCGCTGGCTGTAGAGCACTTTCTGGAGGATCTAAGTGAGGATTGAGTAGAGAGGTGGATCAAGAGACGCCACACAGATTATGGAAGGTCTGTGATAAGTTAGAGCACTCAAGCTTCAAGGATTCTCACACAAGAAGGCAAGGAAGAAAAACTAGGTTTTTATTTCATAAAACTTAAGTGATTACATGCTGAGAAGGGACTTTATATACTAGTCCAGCAGCACGTGCCTTCTAGTGCTGAAAATACATTATAATGAAAGGACTAAAGCAAAAATAACAACAAGACATTAGGACCTAATGACAAATAAAAGACTCTTAAACTTAACAGTCACATTCCTGCAAAAACAAGCAAATAAACTTGTTAATTCAAACATAAGAATTTTAAATACGCACCTTGGTCTCTTATAGCTCCTTATAATGCCTTCTTAAGTTTGTTTAGCAATGATGAACAAGGTTGTATCTCTGAAGCCTTGTAAAACTGGAAGGAGTGAAATTGTTGTAGTCTTTAGTTGTTCATAGTCTCCTTCTTGTAATTCTTTAGTAAGTTCAGCTTCATGGAATCCTCCATCTTTTATGATTGTTATGAGACTCTAAACAGACTTGTTGAACATCTTACTAAGGTTTCTTGTGCCTGATCTTGTTCTTGGAGTTTGTCTCATAATAGGTATATTAATGGGCTCTTCCTCAGTTTCTAGTGAGCTAGTATTGATGTCCTCAACATCTCCTTCCTCTTGAAAAGGTTCTGTACTCAGAACAGGTACATCTGCATGAAAAGGAGCAAGATCAGTAATATTAAAAGTAGGAGATATGGTCATCTCACCTGGCAGCTCAAGCTTATAGGCATTGTTGTTGATCTTCTCTAAAACCCGAAAAGGAACATCTCCTCTTGGGGAAAGCTTGGAATTCCTTTGGTTGGGGAATCTTTCATGTCTCATGTGCAACCATACCCAATCTCTAGGTTCAACTGATATGTCTTTTTGGTGTTTATCTGCATTTCTTTTGTACTGATCGGTTCTCTTTTCCAAGTTTTCCTTCACCTTTTGATGAATGTTCTTAACATAATCTGCCCTGGTTTCTCCTTCACTAGACATAACATCTTGAGGTAAAGGTATAAGATACAGTGGGGTAGTAGGAGTAAATCCATAAACCACTTCAAAAGGAGAAAGTTTAGTTGCTGAATGTTAGCATGATTATAAGCAAACTAAATGTAAGGTAAGCAAGACAACCAGTTTCTTAGATTCTTACCAACCGTGGCTCTCAACAATGTTGAAAGAGTTCGGTTTACTACCTCTGTTTGACCATCACTCTGTGGGTGGCAAGTAGTTGAGAAGGGCAGCTTAGTTCCCAACTTTTTCCATAATGTCTTCCAGAAATGACTTAGAAATTTGGTATCACGATCTGAAACGATTGTTGTGGGAAATCCATGTAGGCACACTACTTCTTTAAAAAAAGATCAGCTATTTGCATAGCATCATTAGTCTTGTTACATGGTATAAAATGAGCCATCTTTGAGAACCTGTCTACAACTACAAAGATAGAATCCTTGTGGTTGATCTTCGGCTGACCTAAGACAAAGTCCATAGAGATATCTACCCAAGGTAGTTTAGGAATTGGCAAAGGCATAAAACAACCATAGGGGTGTGACCTGGATTTTTGCTTTCAAGCAAGTGATGCACTCAGCACAGAATCTTTCAACATCTCGTTTTAGATGTGGCCAGTAGAAATGTTCCATAAGTACACTCAATGCCGTATCTCGGCGTCCAATGAGTCCTCCTCCATGAGCTTCCCCAATCAATAGTTCTCTCATTGATCCCTATGGAATACAAAGACGCTTTTCCTTAAACAAAAATCCATCATGTTGATAAAATATACCAGATACAGCCTTGTTGGTCTCCTTAAACATTTCTTGAAAATCTGGATCAGTCTCATACATTGCCTTGATGTGCTCAAATCCCATAATCTTAGCTTCCATTATGCTGATGAGAGCATGTCTCCTTGATAAAGCATCAACCACAACGTTACCTTTCTTATATTTGATCACATAGGGAAAAGTCTCCACAAACTCAACCCACTTTGCATGCCTCTACTTAAGCTTAGTTTGTCCTCTTAAGTGCTTGAGCGTCTCATGAACTGTATGAATAACAAACTCCTTTGACAGTAGGTAATGTTGCCAAGTTTCAAGAGACCTTACCAAAGCATAGAGCTCTTTATCGTATGTGGGATAGTTAAGTGAATCTCCACTAAGTTTCTCACTGAAGTAAGCCACTGGTTTTCCTCCTTGCATTAGGACAGCTCCTATACCTGTTCCAGAAGCATCACATTCAATTTCAAAGGTTTTATCAAAGTTAGGAAGTACCAAAACAGGCGCATGTGTGAGGCTATCTTTCAGCTTGTTTAATGCCTTCTCTTGTGCTGGTCCCCATTTGAACTCCACATTCTTCTTAATTACTGAATTGAGGGGTGCAGCAACAGTACTAAAGTCTTTGACAAATCTTCTATAGAAACTAGCAAATCCATGGAAACTAATCACATGTCCGATTGTTGTTGGGGTTGGCCAATCTTGAATTGCTTTGATCTTTTCTTCATCGACCTTTAAGCCCCGAGAACTTACAACAAATTCTTGGAATACAACTTGATCAGTGCAGAAAGTACATTTCTTAAGGTTAACATAAAGGTTTTTAGCCTTAAGCATTTCAAGTACCTGCTCAAGATGTTGTAAGTGATCTTCAAGATTAGAGCTATAGATTAGAATGTCATCAAAATAAACTACTACAAACTTACAGATAAATGCTCTTAGGACGTGGTTCATGAGTCTCATGAAAGTACTTGGAGCGTTTGTGAGTCCAAATGGCATGACTAGCCATTCATACAATCCTTGTTTGGTTTTAAATGTTGTCTTCCATTCATCACCTTCTTTCATTCTCACCTGATGATATCCACTTCTTAGATCAAGTTTTGAGAAGATAGTTACTCCATTGAGTTCATCTAGCATGTCATCAAGTCTTGGAATTGGATGTCGGTATTTGACAGTAGATATTGTTGATTGCTCTACAATCAACACACATTCTCCAAGTTCCATCTTTCTTAGGCACTAGAAGAACAGGAACAGCACATGGGCTTAGACTTTCTCGGATATAGCCCTTAGACATTAAGTCTTGTACTTGTCTTTCCAGCTCCTTTGCTTCTTCTGGATTCACTCTATAGGCAGATCGGTTTGGCAATGGTGCTCCAGGAACAAGATCAATCTGATGCTCGATTCCTCTTATAGGTGGCAATCCTGGTAGTATCTCTTCTGGAAAAACATCAGTGAATTTATCAAGAAGCTCTAGAATAGCAGCATGGAGTTTCTCCTTTTCTTGTCCTGAAAACAACACTTCTTTAAAGATCATTAGTAGCACCTCTTCTTTAGAATCAAGAGATTTCAAAACAGTGGCAGGTGTTACATAAAGGTTAGTTTTGTTTAGCTTTTCTCCTTTAGATATAGTTTGTTGCATCTCATGCACTTCCTGTGGAGTTAAAGGTGCTACGCTATGCTTCTTGTTATTGTGCATGAAGGTATAGTGATTGGTGCGTCCATTGTGTAATGCTTCTTTTTCAAATTGCCATGGACGACCTAGAAGTAGATGTCCAGCTTCCATAGGCACCACATCACACACAACTTGATCTGCATACTTGCCTATGCTGAATGGTATGGTGACTTGTTCTGCTATTTTTAGCTCAGTTTCATCATTCTGCTATTTGAGCTTGTATGGTCGAGGATGCTTTGTCTTTTGTAACCCTAGCTTATCAACCAAATACTTGCTGGCTACATTAGTACAAGAACCACCATCTATGATCAAGCTACATACCTTAGAGTATATTGTGCACCGAGAATGGGAAATGTTTTCTCTTTGTATAGTTTCTGGTTCAAAAAGAGCACTGAGGGATCTCCTTGTAACTAGAAGCTCTCCGGTATCAGGATAGTCCTCAACTTCTTCCTCAGAGTTTTCTGGTTCATACTTGTCTTCATCTTGAGACTCATATTCGCCAATTGATTTAAGGATCATAACTCTCTGGTTTGGGCATTCTCTTGCATAATGGCGTTTTCCCTGACATTTAAAACAGGTTATGTCACGAGATCTTTGAGTTGGAGTTTTACCTAGCTCTGATTTATTGTTTTTAGACGTTTCAGCAATGGATTTCTTGAATATGGATTCTATGTCGATGGCCTTTCCTTTGTCCAGAGCCTTTTGTGGTTGTTGATTCCAGGTAGACTTGCTACGATTTGCTGAGATAGTCTTCCTTTTTATGTGCTGCTCGGCCTGAACCGCAAGATGCAGCAACTCGGCCTGAACAGATTTAGAACCTTGAGTTAGTTTTCTAAATTTCTTCTGCAACTCTCTGTAGAAGTATGCAGGGGCATATCTCCTCCGTAGTTGGAACCTCATGTCTTCCCAAGTAGTGATCTTACCATGTCTATGTCTTCTTCTTTCAGACAAATCTCTGTCCCACCAAGCTAGAGCGCTTTCAGTGAGTTGAGCAGCTGCTAGAGACACTTTTCTCTGATCTGAGTAGTTGTAATACTCAAATATGTATTTCATACGCCTTTCCCAGTCAAGGTAGGCATCCGGATTAACCTTTTCAGCAAAGGTTGGTGCTGTGAGCTTTACGTCTCTGTTTCCATGCCAAGATTCTTCTACTCTATCTCTGTCACGTTGATATTGTCTTCTTGGTCTATGATTATGATCAGGTTCTGGGGGAAAATAATCTTCTAAGTCAGCTATTTCATCCTCCTCATGATTCGCACATTGGGCATTCGCATTTCTGATAGGACTTCTGCGGATTGGTGGTGGTTGTTCTATTCTTGTCATGAGATCTCCTAGGTTCTGAAGTTGAATCGGAATAGCAGCAAGCATCTGAGCAACATTCACATCTACTGGTTCTCCCATAGTCACACAATCTGTCTCACACAAAACAAACAGATCAAGTGCAAAAGAAGTCGAATACACACAATCAAAAACAACTTAAAATGGACAGAACTAGTTGCAGCAGCAAAGGAAGTCGAATTGACACAATCAAAACAACTGAAAATCCACAAATCTAGTTGCAGCAGCAAAGGAAGTCAAATAGACACAATAAAAAACAACTAAAAATTGACAGATCTAATTGCAGCAACAAGGAAGTCGAATAGAAACAATCAAAACAACTGAAAATCGACATATCTAGTTGCAGAAACACAAGCTATCAACAACTAAGGATGTTACTGGTTTCTAACACACAAAAACAACAGATTGGGGTTCGATTTTTATGGGTTTTATGAAGAGACGCAGTTTGACAGCAAGTTAACAAAGAAATCACAGAGTAAAAAAACGAAAATGGGGGTAGATAAACCTGAATAGGAGCGATTAAGCTCTAATACCAGATGATGCAGGAACAAGAGGACTTGTTCAAGCAAGGGGAACTGCTGGAGAGACTCTAGCTGGCTGTACAGCACTTTCTAGAGACTCAAGAGTGATGGGTTGATGGTGACCCTTCAGCTGGCTGTAGAGCACTTTCTGGAGGATCTAAGTGAGGATTGATTAGAGAGATGGATCGAGAGACACCACACAGATTATGGAAGGTCTGTGATAAGTTTAGAGCACTCAAGCTTCAAGGATTCTCACACAAGAAGGCTGGAGGCGTCAGCTCCTTTCAAAGGAAGAAAAACTAGGTTTTTATTTCATAAAACTTAAGTGATTACATGCTGAGAAGGGACTTTATATACTAGTCCAGCAGCAGGTGCCTTCTAGAGCTGAAAATAAATTATAATGAAAGGACTAAAGCAAAAATAACAACAAGACATTAGGATCTAATGACAAATAAAAGACTCTTAAACTTAACAGTCACATTCTTGCAAAAACAAGCAAATAAACTTGTTAATCAAACATAAGAATTTTAAATACGCACCTTGGTCTCTTGTAGGTCCTTATAATGCTTTCTTAAGTTTGTTTAGAAATGATGAACAAAGTTGTAGCTCTGAAGCCTTGTAAAACTGGAAGGAGTGAAATTGTTGTAGTCTTTAGTTGTTCATAGTCTCCTTCTTATAATTCTTTAGTAAGTTCAGCTTCATGGAATCCTCCATCTTCTATGATTGTTATGAGACTCTCAACAGACTTTTTGAACATCTTACTAAGGTTTCTTGTGCCTGATCTTGTTCTTGGAGCTTGTCTCATAATAGGTATATTAATGGGCTCTTCCTTAGTTTCTAGTGAGCTAGTATTGATGTCCTCATCACTTGGACAGTTTGTCATATCTTTTTCTGTCTCAAATTTTTTCACAATACAGGAATTTTAGCTAGCTTAACGTGGGCATTGGATTCGTGTCATTATGAGCTATAAATCAAAAGTTATGGACGATTTAGTGCAGACATGTCAAGTTGATCGGCTAGTTAAAAATGAACATTGTAAACTGATCATTAGTGCTCGTTGAGTAAAGGCTTAAATGAAGCATAATGCATAGAATCACACAGTTTAGTATAGATTGGATTATTTAAACTCTTTGGCATACCTTGTTGATGTAAGATTGAATATCAATCTCACAAGTTTTACGGCCGTGACTCGCAAGGCCTAGAATCTCTCTTGGCTTAAGCGGGAAAGGGAACTAAAAGGAGGGGGTTTTGATCGAATCACACAATCAAAGGTGAACCAAGGGAGTTTGAATCTCTCAAACTAACCTGGTCGTGGCTTCAATAGAAAGGAAGTGAATCACAAACTTAGTTTCTAAAGAATAAGAACAAGTTCAAAGACAAGGCTTTAAAGAAAATACTTTGTATTCAACTTTTAATTCAATGGTGGTCTATCTTTACAATGAGGTCGTGCTGAGCTTATATAGTGCTCCTAGAAATGGTCCTAAACTTAAAAAGGAGAAAAGGAAATCATACATTTAAAATATATGGCTGTTGGCCATTAATGTCTAGTTTGGCCAACAAGGAAAGTGTATATGCTTGTATCTTGAGAGCTTTGGGGCGAATGTGATGTCTCTAGATACATCCTGGATGCTTTGGAAAGTCTTCAATACGTGACCAAGTTTCAAGGAATAGAGATATTGCAATCTGAACACATTAAGTGCACTTCGGTCCATATATGGCAAGTCTTGGAGGAAAGGGATTCGCCTGATCCTCTGGTGGCTGGTGCATGGTAGATTTATTTTAGGCTTCCTTAGGGCCTTAATACTATCTTCTGGACGCCATGTTTTGGTTTGCAAGTGATTAAATCAGTTGGCCATCTCACTTGCCATAAACAGCTCCAATCGGTTCATTTGAAGGCACGGATGGACCCGCCAGGTCCAAGGCGTGTTTGAGCTTCTAGAAGTGCTTAAGGGAACTCCTAGAAGTTTCAAAAAGTCCCCTGGTTGCCAAAGAAACGTTTGGAGACTTTCATATAAGGAAAGTCCCAAATATGGTAAGTTTCGAAAACTCCAATTTGATGTATGGTGCATGACTTGATCTGGCCTTTTTTTGGGTGAGCTGCATGTCCTATGTGAGTCAATATTATAGGCCAGGTTTGGTCTTCGCTGGCCGCTTGTTGGTTAAGCTTGGATTCATGAAGATACACCCATGTATCCTTTTGCGCGTATTTGCCCGCCTTTGTGTTCCTTGGGCCGGCCGGGCCAGGCAGTTGGCCGGGGGTTGGGCTGATGACCTCATCATACCCTCCTTCTTCGAAATGTTTTGTCCTCAAAACAGTTTGGCGTGCACATAGAGAAGGCAAGTTAATACCTTGATTTACTTGTGGGTTTAGGGCATTACCTTGGTAAATGGCCTTTACATGATTCGGATGTGGCAATGGTGCATTTGGTGGTTGCTCCCTGATAAGAAAGGAAGAAATTACTCCTTCCCATTGCAGCTGGTTTCTTTGTTTTGCCTCCAAGGTGTTGGGTTCTCCATGGTCTCCTCTTGATTCCGAACATCTGTTTAATGTAGGAGGTGGGTCTTCTTGATCTTTGTTGAATCCTTGCTTTATTAGACACGTTTCAACAACCTTTGGCAAAGACAAGTGCATTATGCTAGTACTGGAAATTTCAAATTGAAGCTCCTTTATTGCCTTAACACTTTTAGGCTTAAAATTTTCGCGTTCTACTTGTAAGCTTGTTATTAGTTGTCTAGTTGGGCATGTCTTACCAAAGTGTCCTCTTTCTTGACATCTATAGCATATAATTTCATATGTTTTCACATTGTTAGAGGACTTACCTGGCGTTTCCTTGACGTGTATTCAAAGCAATGGCTTTGATGGTTTCATGTGTCCTATGGCTTGAGGCTTTTGAACTTGCTGGTCAATTTTTGATTTGACCATTGGCTTAGCTAACTTTTGTCCTTCTAAGGTGTTTGAAAACACGTTGTTATGCTCAGAGCAGTAGGCAAGCTTGGGCTTATGAAAGGGCTGCATGTTTGGTGTAGACATCTCACTCCTCAATGTTGTTGGGTGCATAGGTTGTGTGGTTATGTTTCTGCATGTTTGGTACTTCTTCACAAACTCCCTATACATTCGTTCCTTAAGGTCTCCCCAATCAAGGACTGGTTTGTTGTAGAAAGTCCTTGCATTTTACTTCAACCACCAATTATAGGCATCTCCAACGAGCATATCAACGGCATATGAAAGCTTCTCCTCTTTGGGGATGTTGTTTGAGCGCAGCCATTGTTTCAGGTTGGTTTCCCATCGGAGGTATTCATCTGGATCCTTGTCATACCCTGAAAAGGTTAGAGATTTGGAATTGTAAATATATACCTTACTGGTCTGATTTCTTGATCTAGTTGGAGTGGTGTAGGTTGGCACTCGGCTTGACACAACGAAGTGGGGAGGTGTAATTTTCTTTGGCCAGATTCTGTCAGTGGAATAGTAGTCTGGTGGCTCTGGTTTGAGTTATTCAACTTCTGTTTCATTGTCAAAATGATATTTTGTATAGTCTTCATGCCATGTCCCATATCCATTAGAATCATCTACGTCGGAAAAGTCTTGGTCATAGTCCAGTGGTTCTGATTCAAGGTTTTCTCCATCTGATTCTTCCCTAAAATCAGTCTCCAAATAGTCTTGATTCCATGACTCTTCTGTATAGTCACACTCGCTGGTGCTTAGGCATTGATCATAGTCGTTGTCTAGACTACAATCAGTTTGTGGTATGCTCATGGTGTCTTCTTCTTCATCATAGTGCTCCATCATTAAATTTTGTACCTTGCACAACAATAAGAAGAGATATTAGGCCCAAATCAACAAATAAGGAAACTACACTAGTGAATATATGATATTAACACATAAATAGTAGTAAAAGGATAATCGATACAAGTAAATATTTTGAGATTTTTGTTTTTGTTTCTTTTGGAAACTAACTTTAAAGCAAACTAAAAGACAATATTTTTTTGGTTTTTGATAATTAATTTAGGACGAAAAACCAATATTCAATGAATCTTTTTTTTTTAATTTTACTAGTAACTAAATTCGAAAATAACAAAATGAGTGATGCTTATATTTTTGGTTTTTTTTCTTATGATGAACGAAATTAAGTAAACATGAAATACAACTTTTTTGAGTTGGTTTTAGATTTATATGAGAGCAAACAAAAAAAACAACAAGAATCAACAAGAAACAATCCAAATGAAGAATAAGAACAAATATTTTTATTTGGTTTTTTTGTTAAGATATAAATAAGAAAAATGCAAAACAAAAGCATAAAAATAAAGGATAAAGGTTGGATTAACACAACCTGAGATAGGAGCTTTTAGCTCTGATACCAAATGATGTAAGATTGAATATCAATGTCACAAGTTTTACGGCCGTGACTCGCAAGGCCTAGAATCTCTCTTGGCTTAAGCGGGAAAGGGAACTAAAAGGAGGGGGTTTTGATCGAATCACACAATCAAAGGTGAACCAAGGAAGTTTGAATCTCTCAAACTAACCTGGTCGTGGCTTCAATAGAAAGGAAGTGAATCACAAACTTAGTTTCTAAAGAATAAGAACAAGTTCAAAGACAAGCTTATCAATGAAGCATAATGCATGGACGATTTAGTGTGGATATATCACGTTTATCGGCCAGTAAAAGTGATACTGATCATTGCTGCTCATTAAGTACAAGCTTATCAATGAAGCATAATGCATGGCATCATGCAGTTCGGGATAGATTGGATTACTTGGATGCTTTATCGTATCTATTTCTGTCTATAATTTTGTCACAATATGGAAAATTGAGATAGTTTAATGTGGGCATTGGATTCCTGTCATCTTGATCTCTAAATCAAAAGATACAGATGATTTATTGCGGACATGTCAAGTTGAATTGCCATTTAAAATGATCATTCTTAACTGATCATTGGTGCCCACAAAGTAAAGGCTTATAAAAGAAGCACAAAGCATGGCATCACAAAGTTTGGGATATATTGGATTACTTGGATGTTTGTCGTCTCTACATCAATCTCAAATTTTGTCAAAATATAGAAAACTAAGCTAGCTTAACGTGGGCATTGGAATCATGTCATTATGAGCTCTAAATCAAAACGTACGGACGATTTAGTGCAGACATGTCAAGTTTATCAGCCAGTTAAAATGATCATTCTTAACTGATCATTGGTGCTCATTGAGTAAAGGCTTATAAATGAAGCATAATGCATGGCATCACGCAGTTCGGGATACATTTTATTACTTGAACAATTTGCCGGATCTATTTTTGTCACAAATTTTGTCAAAATATAGAAAATTGAGCTAGGTTAACGTGGGTATTGGATTCGTGTCATTATGACCTCTAGATCCAATGTTACGGACGATTTAGTGCAGACATGTCATGCTGATCGGCCACTTAAAATGATCATTCTTACCTGATCATTCGTGCTCATTGAGTAATGACTTATTAATGAATCGTAATGCATGGTATCATGCAGTTCGGAATAGATCGGATTACTTGGATGCTTTGTCGTATCTATTTCTGTCTATAATTTTGTCACAATATAGAAAATTGAAGTAGCTTTACGTGGGCATTGAATTCTTGTCATTCAGAGGTCTAAATAAAAACTTAAGGATGATTTGGTGGGGACATGTGAAGTTGAATGGCCAGTTAAAGTTATCATTCTAAATTGATAATAGTTTCTCATTAAGTAAAAGCTTATAAATGAAGCATAATGCATGGCATCAAGCACTTTCGATACGTTGGATTACTTAGACGCATTGTTGTCTCTATTTCTGTCTCACATTTTGTCAACAAAATATAGAAAATTGAGCTAGCTTAACGTGGGTATTGGATTCGTGTCATTATGACCTCTAAATCAAAAGCGATGGACGATTTAGTGCGTACACGTCAGGTTGATCGGTCAGTTAAAATGATTATTCTTAACTGATCATTGGACCTCATTGCGTAAAGGCATATAAATGAAGCGTAATGCATGGCATCACGCAGTCCGGGATACATACTTGGATGCTTTGTCGTATCTTTTACTGTCTGTACTTTTATCACAATATAGAAAATTGAGCTAGCTTAACGTGGGCATTGAATTCGTGTCATTATTAACTATAAATAAAAAATTATGGACGATTTAGTGCAGCAATGTCAAGTTGATCAGCTAGTTAAAATTATTGTTCTAAACTGATCATTGGTGCAGTGCTCATTGAGTAAAAACTTACAAATGAAGCATAATGCATAAAATCACGCAGTTTAGGATAGATTAGATTACTTGGACTCTTTGTCATACGTACTTATGTCTCACATTTTGTCACAATATAGAAAATTGAACAAGCTTAATGTTGGCATTGGATTCATGTCATTCAGAGCTCTAAATCAAAAGTTAGTGATGATTTAGTGCGGACATGTCAAGTTGATCGACCACTTAAAATGATCATTCTTAACTTATCATTGGTGCTCAAAAATTAAAGGCTTATAAAAGAAGCATAAAGCATGGCATCACGAAGTTTGGGACAGATTGGATTACTTCGACGCTTTGTTTTCTCTATTTATGTCTCAAAATTTGTCAAAATATACAAAATTGAGCTAGCTTAACATGGGCATTGGATTCGTGTCATTATGACCTCTAAATCAAAAGTTAAGGAAGAATTAGTGCGGATATATCAGGTTGATCGGTGATTTAAAATGATCATTCTTAACGGATCGTTGGTGCACATTGAGTAAAGGCTTATAAATGAAGCGTAATGAATGGAATCACGCAGTTCAGGATACATTGGATTACTTGGACGCTTTGTCGTAAATTTTTCTGTATCAAATTTTGTCACGATATAGAAAATTGAGCTAGCTTAACGTGGACATTAGATTCGTTTCATTATGAGCTATAAACCAAAAGTTATGGACAATTTAGTGTAGAAAAACAAATTCATCTGCCAGTTAATATGATCATTCTAAGCTTATCATTGGTGCTCATTGAGTAAAGACTTATAAATAAAGCATAATGCATAGAATCACGCAGTTCATGATAGATTGGATTACATGGACTCTTTGTCGTACCTATTTTTGTCTCAAATTTTGTCATAATATAGAAAATTGAGCTACCTTAATGTGGGCATTAGATTCGTGTCATTCTGAGATTTTAATAAAAAGTTACGGACGATTTAGTGCGGATATGTCAAGTTGATCGGCCAGTTAAAATTATCATTCTTTACTGATCATTGGTGCCCAAAGAGTAAAGGCTTATAAAAGAAGCACAAAGCATGACATCACAAATTTTGGGATATAAATTGGATTACTTGGACGTTTTGTTGTCTCTATTTCTATCTCAAATTTTGTCAAAATATAGAAACTTGAGCTAGCTTACCATGGGCATTTGATTGGTATCATTCTCAGCACTAAATTAAAAGTTACGGCTAAGTTAGTGCAAACATGTCATGTTGATCGGCTAGTTAAAAAGATCACTCTTAACTGATCATTGGTGCTCGTTGATTAAATGATTATAAATGAAATATAATGTATGACTTCACGCAATTTAGGATAGATTGGATTACTGGTATGTTTTGTCGTATCTATTTCTGTCTATAATGTTATCACAATATAGAAAACTGAACTAGGTTTACATGGGCATTTGATTCGTTTCATTCTGAGCTCTAAATTAAAACTAATCACATGTCAAGTTGATCGCCTCGTTAAAGTGATCATTCTAAACTGATCATTGGTGCTCATAAAGTAAAGGCTTATAAATGAAGCATAATGCATGGTATCAAGCATATTGGATAGATTGGATTACTTGGACGCTTTGTTTTCTTTATTCCTGTCACAAATTTCGTCAAAATATATAAAACTGATCTAGTTTAACGTGGGTATTGGATTCTTGTCATTATGACCTTTAAATCAAAAGTTATGGACGATTTAGTGTCGATATGTCAGGTTGATCAGCTAATTAAAATGATCATTCTTAACTGATCATTGGTGATCATTGAGTAAAGCCTTACAAACGAATCATAATGCATGGCATCACACAGTTCGGGATATATTGGATTTCTTGGATGCATTGTCGTATCTTTTTCTGTCCAAAATTTTGTCACCATATAGAAAATTGAGCTAGGTTTACGTGAGCATTGGATTTGTTTCATTATAAGCTATAAATCAAAATTTATGAACGATTAAATGCATACATGTCAAGGTCATCCACCAGTAAAAGTGATACTGATCACTAGTGCTCATTGAGTAAAGGCTTATAAAGGAAGCATAATCCATGACATCACATAGTTCGGGATAGATTGGATTGCTTGGATGCTTTTCTGTATCTATCTGTCTCAGATTTTATCACAATATAGAAAATTAAGCTAGCTTAATTAATGTGGCCATTGGATTCGTGTCAATTCTGAGCTCTAAATCAAAATTTATGGACGATTAAGTGCGGAAATCTGAAGTTGATCGGCCAGTAAAAGTGATATTGATCATTGCTGCTCATTAATTAAAGGCTTAAAAATGAAGTACAATGCATGGTATCACGCAGTTCAGGATATATTGGATTGCTTGGATGCTTTTTCGTATCTATTTATGTCTACAATTTTGTCACAATATAGAAAATTGAAGTAGCTTTACGTGGGCATTGGATTCTTGTCATACAGAGCTCTAAATAAAAACTTACGGGGTATTTGGTGCGGACATGTGAAGTTGAGTGGCCAGTTAAAGTTATCATTCTTAACTGATAATTGTTTCTCATTAAGTAAATTAAGTCTTATAAATGAAGCATAATGCATGGCATCAAGCAGTTTTGATACGTTGGATTACTTAGACGCATTGTTGTCTCTATTTTTGCCTCAAGTTTTGTCAACAAAATATAGAAAATTGAGGTAGCTTAACATGGGCATTGGATTCGTGTCATTATGACCTCTAAGTCAAAAGTGATGGACGATTTAGTGCATACATGTCAGGTTGATCGGTCAGTTAAAATGATTATTCTTAACCGATCATTGGACCTCATTGAGTTATGACTTATAAATGAATCGTAATGCATGGTATCATGCAGTTCGGCATACATACTTGGACGCTTTATCGTATGTTTTACTATCTGTACTTTTATCACAATATAGAAAATTGAGCTAGCTTAACGTGAGCATTGAATTCGTGTCATTATGAACTATAAATATAAAGTTATGGACGATTTAGTGCTGATATGTCAAGTTGATCAGCCAGTTAAAATGATCATTCTAAACTGATCATTGGTGCTGTGCTCATTGAGTAAAAGCTTACAAACGAAGCATAATACATAGAATCACGCAGTTCAGGATAGACGGGATTACTTAGTATCTTTGTCATACCTATTTATGTCTCAAATTTTGTCACAATACAGAAAATTGAGCGAGCTTAATGTTGGCATTAGATTGATCTCATTCTGAGCTCTAAATCAAAAGTTACGAATGATTTAGTGCGGACATGTCAAGTTGATCGACCAGTTCAAATGATCATTCTTAACTTATCATCGGTGCTCAAAAAGTAAAGGCTCATAAAAGAAGCATAAAGTATGGAATCACGAAGTTTGGGATAGATTGGATTACTTGGATGCTTTGTTGTCTCTATTTCTGTTCAAATTTTGTCAAAATATACAAAATTGAGCTAGCTTAACGTGGGCATTGGATTCATGTCATTATGACCTCTAAATCAAAAGTTATGGAAGATTTAGTGCGGATATGTCATGTTGATCGACCAATTAAAATGATCATTCTTAACGGACCGTTGGTGCTCATTGAGTAAAGGCATATAAATGAAGCATAATGCAAGACATCACGCAGTTTGGGATTGATGGGGACATCAGGTCGTATGGCCGGCAAGGAGATCAGACTGGCCGACCAGGGAGCTTTCCCGAGATAGCCGGGCCATTTGGCACATTTGCCGGCCCAAGCGGTACCGCAGGGCCTTCGACCAGCCGGGCCGGACCGACCAACATTTCCGGCGGAGAGGCCCAAACCTCCGGCCCAACTGGCGGTGACGTGGATGACACCGCCGACCCCATTGGTGACGCCGCTGGCTCGGGGATCAACTTGGCCAGCTCCAATGACATTTCGGCCAGTACCTCACACAATCCAGCCGGTACAGCCGATCCAGCTGATTGCACAACCATTTCAACATCTGCACAAGGAGACTCATACCATATAAGCTACCAGCTTCAAGACATGCATCAAGAGGAAGTATCTACACCAGGGGTGCCACCAGGAGCAATGACAACGAGCAGATCAAGGGCGCTCTTACACAAGTTCAGCTTGTGGGTCGATAAGCTCCTTGAGGATGATCGACAAAGGACATTGGGCCAAGAGTGCAAAAAAGAGTCCAAAGGCTTCTCAACAATGCAATGGACTTCAGAGACATGGGATTTAGTGGCAAGAGAGGTCAGGGCCCAAAGATTCCTAACCCTACTCCAAGTCGAAGACTAGGAGCAAGGCGCGTGCATGCCACAAGGTCGGCCACCTTCCATTTCTTGGCCGAAAGGTAAGAAAGGAAAGTTGCCAAATTATATACATGCATCTTTCTGTTTTGCAGGGTAGGATTTAGATTGTTTACATTTTTGAGTGAAAGACATTTTAGGTAGAAGTCCTTTTTCGGTTATGCACTTTTGTAAGTTTTCCATTTGTGCACTTTTGCAAGTTTTCCATTTCTTTTCTTGAGTCGACCCTAGAAGGTCAAGCTGTCGAGCAGATTAATAAGGCTCCTTCTAGCATTGTAGTTCGACAACCTTTTTGATAATTAATAAAGATCGAATTTTCTTTCTACAAGTTATTCTCTCAAGAGACTTGTGCGCTTAGAATCTAGTTGAGACTAGCCCTCCAAAGTTTGTGATTTACCACGAGGTTCCTCACCCCTCGTGTGGTTCACCTCACCCTTCCTTCCCTTACCAATCAGAAAACCTCTATCCAGAAGCTTAAGGTCGAGTTCCTCACCTCAACTTCTGCAAGCAGCCCACGCGCATACGGGCTTGAATCAAGGCTTGTATCATTTTGGTATCAGAGCTTAAAGCTCCTAAAACCAGGTTGTTTCTATTTTTTATTTAGTCTTGTTTCCAGTTCTTGCATTAGTTTAAGTCGCATTCAAGAAAAATCAAAAAAATAACATCAAACTCCAAACCGAGTACATCTAGCTTATACGTGCATCACTAGGGCTTAGGTTCATTCTTGCATTGCCATTTTTTGTCTTTCCTTTTTATTAAAAGCATATTTCCATTAAGTTAAATCAAAAAGCACAAAAAAATTTAGAAAACTACCAAAATAAATCGACCAAAAACATGTAGCACTAATTAATAGGGAGTTTCCATTTTTCTAAACTTTCCATTTTTCAAATTTTTCCTTTTTCCCAGTTTTTCCTTTTTCCCAGTTTTTCCTTTTTGCATTTTTCGAATTCTCCTATGAAAAGAAGACCCTCCTAATAAACTTAGGAGCAAAATAACTTGTGTTTCTTTCTTGTAGCACAATGGCAGAAGGAAATCAGGATGCAGCCAAGGCCATGATGGCCATGATCACCACCCTCCAAACACAACTCGCATCCATCGGCGAGAGGTTGGAGCGCGTGGAAAGGCCAGTGAGATTCCAGGCCATAAGGCACGTGAGGTCTGAGCAAGACCGTGCTGAGGGTCCTGAGCATCCTAGGACACGGCATGAACAGGAGGATCCCCAGCCGGATGAAGATGAGGACGCACAACCTCACGGCTATCACCCTAGGCCGAGAGGACCTCCACGGCAACCAGAAGCAAAAGGTGATGGCTTCGAGCCATATGGTCATCACCAGAGACCAAGAATGCCTCCTAGACATCATGAGGATGGAGATGAATACACCTAAAACCGGGTAACTCTTCCTGATGTTAAATTAACACCTCCTAGTTTTGCAGGAAAAGTGGACCCCGAAGCCTACCTAGATTGGGAGAGGAGGATGGATCATATCTTCGATCACTACAACCAACCAGGCCCTAGGAGAGTCTCCATGGCAGTAGCACAACTCCCGAAAAATGCCCTCATCTGGTGGGATCGTGAGGTTTCTGACCGAAGGAGGAAAAGGTTGAGGCCCGTAGACTCATGGGTCGACATGAAAGATCTCATGAGACAAAGGTTTGTTCCACCTTATTTTCATAGAGACTTGCAACGACGTTTACGTACTCTTAAGAAGGGCACCAGATCAGTAGAGGAGTACTATAAAGAGTTTGAGAGACTAAGGAACAGGCTGGAGCTCAATGACGATGAGAAGACTTTGATGGCACAATTCTTGGATGGACTGCAGGAGAGAATCAGCCGCAAGGTGGAAAGGAAAATCTACAATGACTTCAAGGACTTGTTCCACCTATCTGTCCAGGCTGAGCAGCACATCAAGCGTAAGAGCCAAGACATCCGCAGTAAGCCTAAGACGCCTTGGGCACCAAGCAATATCCCCAAGCCCGTAGACAAAGGCAAGAGCATAGAGATCGAGTCACGGTTCAAGAGCAAGCCTCCTGAGCCAACCCGTGACCAAAGAGAGCCCAGTAAGTCCTCTAACCCTCAAAGATCACGTAACATCACTTGTTTCAAGTGTAGGGGTCGCGGACACATCTCAAGGGAGTGCCCAAACAACCGGGTCATGCTGATTACGGAAGCTAGAGAGTATGAATCCCAAGATGAAGAGGACTATGAACCAGAAGGAGAATACGGTGACGTTGAGTACCCTGATGTGGGGGAAGTGCTGGTCACTAGACGCATTCTCAGTGCAATGGTAGATCCCTCGGAGACCATTCAAAGGGAGAACATCTTCCACAGCTAGTGCACCATGAAGGGCAAGGTATGTAACCTCATAATAGATGGTGGCTCTTGCACTAACGTTGCTAGTGCGTACATGGTTGATAAGCTAGGTCTAGAGAAGACGAGGCACCCTCGACCGTATAGACTGAGATGGCTCGATGACAAAGTGGAGCTCAAGATCCATGAGCAAGTCATTGTGCCATTCATTGTGGGCAGGTACCAAGACCAGGTAGTGTGCGACGTGGTGCCAATGCAAGCTGGCCATCTTCTGCTAGGAAGGCCATGGCAGTTTGACAAGGAGACCAGGCATGATGGCCAAACCAATCTCTACACTTTTGTGCATGACAAGAGAAAGGTCAGCCAAGCTGCTTTCACACCTGCCCAGGTACATGAGCTTCAACAGCAAATGAGTAAGGAATAGAAGGGCATTAAGTCTAATTTTCTTATTCAACCAAGCCATGTCCGGAGAGCTTTAGCCTCGAAGGATTTAATGTTACTAATGGTCTTCAAAGAAATTTTAAGTGTAGAAAAGGAACAGGTAGAGCTACCTCCTGAAGTAGCAGCTCTCCTCAACAGGTTCCAGGATGTGTTCCTGGAGGATATACCAGCAGGCTTGCCTCCCCTACGTGGCATAGAGCACCAGATCGACCTCGTACCCGGAGCAGCCCTGCCTAACCGGCCAGCCTACCGGATGAGTCCAGAGGAATCTAAGGAACTGGAGAAGCAAGTCAAGGAGCTCCTGGAGAAAGGCTATGTTCGAGAGAGCCTCAGTCCATGTGCCGTACCAGTGCTGCTAGTGCCCAAGAAGGAAGGAGAGGTTCCCCAACCTCATGAGTTCCAAGCTGACACCAACAGGAGATTGGCCGTTCAGAGTGCAGGAGAGGATCAACAACAACGCCTGCCGGATCGAGCTTCCAGGTGAGTTTAATGTGTTTAACACCTTCAACGTAACTGATTTAGCCCCTTTCCATGCAGATGAACCAGTTTTGAGGTCAAAAACTACTGAAGGGGGAGGAGATGATGGGGACATCAGGTCGTATGGCCGGCCAGGAGACCAGACTGGCCGACCGGGGAGCTTGCCCGAGACAGCCGGGCCATTTGGCCCGTCTGCTGGTCCAAGCGGTACCGCCGGACGTTCGACCAGCCGGTCCGGACCGACCAACATTTCCGGCGGAGAAGCCCAAACCTCCGGCCCAACTGGCGGAAACGTGGATGACACCACCAGCCCCATTGGTGACGCCGCCGGCTCCGGGATCAACTTGGCCGGCTCCAATGACATTTCGGTCACTACCTCGCACAGTCCAGCCGGTATAGCCGATCCAGCCGATTGCACCACCATTTCAACATCTGCACAAGGAGACTTGGACCAGATAAGCTACCAGCTTCAAGACATGCATCTATAGGAAGTCTCTACACCAGTGGTGCCACCAGGAGCAATGACAATGAGCAGATCGAGGGTGCTCTTCCACAAGTTCAGCTTGAGGGTCGACAAGCTCCTAGAGGATGATCGACAAAGGACATTGGGGCAAGAGTGCAAAGAAGAGTCCAAATGCTTCTCAATAATGCAAAGGACTTCAGAGACATGGGCTTTAGTGGCAAGAGAAGTCAGGGCTCAAAGATTCCTAACCCTACTCCAAGTCGAAGACTAGGACCAAGGCGCGTGCATGCCACAAGGTCGGCCACCTTCCATTTCTCGGCCAAAAGGTAAGAAAGGTAAGTTTCCAAATTATATACTTGCCTCTTTCTGTTTTGCAGGGTAGGATTTAGATTGTTTACTTTTTTGAGTCAAAGACATTTTAGGTAGAAGTCCTTTTTTGGTTATGCACTTTTGTAAGTTTTCCATTTGTGCACTTTTGTAAGTTTTCCATTTGTGCACTTTTGTAAGTTTTCCATTTGTGCACTTTTGTTAGTTTTCCATTTCTTTTCTTGAGTCGACCCTAGAAGGTCAAGCTGTCGAACATATTAATAAGGCTCCTTCTACAAGTTATTAATAAAGATCGAATTTTCTTTCTACAAGTTATTCTTTCAAGAGACTTTTGCGCTTAGAATCTAGCTGAGACCAGCCCTCCTAGCTCTAAGTTTGTGATTTATCACGATGTTCATCACCCCTCGTGTGGTTCACCTCACCCTTCCATCCCTTACCAATCTGAAAACCCCTATCCCAAAGCTTAAGGTCGAGTTTCTCACCTCAACTTCTCCAAGAAGCCCACGCGAATACGGCCTTGAATCGAGGCTTGTATCAGGGATACATTGGATTACATGGATGCTTTGTCGTAAATTTTTTGGTATCAAATTTTGTCACGATATAGAAAATTGAGCTAGCTTAACGTGGACATTGGATTCGTGTCATTATGACTATAAACCAAAAGTTATGGACGATTTAGTGTAGAAATGTCAAGTTCATCCGCCAGTTAACATGATCATTCTAAACTGATCAATGGTGCTCATTGAGTAAAGACTTATAAATAAAGCATAATGCATAGAATCACGCAGTTCAGGATTGATTGGATTACATGGACTCTTTGTCGTACCTATTTTGTCTCAAATTTTGTCATAATATAGAAAATTGATCTAGCTTAATGTGGGCATTGGATTCGGTTCATTCTGAGCTTTTAATCAAAAGTTACAGACAATTTAGTGCAGATATGTAAAGTTGATCGGCCAGTTAAAATGATCATTCTTAACGGATCGTTGGTGCTCATTGAGTAAAGGCTTATAAATGAAGCGTAATGCATGGCATCATGCAGTTCGGGATACATTGGATTACTTGGATGCTTTGTCTTAAATTTTTCTGAATCAAATTTTGTCACGATATAGAAAATTGAGCTTACTTAACGTGGACATTGGATTCGTGTCATTATGAGCTATAAACAAAAAGTTATGGATGATTTAGTGTAGAAATGTCAAGTTCATCTGCCAGTTAAAATGATCATTCTAAACTGATCATTGGTGCTCATTGAGTAAAGACTTATAAATAAAGCATAATGCATAGAATCACGCAGTTCAGGATGGATTGGATTACATGGACTCTTTGTCGTACCTATTTTTGTCTCAAATTTTGTTATAATATAGAAAATTGAGCTAGCTTAATGGGGGCATTGGATTCGTGTCATTTTGAGCTTTTAATCAAAAGTTATAGATGATTTAGTGCGAATATGTCAAGTTAATCTGCGAGTTAAAATGATCATTCTTAACTGATCATTGGTGCCCACAAAGTAAAGGCTTATAAAAGAAGCATAAAGCATGACATGACAAATTTTGGGATAGATTGGATTACTTGGATGCTTTGTTGTCTCTATTTCTGTATCAAATTTTGTCAAAATATAGAAAATTGAGCTAGCTTAGCGTGGGCATTTGATTGGTATCATTCTCAGCTCTAAATCAAAAGTTACAGATGATTTAGTGCAGACATGTCAAATTGATCGGTTAGTTAAAATGATCAATCTTAACTGATCATTGCGGCTCATTGATTAAATGTTTATAAATGAAGCACAATGCACGACATCACACAGTTTGGGATAAATTGGATTACTTGAATGCTTTGTCATATCTATTTCTATTTATAATTTTTTCACAATGTAGAAAATTGAACTAGGTATACATGGGCATTGGATTCGTTTCATTCAGAGCTCTAAATCAAAACTGATCACATGTCAAGTTTATCGCCTCATTAAAGTGATCATTCTAAACTGATCATTGGTGCACATTAAGTAAAGTCTTATAAATGAAGCATAATGCATGACATCGAGCATATTGGATAGATTGGATTACTTGGACGCTTTGTTTTCTCTATTTCTGTCACAAATTTCGTCAAATATAGAAAATTGAGCTAGTTTAACATGGGCATTGGATTCGTGTGATTATGACCTCTCAATCAAAATTTATGCACGATTTAGTGTCGATATGTTAGGTTGATCGACTAGTTAAAATGATCAGTTTCTTAACTGATCATTGGTGATCATTGAGTAATGCCTTCTAAACAAAGCATAATGCATGGCATCATGCAGTTTGGGATATATTGGATTTCTTGGATGCTTTTTTGTATCTATTTCGGTCTCAAGTTTTGTCACAATATAGAAAATTGAGATAGCCTAATGTGGGCATTGGATTTGTATCATTATTACCCCTAAATTAAATGTTACAGGCAATTTAGTGCGGACATGTCCAGTTGATCGGCCTGTTAAAATGATCATTCTTAACTTATCAGTGGTGCTCCTTGAGTAAAGGCTTATAAATGAAGCGTAATGCATGGTATCACGCAGTTCGGGAAACATACTTGGACACATTGTCATATCTTTCTCAGTCTCAAATATTGTCACATTATAAAAAATTGAGCTAGCTTAACAAGGGCATTGGATTCATGTCATTATGAGCTATAGATCAGAAGTGATGGAGGATTTAGTAATGACATGTCAAGTTGACCGGCTAGTTAAAATGATCATTCTAAATTGCTCATTAGTGCTCATTGCGTAAAGGCTTATAAATGAAGCATCATGCATAGAATCACGAAGTTCAGGATAGATTAAAATACCTGGATGATTTGTCGTATCTTTTTCTTTCTGAACTTTTATCACAATATAAAAAATTGAGCTAGCTTAATGTGGGCATTGAATTTGTGTCATTCGGAGCTCTAAAGCAAAAGTTACGGACGATATAGTATGGATATGTCAAGTTTATCAGCCAGTTAAAATGATCATTCTTAACTTATCATCGATGCTCATAGAGTAAAGTATCAATAAAAGAAGCATAAAGCATGGCAACAGGAAGTTTGGGATAGATTGGATTACTTGGACGGTTTATTGTTTAAAGTTGTGTCTCAAATTTTGTCACAATATAAAAAATTGAGCTACCCCAACGTAGGCATTGGATTCATGTCATTCTGAGCTCTAAATGAAATATAATGCATGGTATCACGCATTTTGGGATAGATTGGATTAGTTGGACGCTTTGTCGTCTCCATTCTTGTCTATAATTTTTCAAAATATAGAAAATTGAGCTAGCTTATGGTGGGCATTGGATTCGTGTCATTCTGAGCTCTAAATCATAAGTTACGGACGATTTAATGCGGACATGTCAAGTTCATTGGCCAGTGAAAGTGATCATTCTAAACTGATCATTGGTGATGATTAATTAAACGCTTATAAAAGAAGCATAAAGCATTGTATCACGAAGTTCAGGATAGATTGGATTACTTGTACGCTTTGTCGTCTCTATTTCTATCTCACATTTTTTCAAAATATAGAAAATTGGGCTACCTTAATGTGCGAATTGGATTCTTGTCATTCCGAGGTCTAAATCAAAAGTTACCTACGATTTAGTGAAGACATGTCAAGTTGATCAGCCAGTTAAAATGATTATTCTAAACTGATCAATAGTGCTCATTGAGTAAAGGCTTATAAATGAAGCATAATGCATGACATCACACGATTTTGGCTAGATTGGATTACTTGGACGCCTTTCATATCTATTTTTGTCTCAAATTTTGTCACAATATGGAAAATTGAGCCTGCTTAACATGGGCATTGGATTCGTGTCATTCTGAGCTCTAAATCAAAAGTTACAAACATGTCAATTTGTTCGTATAGTTAAAATGATCGCTCTTAACTGATTATTGGTGTTCACTGACTAAAGGCTTATAAATGAAACATAATGCATGGCATCACCCAGTTCTTGGTAGATTGGAATAGTTAGATGCTTCGTCATATCGATTTGTGTCTCAAAATTTGTCACAATATAGAAAATTGAGCTAGTTTAACGTGGGGATTGGATTCGTGTCAGTATGAGCTCTAAATCATAAGTTATGGAAGATTTAGTGCGGATATGTCAAGTTGATCGGCATGTTAAAATGATCATTCTTAACTCAGCATTGGTGCTGATAGAGTAAACACTTATATATGAAGCATAATGTATGACATCACGCAGTTTTGGCTAGATTGGATTACTTGAATGGTTTTCCATATCTTTTTATATCTCAAATTTTGTCACAATATAGAAAGTAGAGCTAGCTTTACATGGGCATTGGATTCCTGTTATTCTGAGCTCTAAATCAAAAGTTACGGACTATTTAGTGTGGCATGTCAAGTTGATCACCTAGTTAAAGTGATCATTCCAAAGCGATCATTGGTGCTCATTTCGTAAACGCTTATAAATGAAGCATATGGCGAGGCATCACGCAGTTTAAGATAGATTTGATAATTTGGACGCTTTGTCGTGTATAGTTCTGTTGAAAATTTTGTCACAATATAAAAGATGGACCTAGCCTAATGTGGGCATTTGTTCGTGTCATTGTGAGCTCTAAATCAAAAGTTACGGACGATTTAGTGTGGACATGTCAAGTTGATAGGCCAGTTAAAGTGATCATTCTAAACTAATAATTGGTGCTCATTGAGTAAAGGCTTATAAATGAAGTATAATGCATGGCATCACGCAGTTTTGGCTACATTAGATTACTTGAACGAATTTTTCGTATCTGTTTCTGTCTCAAATTTTGTCTCAATATAGAAAATCTAGCTACTTTAACTTGGGCATTGGATTCGTGTCATTCGGAGCTCTAAATCAAAAGTTATGTACGATTTAGTGCAGATATGGCAAGTTGATCGGCCAGTTAAAGTGATCATTCTAAACTCATCATTGGTGCTCATTGAGTAAAGGCATATAAATGAAACATAATGCATGGGATCATGCACTTTTGGCTAGACTGGATTAATTCAATGGTTTTTTGAATCTATTTCAGTCTCAAATTTTGTCACATATAGAAAATTGAGATAGCTCACTATGAGCATTGGATTCGTGTTATTCTGAGTTCTAAATAAAAAGTTATGGACAATTTAGTGCGGACATGTCAAGTTCATCGCTTAGTTAAAGTGATCATTCTAAACTGATCATTCTAAAGTGATAATGCTTGGGATCATGCGATTTTGGCTAGACTGGATTAATTAAATGGTTTTTTGAATCTATTTCTGTCTCAAATTTTGTCACATATAGAAAATTGAGATAGCTCACTATGAGCATTGGATTCGTGTTATTCTGAGTTCTAAATAAAAAGTTACGGACAATTTAGTGCGTACATGTCAAGTTCATCGCTTAGTTAAAGTGATCATTTTAAACTGATCATTGGTGCTCATTGAGTAAATGCTTATAAACGAAGCATAATGCATGGCATCACATAGTTTTGGCTATATTGGATTACTTTAACGCTTTTTCGTATATATTTCTGTCTCAAATTTTCTCACATTATAGAAAATTGAGCTAGCTTAACATGGGCATTGGATTTGTGTCAGTTTGAGCTCTTAATCATAAGTTACAGATGATTTAATGCGGATATGTCATGTTGATCGGCAAGTTAAAATGATAATTCTTAACTGATTATTGGTGCTCATTGAGTAAACTCTTATAAATAAAGCATAATTCATGGCATCATGCAGTTCGGAATAGATTGGATTACTTGGATGCTTAGTCGTATCTATTTATGTCTCAAAATTTATCACAATATACAAAATTAAGGTAGCTTAACGTGCGCATTGGATTCGTGTCAGTCTGATCTCTAAATCATAAGTTACGGACGATTTAGTGCATACATGTCATGTTGATCGGCATGTTAAAAGGATCATTTTGAACTGAAGCATAATGCATGGCATCACGCAATTTTAGCTAGATTGGATTACTTGAACGGTTTTTCGTATCTATTTATGTCTCAAATTCTGTCACAATATAGAAAATTTAGCTAGCTTAAAATGGGCATTGGATTCCAGTTAGTATGATCTATAAATTAAAAGTTATGGATGATTTAGTGCGGACATGTCAAATTGATCATTCTATAGTGATCATTGGAGCTCATTAAGTAAACGCTTATAAATAAAACATAAAGCATGACATCACGTAGTTTGGTATTGATTGGACAACTTGGATGCTTCGTCGTATCTAATTCGGTCGAAAATTTTGTCATAGTATGAAAGATTGAGTTAGCCTAACGTGGGCATTGGTTCATGTCATTCTGAGCTCAAAATCAAAAGTTATGGAAGATTTTGTGCGGGCATGTCAAGTTGATCGGCCAGTTAAAGTGATTATTCTAAACTAATCATTGGTGCTCATTGAGTAAAGGCTTATAAATGAAGCATAATGCATGGCATCACGCAGTTTTTGCTACATTGGATTACTTGAACGCTGTTTTGGCTACATTGGATTACTTGAACGCATTTTCGTATCTGTTTTTGTCTTAAATTTTGCCACTATATAGAAAATTTGAGCTAGTTTCACGGGGGCATTGGATTCGTGTCAATCTGAGCTGTAAATTAAAAGTTACAGACGGTTTAGTGCATACATGTCAACTTAATCGGCTAGTTAAAGTGATTATTCTAAACTAATCATTGGTGCTTATTGAGTAAACGCTTATAAATAAAGCATAATGCATGGCATCACGCAGTTCGTGATATATTGGATTACATGGACGCTTTGCCTTATCTATTTATGTCTCAAATGTTGTCACAATATAGAAAATTGAGCTAGCTTAACGTGGGCATTGGTTTTGTGTCAGTCTAAGCTCTAAATCATATGTTACTTGGACGCTTTGTTGTCTCTAATTCTGTCTCAAATTTTGTCCAAATATAGAAAATTGAGCTAGCTTAACGTGCGCATTGGATTTGTGTCATTATGACCTCAAAATCAAAAGTTATGGATGATTTATTGCGGATATGTCAGGTTGATCGGCTAGTTAAAATGATCATTCTTAACTGGTCAATGGTGCTCATTGAGTAAAGGGTTATAAAGGAAGCGAATGCATGGCATCACGCAATTCGGGATAGATTGGATACGTGGATGATTTGTAATATTTTTTTCTGTATCAAATTTTGTCACAGTATAGAATATTGAGCTAGCTTAAGGTGGGCATTGGATTCGTGTCATTATGAGGTATAGATAAAAAGATATGGACGATTTAGTGTGGACATGTCAAGTTGATCCGCCTGTTCAAATGAACATTCTAAACCAATCAATGGTGCTCACTGAGTAAAGGCTTATAAATGAAGCATAATGCATAGAATCACGGAGTTCAGGATAGATTGGATTACTTGGACTCTTTGTCATACCTATTTCTGTCTCAAATTTTGGCACAATATAGAAAATTGAGCTAGCTTAATGTGTGCATTGGATTCGTGTCATTCTGAGCTCTAAATAAAAAGTTAAGGACAATTTAGTGCGGATATGTCAAGTTCATCGGCTAGTTTAAATGATCAGTATTAACTGATCATTGGTGCTTATTGAGTAAATGCTTATAAATGAAACATAATGCCTGACATCACACAGTTCGGAATAGATTGGATTACTTGGACGCTTTGTTGTCTCTATTTCTGTGTATAATTGTATCAAAATATAGAAAATTGAGCTAGCCTAACGTGAGCATTGGATTCATGTCATTTTGAGGACCAAATCAAGAGTTAAGGACGATTTAGTGCGGCGCACATGTCAAGTTGATCAGCCAGTTAAAGTGATCATTTTAATCTGATCATTGGTGCTCATTGAGTAAAGGCTTACAAATGAAGCATAATGCATGGCATCACACAGTTTTGGCTAAATTGGATCACTTGGACACTTTTTCGTATCTATTTCGGTCTCAAATTATGTCACAATATTAAAAATTGGGCTAGATTAACGTGGGAATTGGATTCGTGTCATTCAGAGCTCTAAATAAAAATTTATGGATGATTTTGTGCGTACCTGTCATGTTGGTAGGCCACTTAATATGACTATTTTAAACTAATCATTAGTGCTCATTGAATAAGGGCTTATAAGGTAAGCATAATCATGGCATCACACAGTTTTGGTTAGATTGGATTTTTTGTACACTTTTTCGTATCAGTTTATGGTTCAAATTTTGTCATAATATAGAAAATTAAGCTAGCTTAACGTGGACATTGGATTTGTGTCATTATGAGCTCTAAATAAAAAAAAGTACGAACAATTTAGTGCAGACATGTGAAGTTGATCGGCTAGTTAAAATGATCTATCTTAACTGATCATTTGGTGCCCATGGAGTAAAGGGTTATAAATGAAGCATAATGCATGGCATCATGTTGTACTGGATAAACTGGATTGCATGGATGCTTTGTCGTATTTATTTCTGTCTAAAATTTTGTCACAATCTAGAAAATTTAGCTAGCTTAACGTGGGTATTGGATTCGTGTCAGTCTCAGCTGTCAATAAGAAGTTAAGGATGATTTAGTGCAGACATGTCAAGTTGATCGGCCAGTTAAAGTGATCATTCTAATCGGATCATTGGTGCTCATCGAGTAAAGGCTTACTAATGAAGCATAATGCATGGCATCATGCAGTTTTGGCTAAATTGGATTACTTGGACACTTTTTCGTATCTATTTGTCTCAAATTTTCTCACAATATTGAAAATTGGGCTAGCTTAACGTGGGCATTGGATTTGTGTCATTCAGAGCTCTACATCAAAACTTATGGAACGATTTTGTGCGGAGATGTCAAATTGATCGGCCAGTTAAAGTGATCATTCTAAACTGATCAGTGGTGGTCATTAAGTAAAGGCTTATAAATGTAACATAATACATGCCATCATGCCATTCGGGATAGATTAGATTAATTTGACGCTTTGTCGTATCTTTTTGTCGTAAATTTTGTCACAATACATAAAATTTAGTTAGCTTAATGTGGGCAATTGATTCGTGTCATTCTGAGCTCCAAATCAAAAGTTACGGATATGTCAATTTGATCAGCAAGTTAAAATGATCATTCTTAACTGATCATTGATGCTTATTGAGTAAGGGATTATAAATAAAACATAATGCACGACATCACACAGTTCGGGATAGATTGAATTACTTGGACGATTTGTCATATCTATTTATGTCTCAATTTTTATCACAATAAAGAAAATTGAGCTAGCTAAACGTGGACATTGGATTCGTGTCATTCAATGCTCCAAATCATAAGTGATAGATGATTTAGTGCGGACATGTCAAGTTGATCAGCAAGTTAAAATTATAATTCTTAACTAATAATTGGTGCTCATTGATTAAAAGCTTATAAATGAAGCATAATGCATAGCATCACATATTTTGGGATAGATTGGATTACTAGGACGATTTGTCCTCTCTATTTTTGTCTATAATTTTTTCAAAATATAGAAAATTGAGCTAGCTTAACGTGGGCATTGGATTTGTGTCATTATGAGCTCTAAATCAAAAATTACGAATGATTTAGTGCGGACATGTCAAGTCTATCGGCCAGTTAAGATGATCTATCTTAACTGATCATTGGTGCCCATAGAGTTAAGGGTTATAAATGAAGCATAATGCATGGCATCATGCAGTACGGGATAAACTGGATTAAATGGATGCTTTGTTGTATTTATTTCTGTCTATATTTTTTGTCACAATATAGAAAACTTAGCTAGCTTAACGTGGGTATTGGATTCGTGTCAGTCCAGCTGTAAATCAGAAGTTACGAATGATTTAGTGCAGACATGTCAAGTTGATCGGCTAGTTAAAGTGATCATTCTAATCTAATCATTGGTGCTCATCGAGTAAAGGCTTACTAATGAAGCATAATGCATGGCATCATGCAGTTTTGGCTAAATTGGATTACTTGGACACTTTTTCTTATCTATTTTTGTCTCAATTTTTCTCACAATATTGAAAATTGGGTTAGCTTAAGGTGGGAATTGGATTCGTGTCATTCTGAGCTCTAAAGCAAAAGTTACGTAGATGTCAATTTGATCAGCAAGTTAAAATGATCATTCTGAACTGATCATTGATGCTTATTGAGTAAGGGATTAGAAATGAAACATAATGCATGGCATCACACAGTTCGGGATAGATTGAATTACTTGGACGCTTTGTCGTATCTATTTATGTCTCAATTTTTATCACAATATAGAAAATTGAGCTAGGTAAATGTGGTCATTGGATTTGTGCCATTCAATGCTCCAAATCATAAGTGACAGATGATTTAGTGTGGACATGTCAAGTAGATCAGCAAGTTAACATGATAATTCTTTATTAATTGGTGCTCATTGTTTAAAAGATTATAAATGAAGCATAATGCATAGCATCACATATTTTGGGATAGATTGGATTACTTGGACGATTTTTCGTCTCTATTTTTGTCTATAATTTTTTCCAAATATAGGAAATTTAGCTAGCTTAACGTGGGCATTGGATTCGTGTCATTCTGAGCTCTAAATCATAAGTTACAGACGATTTATTGAAAACATGTCAAGTTGATCGGCCAGTTAAAGTGATCATTTTAAACTGATCATTGGTACAAATTAAGTAAACACTTGTAAAAGAAGAATAAGACATGGTATCACGAAATTTGGGATAGATTGGATTACTTGTATGCTATGTCGTCCCTATTTCTATCTCAAATTTTGTCAAAGTATAGAAAATTGAGCTACCTAAACATGGACATTGGATTCGTGTCATTCAATGCTCCCAATCATAAGTTACAGATGATTTAGTACGGACATGTCAGGTTGATCAGCAAGTTAAAATGATCATTCTTAACTAATAATTGGTGCTCATTGATTAAAAGTTTATAAATAAAGCATAATGCATAACATCACACATTTTGGGATAGATTAGATTACTTGGACGATTTGTCGTCTCTATTTTTTTCTATAATTTTTTTAAAAAATATTGAAAATTGAGCTACCTTAACGTGGACATTGGATTCGTGTCATTCTGAGCTCTAAATCATAAGTTACAGACGATTTAGTGTGAACATGTCAAATTGATCGGCCAGTTAAAGTGATGTTTCAAAACTGATCATTGGTACATATTATGTAAACACTTATAAAAGAAGAATAAAGCATGGTATCAAAAAATTTGGGATAGATTGGATTACTTGGATGATATGTCGTCTCTATTTCTATCTCAAATTTTATCAAAATATA
This sequence comes from Pugionium cornutum, assembly GCA_018901935.1. Classification (NCBI taxonomy): domain Eukaryota; kingdom Viridiplantae; phylum Streptophyta; class Magnoliopsida; order Brassicales; family Brassicaceae; genus Pugionium; species Pugionium cornutum. The sequence continues at coordinate 13,986,568 of JAENJI010000013.1, forward strand.
GAAAACTGAGTTAGATCAACGTGGGCATTTAGTACAAAATAAAGCATGGTATCACAAAATTGAGTACAGACATGTCATGTTCATAGGCCAGTTAATATTACTATACTAAACTGATCATTAGTGCTCATTGAATAAGGGCTTATAAGTTAAGCATAATCGTGGTATCAAGCAGTTTTGGTTAGATTGGATTACTTGGATGCTTTTTCGTATGTATTTCTGTCTCTAATTTTGTCACAATATCAAAAATTGAGGCAGCGTAACGCGGGCATTGCATTCGTGTCATTCTAAGCTCTAAATCAAAAGTTACGAATGATTTAGTTTGGACATGTCAAGTTATCCGCCATTTAAAATGATCAATCTGAACTGATCATTGGTGCCCATAGAGTAAAGGCTTATAAATGAAGCATAATGCATGGCATCATGCAGTACGAGATAGATTGGATTACTTGGACGTTTTGTCGTCTCTATTTCTGTCTATAATTCTATCAAAATATAGAAAATTGAGCTAGCCCAACGTGAGCATTGGATTCGTGTAATTTTGGGGACTAAATCAAGAGTTAAGGACGATTTACTGCGGACATGTCAAGTTGATTGACCAGTTAAAGTGATCATTTTAATCTGATCATTGGTGCTCATTGAATAATGGCTTACAAATGAAACATAATGCATAGCATCACGAAGTTTTGGCTAAATTGGATCACTTGGAAACTTTTTCGTATCTATTTCGGTCTCAAATTATGTCACAATATTAAAAATTGGGCAAGATTAACGTGGGAATTGATTTGTGTCATTCAGAGCTCTAAATCAAAAGTTATGGATGATTTTGTGCGTACATGTCATGTTGGTAGGCCACTTAATATGACTATTCTAAACTAATCATTAGTGCTCATTGAGTAAGGGCTTATAAGATAAGCATAATCATGGCACGTAGTTTTGGTTATATTGGATTACTTGGACAATTTTTCGTACAGATTTCTGTTTCAAATTTTGTCACAATATAGAAAATTGAGCTAGCTTAACGTGAGCATTGGATTTGTGTCATTATGAGCTCTAAATAAAAAATTACAAACGATTTAGTGCAGACATCTCAAGTTCACCGGCCAGTTAAAATGATCTATCTTAACTCATCATTGGTGCCCATAGAGTAAAGGGTTATAAATGAAGCATAATGTGTGGCATCATGCAGTACGGGATAAACTGGATTACATGGATGCTTTGTCGTATTTATTTCTGTATAAAATTTTGTCACAATATAAAAAATTTAGCTAGTTTAACGTGGGTATTGGATTCGTGTCAGTCTCAGCTGTTAATCAGAAGTTACGGATGATTTAGTGCAGACATGTCAAGTTGATCGGCCAGTTAAAGTGATCATTCTAATCTGATCACTGGTGCTCATCGAGTAAAGGCTTACTAATGAAGCATAATGCATGGCATCATGCAGTTTTAGCTAAATTGGATTAGTTGGACACTTTTTCGTATCTATTTTTGTCTCAAATTTTCTCACAATATTGAAAATTGGGCTAGCTTAACGTGGGAATTGGATTCGTGTCATTCAGAGCTCTAAATCAAAACTTATGGACGATTTTGTGCGGACATGTCAAATTGATCGGACAGCTAAAGTGATCATTCTAAAATGATCAGTGGTGGTCATTAAGTAAAGGCTTATAAATGTAACATAATACATGCCATCACGCTGTTCGGGATAGATTGGATTAATTGGATGCTTTCTCGTATATATTTGTCGTAAATTTTTCACAATACATAAAATTTAGTTAGCTTAACGTGGGCATTGGATTCGTGTCATTCTGAGCTCTAAATCAAAAGTTACGGAGATGTCAATTTTATCAGCAAGTTAAAATGATCATTCTTAACTGATCATTGATGCTTATTGAGTAAGGGATTATAAATGAAACATAATGCATGAAATCACACAGTTCGGGATAGACTGAATTACTTTTACGCTTTGTCGTATCTATTTATGTCTCAATTTTTTATCACAATATAGAATATTGAGCTAGCTAAACGTGGACATTGAATTCGTGTCATTCAATGCTCCAAATCATAACTGACAGATGATTTAGTGCGGACATGTCAAGTTGATCAGCAAGTTAAAATGATAATTCTTAACTAATAATTGGTGCTCATTGATTAAAAGCTTATAAATGAAGCATAATGCATAGCATCACATATTTTGGGATAGATTGGATTACTTGGACGATTTCTCATCTCTACTTTTGTTTAAAATTTTTTCAAAATATAGAAAATTGAGCTAGATTAACGTGGGCATTGGATTCGTGTCATTCTGAGCTCTAAATCATAAGTTACAGACAATTTAGTGCAAACATGTGAAATTGATCGGCTAGTTAAAGTGATCATTCTAAACTGATCATTCGTACAAATTAAGTAACCACTTATAAAAGAAGAATAAGGCATGGTATCACGAAATTTGGGATAGATTGGATTACTTGTATGCTATGTCGTCTCTATCTCTACCTTAAATTTTGTCAAAATATAGAAAATTGAGCTAGCTAAACGTGGACATTGGATTCGCGTCATTCAATGCTCCAAATCATAAGTTACCGATGATTTAGTACGGACATGTCAAGTTGATCAGCAAGTTAAAATGATCATTCTTAACTAATAATTGGTGTTCATTGATTAAAAGCTTATAAATGAAGCATAATGCATAGCATCACACATTTTGGGATAGATTGGATTAATTGGACGATTTGTTGTCTCTATTTTTGTCTAGAATTTTTTAAAAATACTGAAAATTGAGCTAGCTTAACGTGGGCATTTGATTCGTGTCATTCTGAGCTCTAAATCATAAGTTACTGACGATTTATTGAAAACATGTCAAGTTGATCGGCCAGTTAAAGTGATCATCCTAAACTGATCATTGGTACAGATTAGATAAACATTTATAAAAGAAGAATAAAGCATGGTATCACAAAATTTGGGATAGATTGGATTACTTGGATGCTATGTCGTCTCTATTTCTATCACAAATTTTATCAAAATATAGAAAATTGAGTTAGATTAACGTGGGGATTGGTGCTCATTGAGTAAAGACTTATAAATGAAGCATAATGCATGGCATCACACAGTTCGGAATAGATTGGATTACATGGAAACTTTGTCGTATCTATTTCTGTCTCAAATTTTGTCAAAATATAGAAATTTGAGCTAGCTTAACGTGGGCATTGGATTCGTGTCATTCTGAGTTATAAATCAAAAGTTATGGACGATTTGGTTTGGACATGTTGAGTTGATCTAAACTGATCATTGGTGCTCATTGAGTGAATGCATAGAAACGAAGCATAATGCATGGCATCACATAGTTCAGGATAGATTGGATTACATGGACGCTTTGTCGTATCTATTTCTGTCTCAAATTCTGTCACAATATAGAAAATTGAGCTTCCTTAACGTCGGCATTGGATTCGTCTCATTCTGAGCTATAAATCAAAAGTTATGGACGGTTTAGTGCAGACATGTCCAGTTGATCAGCCAGTTAAAGTGATCATTCTACACTGATCATTGGTGCTCATTGAGTAAAGGCTTATAAATGAAGCAGAATGCATGACATCTCGCAGTTTGGGATAGATTGGTTTGCTTGGACTCTTGGTCGTATCTATTTCTTTCTCAAATTTTGTCAAAATCTAGAAAATTGAGCTAGGTTAACATGGGCATTGGATTCGTGTTATTCTAAGCTCTAAATCAAAAGTTACAAATGATTTAGTGTAGACATGTCAAGTTGATCTCCTAGTTAAAGTGATCATTCTAAACTGATCATTGGTACACATTAAGTAAACCCTTATAAATGAAGCATAAAGCATGGCATCACAGAGTTTGGGATAGAGTGGATTACTTGACACTTTGTTGTATCTAGTTCTATCCCAAAGTTTTTCACAATATAAAAAAATGAGCTACCTTATTGTGGGAATTGGATTCGTGTTATTCAGAGCTCTAAATCTATAGTTACAACGATTTAGTGCAGAGATTTGAATTTTATCGGCCAGTTAAAGTGATCATTCTAAAGTGATCATTGGTACTCGTTGAGTAAAGGCATATAAATGAAGCTGATTTCATGGCATCACGAAGTTCGGGATAGATTGGATTGCATGGATGCTTTTTCGTATCTATTTTTGTCTAAAATTTTATCACAGTATAGAAATCGAGCTAGCTTAACGTGGGCATTGGATTCGCGTCATTCTTAGCTCTAAATCATAACTTAAGGACGACATAGTGCGGACATGTCAAATTGATCGGCATGTTAAAATGATCATCTAAAGTGAGCATTGGTGCTGATTGAGTTAATGCTTATAAGTGAAGCGTAATGAATAACATCACAAAATTCGTGATAGATTGGGTTACTTGGACACTTTGTCGTATCTATTTCAGTCTCATATTTTGTCACAATATAGAAAATTGAGCTAGCTTAACGTGGGCATTGGATTCATGTCATTCGGAGCTCTAAATCATAAGTTACGTACGATTTAGTGCAGACATGTAAAGTTGATCGGCCAGGTAAAGTGTTCATTCTAAACTCATCATTGGTGCTCATTGAGTAAAGACTTATAAATAAAGTATAATGAATGGCATCATGCAGTTCGGGATAAATTGGATTACATGGGTGCTTTGTCGTATCTATTTCTGTCTCAAATTTTTCACAATATAGATATTGAGCTAGCTTAAAGTGGGCATGGGATTTGTGTCACTCTGAGCTCTCAATCATAAATTACCGACGATTTATTGCATACATGTCAAAATGATCGGCCAATTAAAGTGATCATTATAAATTGATCATTGGTGCTCATTGAGTAAAGGCTTATAAATGAAGCATAATGCATGACATCGTGCAGGTCAAGATAGATTCGATTACTTGAACGCTTTGTGGTATCTATTTACATCTCAAATTTTGTCACAATATAGATTGATTGGCCAGTTAAAGTGATCATTCTAAACTGATCATTAGTGCTCATTGAGAAAAGGCTTATAATTGAAGCATAATGCATGACATCACGCAGTTCAGGATAGATTGGATTACTTGAACGCTTTTTTATATCTATTTTTGTCTCAAATTTTGTCATAAGATAGAAAATAGAGTTAGCTTAACATGGGCATTGGATTCAAGTCAGTTTTAGCTCTAAAACATATGTTACAGACGATTTAATGTGGAAATGTCAAGTTGATCGTGCAGTTAAAGTGATCATTCTAAACTGATCATTCGTGCTCATTGAGTAAAGGCTGATATATGAAGCATAATGCATGGCATCACACAGTTTTGGCTATACTGGATTACTTGAACGCTTTTTCTTATCTATTTATGTGTCTCAAATTTTGTCATAATATAGAAAAATGAGGTAGCTTAACATGGGCATTGGATTCGTGTCATTCTGAGCTCTAAATCAAAAGTTACGGATGATTTAGTGCGATATGTCAAGTTGATCGGCCTGTTAAAATTATCATTTTTAACTGATCATTGGTGCTCATTGAGTAAAGGTTTATAAATGAAGCATAATGCATGGCATCACGGAGTTTTGGCTATACTGGAATTTTTGAACGTTTTTTTGTATCTGTTTCTTCCTCAAATTCTGTAACAATATAGCAAAATTGAGCTAGCTTAACGTTGGCATTGGATTCGTATCATTCTGAGCTTTAAATAAAAAGTTAGGGACGATTTAGTTCGGACATGTCAAGTTGGTCGACCAGTTAAAGTGATCATTCTAAACTGATCATTTATGCTAATTGAGTAAAGGATTATAAATGAAGCATAATGCATGGGATCATGGAGTTTTGGCTAGATTTGATTACTTGAATGCTTTTTTAAATTTATTTCTATCTCAAATTTTGCACAATATAGAAAATTGAGCAAGGTTAGCGTGGGCATTGGATTCATGTCATTCTGATCTCTAAATCAAAAGTTATGGACGATTTAGTACAGACATGTCAAGTTGATCTGCCAGTTAAAGTTATCATTCTAAACTGATAATTGGTGCTCATTGAGTAAAGGCTTATAAATGAAGCATAATGCATGGTATCACAGAGTTTTGGCTAGATTGGATTACTTGAACGCTTTTTCGTATCTACTTCTGCCTCAAATTCTGTAACAATATAGAAAATTGAGCTAGCTTAACGTTGGCATTGGATTCGTATCATTCTGAGCTTTAAATGAAAAGTTAGGGACGATTTAATGCGGACATGTCAAGTTCATTGACCAGTTAAAGTGATCATTCTAAACTGATCATTTATGCTAATTGAGTAAAGGCTTATAAATGAAGCATAATGCATGGGATCATGGAGTTTTGGCTAGATTGGATTACTTGAACGCTTTTTTGTATCTATTTCTGTCTCAAATTTTGATACAACATAAGGAATTGAGCTAGCTTAACGTGGGCATTGAATTCGTGTCATTCTAAGCTCTAAATCAAAATTTAGGGACAATTTAGTGCGGATATGTCAAGTTGATCGGCCAGGTAAAGTGATCATTTTAAACTGATCATTGGTGCTCATTGAGTATAGGCTTATAAATGAAGCATAATGCATGGCATCATGCAGTTTTGGCTAGATTGGATTACATATACGCTTTTTCATATCTATTTCTATCGCAAATTTTATCACAATATTGAAAATTGAGCTAGCTTAACGTGGGCATTGGATTCGTGTCATTCTTAGCTCTAAATCAAAAGTTATGGACGATTTACAGTGATCACGTCATGTTGATCGGCTAGTTAAAGTGATCATTATAAACTGATCACTTATGCTAATTGAGTAAAGGCTTATATATGAAGCATAATGCATGGGATCATGGAGTTTTGGCTCGATTGGATTACTTGAACACTTTTTGGTATCTATTTCTCTCTCAAATTTTGTCACAATATATAAAATTGAGTGAGCTTAGTGTGGGCGTTGGATTCATGTCATTCCGATCCCTACATCAAAAGTTATGAACGATTTAGTGCAGACATGTCAAGTTGATCGGCCAGCTAAAATTATAATTCTAAACTGATCATTGGTTCTTATTGAGTAACAGCTTACAAATGAAGCAAAATGCATGACATTACGCAGTTAGGGATAAATTGGATTACATGGACGCTTTGTCATATCTATTTCTATCTCAAATTTTATCACAATATAGAAAATTGAGCTAGCTTAACGTGGGCATTGGATTCGTGTCATTCTGAGCTCTAAATCAAAAGTTACGGACGATTTAGTGCGATCATGTCAAGTTGATCGGTCAGTTAAAGTGATCATTCTAAACTGATCATCGGTGCTCATTGAGTAAATGCTTACAAATGAAGCATACTGCATGACATCACACAGTTAGGGATAGATTGGATTACTTGGATGCTTTGTTGTATCTATTTCTATCTCAAATTTTGTCACAATATAGAAAACTGAGCTAGCTTAACAAGGGCATTGGATTCGTGTCATTCGGAGCTCTAAATCAAAAGTTACGGACGATTTAGTGCAATCATGTCAAGTTGATCGGACAGTTAAAGTGATCATTTTAAACTGATCATTGGTGTTCATTTAGTAAAGGCTTATAAATGATGCATAAAGCATGACATCACGCAGTTCGGGATAGTTTGAATTATTTGGATGCTTTGTCCTATCTATTTCTGCCTCGAGTTTTGTAACAATATAAAAAAAATGAGCTAGCTTAACGTGGGCATGGGATTCGTGTCATTTTGATCTATAAATCATAAGTTACGGACGATTTAGTGCAGACATGTCATGTTGATCGGCCAGTTAAAGTGATCATTCTTAACTGATCATCGGTGTTCGTTGAGTAAAGGCTTATAAAAGAAGCATAATGCATGGCATCCCGGAGTTTTGGCTAGATTGGATTACTTGAACGCTTTTTCGTATCTTTTTTGGCCTCAAATTTTGTCATTATATAGAAAATTGAGCTAGTTTAACATGGGCATTGGATTCATGTCATTCTGAGCTTTAAATCAAAGTTAGGGACAATTTAGTGCGGACATGTCAAGTTGATGGACCAGTCAAAGTGATCATTCTAAACTGATCATTTTTACTAATTTAGTAAAGGCTTAAAATAGAAGCATAATGCATGGGATCATGCAGTTATGGCTAGCTTGGATTACTTGAATGTTTTTTTGTATCTATTTCTGTGTCAAATTTTGTTACAACATAGAGAGTAGTGCTAGCTTAACGTGGGCATTGGATTCATGTAATTTTAAACTCTAAATCAAAAGTTAGGGACAATTTAGTGCATACATGTCAAGTTGATCGCCCAGTTAAAGTGATCATTTTAAACTGATCATTGCTGCTCATTGAGTAAAGGCTTAGAAATGAAGCATAATGCATGACATCATGCAGTTTTGGCTAGATTGTATTACTGCAACGCTTTTTTAAATTTATTTCTGTCTCAAATTTTGTCACAATATTGAAATTTGAGCTAGCTTAGTGTGGCATTGGATTCATGTCATTCTGATCTCTAAATCAAAAGTTATGGACGATTTAGTGCGGACATGTCAAGGTTATCGGCCAGTTAAAATGATCATTCTAAACTGATCATTCTAAACTGATCATTGGTGCTCATTGAGTAAATGCTTACAAATGAAGCATAATGCATGACATCATGCAGTTAGGGATAGATTTGATTACTTGGACGCTTTGTTGTATCTATTTCTGTCTTAAAAATTTTCACCGTATAGAAAAATGAGCTAGCTTAACATGGGCATTGGATTCGTGTCATTCTGAGCTCTAAATCAAAATTTACGGACGATTTAGTGTGATCATGTCAAGTTGATCGGCCAGTTAAAGTGATAATTCTAAACTGATCATTGGTGCTCATTGAGTAAAGGCTTATAAATCATGCATAATGCATGGCATCACGCAGTTTGGGATAGTTTGGATTATTTGGATGCTTTGTCCTATCTATTTCTACCTAGAGTTTTGTCACAATATAGAAAATTTAGCTAGTTTAATGTGGGCATGAGATTCGTGTCATTTTGAGCTATAAATCTTAAGTTATGGACGATTTAGTGCGGATATGTCAAATTGATCGGGTAGTTAAAGTGATAATTCTTAACTGATCATTGGTGCTCATTGAGTAAAGGCTTAGAAATGAAGCGTAATGCATGACATCAAGCATTTTCCATAGATTGGATTACTTAGATGCTTTTTCGTCTCTGTTTCTGTCTCGAATTTTGTAAAAATATAGCAAGTTGAGCTAGTTTAACGTGGACATTGGATTTGTGTCATTCTGAGTTCTAAATCAAAAGTTACGGACAATTTGGTGCAGACATGTCAAGTTGATCGTCCAGTTAAAGTGATCATTCTAAACTGATCTTTGGTGCCCATTGAGTAAAGGCTTATAAATGAAGCATAATGCATGGCATCACACAGTTTTGGATAGATTGGATTACTTGGACGCTCTATCGCCTTTATTTTTGTCTCAAATTTTGTCAAAATATAGAAAATATCATGGGCATTGGATTAGTGTGTTTCTTAGCTCTAAATCAAAATTATCGGATGATTTAGTCCGGACATGTCAAGTTGATCGGCGAGTTAAAGTGCTCATTCTAAAATGATTATTGGTGCTCATTAAGTAAAGGTTTAGAAATGAAGCATAATGCATGGCATCAAGCAGTTTGGACAGATTGGATTACTTGAATACTTTGTCGTCCCTATTTCAGTGTCGAATTTTGCAAAAATAAATCAAATTGAGCTAGCTTAACATGAATATTGGATGTCATTCTTAGCCCTAATTCAAAAAATTTGGACGATTTTCTACGGACATGTCAAGTTGATCGGTCAGTTCAAATGATCATTCTAAACTGATCTTTGGTGCCCATTTACTAAAGCCTTATAACTGAAGAATAATGCATGGCATCACACAGTTTTGGATAGATTGGACTACTTGTACGCTTTTGTCGTACATAATACTCTCTCAAATTTTATCACAATATAGAAAACTGAACTAGATTAGTGTTCGCATTGGATTTGTGTCATTCCGACCTATAAATCAAAAGGTATGGACGATTTAGTGCAGATATGACAAATTGATCGACCTGTTAAAATGATCATTTTAAACTGATAGGTGGTACGCATTGAGTAAAAGCTTAATAATGAAAAATAATGCATGGCATCACGCAGTTTGGGATGTATTGGATTACTTGGACGCTTTTTCATATCTCTTTCTATCTCAAATTTAGTCACAATATAGAAAATTCAGCTATATTAATGTGGGCATTGGATTCGTGTGTTTCTGAGCTCTAAATACGGCCGATTTATTGCGGACATGTCAAGTTGATCGGCTAGTTAAAGTAAATAATTCTAAACTAATCAGCAGTGCTCATTAAGTAAAGGCTTATAGATGAAGCATAAAGCATGGCATCACGCATTTTAGGATAGATTGGATTACTTGGACGCGTTGTCGTCTCTATTTGTTTCTTAAATTTTGTCAAAATATAGAAAAATTGAGCTAGCATAACGTGGGCATTCAATTTGTGTCATTCTGAGCTTTAAATCAAACGTTACGGACGATTAATGCGGACATGTCAAGTTGATCAGCTAGTTAAAATGATCATTCTAAACTGATCATCGGTGCCCATTGAGTAAAGGCTTATAAATCAAGCATATTGCATGGCATCACACATTTCTGGATATATTGGATTAGTGTGACACTTTGTTGTATCTAGTTCTGTCTCAAATTTTGTCACAATATCGAAAATTAAGCTAGCTTAACGTGTGCATTTGATTCATGTCATTATAAGCTCTAAATCAAAAGTTACGGATGGTTTAGTGCAGAAATGTCAAGTTGATCGGCCAATTAAAGTTATCATTTTACACTGATCATTGGTGCCCATAGTGTAAAGGCTTATAAATCGAGCATAACATATAGCATCACACAGTTTTGGATAGATTGGATTACTTGGACGCTTTGTGGTATCTAGTCATGTCACATATTTTGTCATAATATAGAAAATTGAGCTAGCTTAACGTGGGCATTTGATTCATGTCATTCTGAGCTCTAAATCAAAAGTTTCAGACGATTTAGTACAGACATGTCAAGTTGATCAGCCATTTAAAATAATCATTCTAAACTGATCATTGATGATTATTGAGTAAAGGCTTATAAATGAAGCATAATGGATAGCATCACACAGTTTTTGATAGATTGCATTACTTGTACGCCTTTTGTCTCTATTTCTGTCTCAATTTTTTTCAAAATATAGAAAATTGAGCTAGCTTATCGTGGGGACCGGATTCTTGTGTTTCGGAGCTTTAAATAAAAATTTACGGAAGATTCAGTGCGTACATGTCAAGTTGATCGGCAAGTTAAAGTGGTCATTCTAAATTGATCATTGGTGTTGAATAAGTAAGGCTTATAAATAAAGCATAAAGCATGGCATCATGCATTTTGGGATAGATTGGATTACTTGGACGCTTTGTCATCTCTAGTTCTGTCTCAAATTTAGTCAAAATATAGAAAATTGAGATAACCTAACCTGGACATTGGATTCGTGTCATTCCGAACTCCAAATCTAAAGCTATGGAGGATTAGTGCAAAAATGTCAAGGTTATCTGCCAGTTAATGTGATCATTCTAAACTAATCATTGGTGCCCAGTAAGTAAACGCTTAAATATGAAGCATATTGCATGGCATTACACAGTTATGGATAGATTAGATTACTTGGACGCTTTATCGTATCTAGTTCTGTCTAAAAGTTTGTCACAATATAAAAAATTGAGTTAGCTTAACGTGGGCATTTCATTTGTGTCATTCTGAGCTCTAAATCAAAAGTTACGGACGATTTAGTGTGGACATGTCAAGTTGAACGGCCAGTTAAATTGATCATTCTAAACTGATCATTGGTGCTCATTATGTAAAGACTTAGAAATGAAGCATAATGAATGGCATCAAGCAGTTTGGATAGAATGGATTACTTGGATGCTTTGTCGTCTCTATTTCTGTCTCAAATTTTGTCAAAATATAGAAAACTGAGCAACTAAACGTGGGTATTGGATTCGTGTCATTTTGAGCTCTAAATAAAAAGCTACTAACGATTTAGTGCGGACATGTCAAGTTGATCGGCCAGTTAAAGTGATTATTCTAAACTGATCTTTGGTGCCCACTGAGTAAAGGTTTATAAATGAAACATAATGCATGGCATCACACAGTTTTGGATACATTGGATTACTTGGATGCTTTGTCATATCTAGTTCTGTCTCAAATTTTGTCACAATATAGAAAATTGAACTAAGTCTGTGAGGGCATTGATTTCGTGTCATTCTAAGCCATGAATCAAATGGTATGGAGGATTTAGTGTACACATGACAAGTTGATCGGCCTATTAAAATTATCATTCTAAACTAATCAATGATGCTCATTGAGTAAAAGCTTAATAATGAAAAATAATGCAGAGCATCACACACTTTGGGATGGATTGCATTACTTGGACGTTTAGTCATATCTATTTCTGCCTCAAATTTTGGTCACAAAATAGAAACTTGAGCTGGCTTAACGTGGGCATTTGATTCATTTGTTTCTGATCTCTAAATCAAAAGTTACACACGTTTTAGTGTGGACATGTCAGTTGATCGACCAGTTAAAGTGATCACTCCAAACTGATCATTGGTGCTCATTAAATAAAGGCTTATAAATGAAACATAAAACATGGAATCACGCAATTTGGGATAGAGTGGATTACTTGGAAGCTTTGCCGTCTCTATTTCTGTATCAAATTTTGTCTAATTATAGAAAATTGAGCTAGCTTAACGTGGGCATTGGATTCGTGTCATTCTTAGCTCTAAATCAAAGTTATGGAAAATTTAGTACAGACATGACAGGTTGCTTGGCCAATTAAAATCATCATTCTAATATGATCATTGATGTTCATTGAGTAAAAGTTTATAAATGAAAAATAATGCATGGCATCACGCAGTTTGGGATTGATTTGATTACTTGGACACTTTGTCGTATCTGTTTTTGTATCAAATTGATCCAAAATATAGAAAATTGAGCTAGCTTAACGGGGGCATTGGATTCGTGTCATTTTAAGCTCTAAATCAAAAGTTACGGACGATTTAGTGTGGACATGTCAAGTTGATCGGCCAGTTAAACTGATCATTCTAAACTGATAATTGGTTTTCATTAAGTAAAAGCTTATGAATGAAGAATAAAGCATTGCATCACGCAGTTTGGGTAAGATTGGATTACTTGGACGCTTTCTGGTCTCTATTTTTGTCTAAAATTTTGTCAAAATATAGAAAATTGAGGTAGCTTAATGTGGGCTTTGGATTCGTGTCATTTTGAGCTCTAAATCAAAAGTAAGGGACGATTTAATGCAGACATGTCACGTTGATCGGCCAGTTAAAGTGATCATTCTAAATTGATCACTGGCGCACATTGAGAAAAAGCTTATAAATGAAAAATAATGCATGGCATCACGCAGTTTCGGATGGATTGTATTACTTGGACAGTTTTTCGTAACTATTTGTCTCAAATTTTGTCAAAATATAGAGAATTGAGCTACTTTAATGTGGGCATTGGATTCGTGTCATTTTGAGCTCTAAATCAAAAGTTACGGACGATTTAGTGCGGACATGTGAAGTTTCTCGGCAAGTTAAAGTAATCATTCTAAACTGATCATTGGTGCTCATTAAGTAAAGGCTTATAAATGAAGCATAAAGCATGGCATCAATCAGTTCGGATAGATTGGATTAGTTGGACGCTTTGTCTTATCTATTTCTATCTTAAATTTTGTCACAATATAGACATTGAGCTAGCTTAACATACGCATTGGATTCATGTCATTCTGAGCTCTAAATGAAAAGTTACGGATGATTTAGTGTGGATATGTCACGTTGATCGGCCTGTTAAATTCTTCATTCTAAACTGATCATTGGTGCTCATTGAGTAAAGGCTTATAAACGAAGTATAATTCATGCAATCACACAATTTTGGATAGATTGGATTACATGGACGCTTTGACATATCTATTTTTATCTCAAGTTTTTTTACAATTTAGAAAATTGAGCTAGCTTAATGTGGCGATTGGATTCGTGTCATTCTAAGCTCTAAATCAAAAGTTACTGGTGATTTAATGCGGACATGTCAAGTTGGTTGGCCATTTAAAGTAATCATTGTAAACTGATCATTGGTGCCCATTAAGTACATGCTTATAAATGAAGCATAATGCATGGCATCAAGTAGTTTGGATAGATTGGAATACTTTGGGGTTTTGTCGTCTCTAATTCTGTCTCAAATTATGTAAAAAAAAAATAGAAAGTTGAGCTAGATTAATGTGGGCATTGGATCCGTGTCATTTGGAGCTCTAAATCAAAAGTTATATACGATTTAGTGTGACAGGTTCATCAGCCAGTTAAATTGATAATTCTAAACTGATCGTTGGTGCTCATTGAGAAAAGGGTTATAAATGAAACATAATGCATGGCATCATAGATTTTTGGATAGATTGGATTACTTGTACACTTTGTCGTATATATTTCTGTCTCAAATTGTGTTACAGTATATAAAATTGAGCTAGCTTAACGTGGGCATTGGATTCGTATCATTCCTAGCTCTAAATCAAAGTTATGGAAGATTTAGTGCAGACATGACAAGTTTATCGGCCAGCTAAAATGATCATTCTAAACTGATCGTTGTTGCTCATTGAGTAAAAGCTTATAAATGAAAAATAATGCATGGCACCACGCAGTTTGAGATGGATTGAATTTCTTGGACGTTTTGTCATATCTATTTCTATCTCAAATTTTGTTACAATTTAGAAAATTGAGCTAGCTTAACGTAGGCATTGGATTCATGTCATTATAAGCTCTAAATAAATAGTTACTGACGATTTAGTGCGCACATGTCAAGTGATCAGCTAGTTAAAGTGATCATTATAAACTGATCGTTGGTGCTCATTAAGTAAAGGCTTATAAATGAAGCATAATGCATGGCATCACGTAGTTTTGGATAGATTGGATTACCTGGACGCTTTGTCGTATATATTTCTGTCTGAAATAATGTTACAGTATAGAAAATTGAGCTAACTTAACGTGAGCAATGGATTCGTGTCATTCTTATCTCTAAATAAAAGTTATGGACGATTTAGTGAAGAAATGACAAGTTGATCGGCCAGTTAAAATGATCATTCTGAACAGATCATTGGTGCTCATTGAATAAAAGCTTATAAATGAAAAATAATGCAAGGTATCACGCAGTTTGGGATGGATTGGATTACTTGGACATTTTGTCGTACCTATTTCAGTCTCAAATTTTGTCAACTATAGAAACTTGTGCTAGCTTAATGTGGGCATTGGTTTCGTTTCATTTTGAGCTCTAAATCAAAAACTACAGATGATTTAGTGCGGATAAGTCACGTTGATTGGCTAGTTAAAGTGATGATTCTAAACTGATAATTGGTGCTCATTAAGTTAAGGCTTATGAATGAAAAATAATGCATGGCATTACGCAGTTTTGGATGGATTGGATTACTTGGATGCTTTGCCGTATATATTTCTATGTTAAATTTTGTCAAAATAAAGAAAATTGGGCTAGCTTAACGTGGGCATCGGATTCTTGTCATTTTGATCTCTAAATCAAAAGTTACGGACCATTTAGTGCGGACATATCGAGTTGATCGGCCTGTTAAAGTGATCATTCTAAACTGATCATTGGCGCTCATTTAGTAAAAGCTTATAAACAAAAAATAATGCATCGCATCACGCAGTTTGGGATGGATTGGATTACTTACACGGTTTATCGTATCTATTTCTATCTCAAATTTTGTCACAATATAGAAAATGGAGCTAGCCTAATGTGGGCATTGGATTCGTGTCATTTGGAGCTCTACATCAAAAGTTACATACGATTTAGTGCGGACATGTCAAGTTATCGGCCAGTTAAACTGATCATTCTAAACTGATAATTGGTTTTCATTAAGTAAAAGCTTATAACTGAAGCATAAAGCATTGCATCACCGATTTTAGGATAGATTGGATTACTTGGAAGCTTTGTGGTCTATATTTCTGTCTCAAATTTTGTCAAAATATAGAAAATTGAGCTAGCTTAACGTGGACATTGGATTCGTGTAATTTTGAGCTCTAAATCAAAAGTTACGTACGATTTAGTGTGGACATGTCAAGTTGATCGGCCAGTTAAACTGATCATTCTAAACTGATAATTGGTTTTCATTAAGTAAAAGCTTATAACAGAAGCATAAAGCGTTGCATCACCCAGTTTAGGATAGCTTGGATTACTTGGAAGCTTTGTGGTCTGTATTTCTGTCTCAAATTTTGTCAAAATATAGAAAATTGAGCTAGCTTAACATGGGCATTGGATTCGTGTCATTCTAAGCTCTAATCAAAAGTTATAGACGATTTATTATGGGCATGTCAAGTTGATCCGCCAGTTAAAGTGATCATTGTAAACGGATCATTGGTGCTCATTATATACAGGCTTATAAGTGATGCATAATGCATGACATCAAGTAGTTTGGATAGATTGGAATACTTTGGCGCTTTGTCATCTATAATTCTGTCTCAAATTACTTCAAAATATAGAAAATTGAGTTAGCTTAACGTGGGCATTGGATTCTCGTCATTTGGAGCTGGAAATCAAAAGTTACGGATGATTTAGTGTGGACATATCAAGTTGATCGGCCAGCATGGCATCACACAGTTTTGGATATATTAGATTACTTGTACACTTTGTCGTATATATTTCCGTCTCAAATTTTGTTAAAATATATTAAATTGAGCTAGCTTACCGTGGGCATTGGATTCATGTCATTCTTAGCTCTAAATCAAAGTTATGGAAGATTTAGTACATACATACAAGTTGCTCGGCCAGTTAAAATGATCATTCTAATCTTATCATTCGTGCTCATTGAGTAAAATCTTATAAATGAAAAATAATGCATGGCATCATGCAGTTTGGGATTAATTGGATTACTTGGACATTTTGTCGTATCTGATTCTGTATCAAATTTTGCCAAAATATAGAAAATTGAGCTAGCTTAATGTGGGCATTGGATTCGTTTCATTTTGAGCTCTAAATCAAATGTTACGGACGATTTAGTGTGGATATGTCAAGTTAATCGCCCAGTTAAACTGATCATTCTAAACTGATAATTGGTTTTCATTAAGTAAAAGCTTAAAATGAAGCATAAAGCATTGCATCACGCAGTTTGGGATAGACTGGATTACTTGGACACTTTGTGGTCTCTATTTCTGTCTCAAATTTTGTCAAAATATAGAAAATTGAGCTAGCTTAATGTGGGCTTTGGATTCGTGTCATTTTGAGCTCTAAATCAAAAGTTAAGGACGATTTAGTGCATACATGTCAAGTTGATCAGCCAGTTAAAGTGATCATTCTTAATTGATCATTGGCGCACATTGAGAAAAAGCTTATAAATGAAAAATAATGTGTGGCATCACGCAGTTTGGGATGGATTGGATTACTCGGACGTTTTTTCGTACCTATTTGTCTCAAATTTTTTCAAAATATAGGGAATTGAGCTAGTTTAACATGGGCATTGGATTCGTGTCATTTTGAGCTCTAAATCAAAAGTTAAAGACGATTTAGTGCGGACACGTGAAGTTTATCGGCAAGTTAAAGTAATCATTCTAAACTGATCATTGGTGCTCATTGAGTAAAGGCTTATAAATGAAGCATAAAGCATGGCATCAATCAGTTTGGATAGATTAGATTACTTGGACGCTTTGTCTTATCTATTTCTATCTTAAATTTTGTCACAATATAGACATTGAGCTAGCTTAACATGGGCATTGAATTCGTGTCATTCTGAGCTCTAAATGAAAAGTTACGGATGATTTAGTGCGGACATGTCAAGTTGATCGGCCTGTTAAATTCTTCATTCTACAGTGATCATTGGTGCTCATTGAGTAAAGGCTTATAAACGAAGCATAATTCATGGCATCACACAATTTTGGATAGATTGGATTACATGGATGCTTTGTCATATCTATTTTTATCTCAAATTTTTTTACAATTTAGAAAATTGAGCTAGCTTAACGTGGGCATTGGACTCGTGTCATTCTAAGCTCTCAATCAAAAGTTACTGACGATTTATTGCAGACATGTCATGTTGATCGGCCATTTAAAGTAATCATTGTAAACTGATCATTGGTGCTCATTAAGTACATGCTTATAAATGAAGCATAATGCATGGCATCAAGTAGTTTGGATAGATTGGAATACTTTGGCGCTTTTTTGTCTGTAATTTTGTCTCAAATTTTGTCAAAAAAATAGAAAGTTGAGCTAGATTAATGTGGGCATTGGATTCGTGTCATTTGGAGCTCTGAATCAAAAGTTACATACGATTTAGTGTGGACATGACAAGTTCATCAGCCAGCTAAATTGATAATATTAAACTGATCGTTGGTGCTCATTGAGTAAAGGGTTATAAATGAAGCATAATGCATGGCATCACAGAGTTTTTGATAGATTGGATTACTAGTACACTTTGTCGTATATATTTCTGTCTCAAATTGTGTTACAGTATATCAAATTGAGCTAGCTTAACGTGGGCATTGGATTTGTATCATTCGTAGCTCTAAATCAAAGTTTTGGAAGATTTAGTGCAGACATGACAAGTTTATCGGCCAGCTAAAATGATCATTCTAAACTGATCGTTGTTGCTCATTGAGTAAAAGCTTATAAATGAAAAATAATGCAAGGCACCACGCAGTTTGAGATGGATTGGATTTCTTGGACGTTTTGTCGTATCTATTTCTATCTCAAATTTTGTTACAATTTAGAAAATTGAGCTAGCTTAATGTGGGCATTGGATTCGTGTCATTATAAGCTCTAAATAAAAAGTTACTGACGATTTAGTGCGCACATGTCAAGTGATCGGCCAGTTAAAGTGATCATTATAAACTGATCATTGGTGCTCATTAAGTAAAGTCTTATAAATGAAGTGTAATGCATAACATCAAGTAGTTTGGATAGATTGGATTAGTTGGGCGCTTTGTCGTCTCTATATTTGTCTCAAATTATGTTAAAATATAGAAAATTGAGCTTGCTTAACGTGGGCATTTGATTCGTATCATTCGGAGCTCTATACCAAAAGTTACAGACTATTTAGTGTTGACATGTCAAGATGATTGGCTTGCTAAAGTGATAATTCTAAACAGATCGTTGGTGCTCATTGAGTAAAGGCTTATAAATGAAGCATAATGCATGGCATCACACAGTTTTTGATAGATTGGATTACCTGGACGCTTTGTCGTATATATTTCTGTCTCAAATCTTGTTACAATATAGAAAATTGAGCTAACTTAACGTGGGCAATGGATTCGTGTCATTCTTAGCTCTAAATACAAGTTATGGACGATTTAGTGCAGAAATGACAAGTTGATCGGCCAGTTAAAATGATCATTCTAAACTGATCATTGGTGCTTATTGAATAAAAGCTTATAAATGAAAAATAATGCATGGTATCACGCAGTTTGGGATGGATTGGGTTACTTGGACGTTTTGTCGTACTTATTTCAGTCTCAAATTTTGTCAAATATAGAAACTTGTGCTAGCTTAACGTGGGCATTGGATTCGTGTCATTTTAAGCTCTAAATCAAAAACTATGGATGATTTAGTGCGGACAAGTCAAGTTGAGTGGCTAGTTAATGTGATCATTCTAAACTGATAATTGGTGCTCATTAAGTTAAGGCTTATAAATGAAAAATAATGCATGGCATTACGCAGTTTGGGATTGATTGGATTACTTGGATGCTTTGCTGTACATATTTCTGTGTTAAATTTTGTCAAAATAAAGAAAATTGGGCTAGGTTAACATGGGCATCGGATTCGTGTCATTTTGATCTCTAAATCAAAAGTTATGGACCATTTAGTGCGAAAATGTCGAGTTGATCGGCCAGCTAAAGTGATCATTCTAAACTGATCATTGGTGCTCATTTAGTAAAAGCTTATAAACGAAAAATAATGCATCGGATCACGCAGTTTGGGATGGATTGGATTACTTAGACGGTTTGTCGTATCTATTTCTATCTCAAATTTTGTCACAATATAGAAATTGAGGTAGCTTAACGTGGGCATTGGATTCATGTCATTATGAGCTCTAAATGAACAGTTACAAACGATTTAGTGCCGACATGCCAAATTGATCAGCCAATTAAATGAAGCATAATGCATGGCATCACATAATTCTGGTTAGATTGGATTACTTGGACGCTTTGTCGTATCTCTTTTTATTTCAAAATTTTATACAATTTAGAAAATTGAGCTATCTTAACGTGGGCATTGGATTCGTGTCATTCTACGCTCTAAATCAAAAGTTACTGACGATTTATTGCGGACATGTCAAGTTGATCGGCCAATTAAAGTGATCATTGTAAAATGATCATTGGTGCTCATTAAGTAAAGGCTTATAAATGAAGCATAATGCATGGCATCAAGTAGTTTTCGATATATTGGATAACCTTGACGCTTTGTCATCTCTAATTCTGCTTGAGATCACGCTGTTTGGGATATATTGGATTAATTGCACGCTTTTTCGTATCTAGTTCCATTTCAAATTTTGTCACAATATAGAAAATTGAACAAGTTTAATGTGGGCATTGGTTTCATGTAATTTTGAGCTATAAATAAAAAGATACGGACGATTTAATGCGGACATCTCAAGTTTATTGGCCAGTTAAAATGATCATTCTAAACTGATCATTGTTGCTCATTGAGTAAAGGCTTATAAATGAAGCATAATGCATGGCATAACACAAATTTTGATAGATTGGATTACTTGGATCCTTTGTCATATCTATTTCAGTCTCAACCTTTGTTACAATATTGAAAATTAAGCTAGCTTGACCTAGGAATTGGATTCGTGTCATTCTGGGCTCCAAATCAAAAGTTATGGACGATTAAGTGCAGACATGTCAAGTGGATCAGGCAGTTAAAATATCACTCTAAACTTATCACTGGTGCTCACTGAGTAAAAGCTTACAAATGAAGCATAATGCATGACATCACACAGTTTTGGATAGATTGGATTACTTGTACGCTTTTTCGTATCTATTTTTGTCTCAATTTTTGTTACAAATATAGAAAATTGAGCTAGTTTAACATGGGCATTGGATTAGTGTTTTTCGGAGCTCTAAATCGAAAACTACACACGTTTTAGTGTGCACAAGTCAAGTTGATCCACCAGTTAAAGTGATCATTCTAAACTAATCATTGGTGCCCACTAAGTAAAGCCTTATAAATGAAGTATAAAGCATGTCATCAAGTTGTTGGGATAGATTAGATTACTTGGAGGCTTTGTCGTCTCTATTTCTGTCTCAAATTTTGACAAAATATAGAAAACTGAGCTTGTTTAACATGCACATTGGATTCATGTCATTCTAAGCTCTAAATAAAAAATTATGGACGATTTAGGGTGGATATGTCAATTTGCTCGACCACTTAATATAATTATTCTAAATAGATCATTGGTGCTCATTGAATAAAGGCTTATAAATGAAGCATAATGCATGGCATCACGCAGTTTGAGATAGATTGGATTAGTTGGACGCTTTGTCACATCTAGTTCTGACTCAAATTTTGCCACAATATAGAAACTTGAGCTAGCTTAATGTGGCATTGGATTCGTGTCATTCTGAGCTATAAATCAAAAGTTACGAATGATTTAGTGTAGACATGTCAAGATGATCGACCAGTTAAAGTGATCATTCTAAACTGATCATTTGTGCTCATAAAGTAAAGGCTTATAAATGAAGTATAATGCATTGTATAACACAGTCTTGGATAGATTGGATCACTCGGACGCTCTGTCCTATCTATTTCTGTCTCAAGTTTTGCTTCAATATAGAAAATTGAGCTAGCTTAACGTGGGCATTGGATTTGTGTCATTCTGAGCTCCAAATCAAAAGTTACTGACGATTTAGAGCGGACATGTCAAGTTGAGTGGCCAGTTAAAGTGATCATTCTAAACAGATCATTGTTGCTCATTAAATAAAGGCTTATAAATAAAGTATAATGCATGGCATCAAGTAGTTTGGATAGATTGGATTATTTAGATGATTTGTCGTCTTTATTTCTGTCTAAAATGTTGTCAAAATATAGAAATTTGGGCTTGCTTATCATGGGCATTGGATTCGTGTCATTCGGAGCTCTTAATTAAAAGTTATGGATGACTTAGTGTGAACATGTCAAGTTGATCGAGCAGTTAATATGATTATTTTAAAATGCTCATTGGTGCTCATTGAGTAAAGGCTTATAAATGCATGGCATCACACAATTTGGGATAGATTGGATTACTTGGACGCTTTTTCGGATCTAGTTTTGTCTCAAATTTTGTCATAAAATAGAAAATTGATGTAGCTTAATGTGGGCATCGGATTCGTGTCATTCTGAGCTAACAATAAAAATTTATGGACGATTTAGTGTAGACATGTCAAATTGACCAGCTAGTTAAAATGATCGTTCTAAACTGATTATTGGTGCTCATTGAGTAAATGCTTATAAATGAAGAATAATGCATGGCATAACGTAGTTTGGGATGGACTGGATTAGTTGAACGCTTTGTCGTATCTAGTTCGGTCTCAAATTTTGTCAAAATATAGAACATTGAACTACCTTAATGTGGGCAATTGATTGTTGTCATTCTGAGCTATAAATCAAGTGTTATGGACGATATCGTGCAAACATGTCAAGGTGTTCGGCCAGTTAAAATGATCATTCTAAACTGACCGGTTGTGCTCATTGAGTAAAAGCTAATAAATGAAGAATAATGCATGGCATCACACAGTTTGGGATGGAATGGATAACTTGGACGCTTGTGTATCTATTCTCTCTCAAAAAATTTCAAAATAAAGAGAATTAAGCTAGCTTAATGTGGGCATTGGATTCGTGTCATTCAGAGCTCTAAATCAAAAGTTACGAACAATTTAGTGAGGACATGGAAAGTTCATCGGATAGTTAAAGTCATCATTCTAAACTGATCATTGGTACTCATTGAGTAAAGGCTTATAAATGGAGCATAATGCATGGCATCACAAAGTTTTGGATACATCGGATTACTTGCACGCTTTTGTCATATCTATTTCTGTCTCAAATTTATTACACTATAGAAAATTGAGCTAGCTTAATGTGGGCATTGGATTCATGTCATTCAGAGCTCTTAATCAAAAGTTACGAACGATTTAGTGCGGACATGGCAAGTTCATCGGATAGTTCAAGTCATCATTCTAAACTGATCATTGGTGCTCATTGAGTAAAGGCTTATAAATGGAGCATAATGCATGGCCTCACAAAGTTTTGGATACATTAGATTACTTGCACGCTTTTCTCGTATCTATTTCTGTCTCAAATTTTGTTACACTATAGAAAATTGAGCTAACTTAAAGTTGGCATTGGACTCGTGTCATTCAGAGCTCTAATCCAAAAGTTACGAACCATTTAGTGCGGACATGGCAAGTTCATCGGATAGTTAAAGTCATCATTCTAAACTGATCATTGGTGCTCATTGAGTAAAGGCTTATAAATGGAGCATAATGCATGGCATCACAAAGTTTTGGATAGATTGGATTACTTGCACGCTTTTGTCGTATCTATTTCTGTCTCAAATTTTGTTACACTATAGAAAATTGAGCTAGCATAACGTGGGCATTGGATTCGTGTGTTTCTGACCTATAAATTAAAAGTTACGAATGTCTTACTGCATAACATGTCAAGTTGATTGGCGAGTAAAAATGATCCCTCTAAACTGATCATTGGCGCTCAATAAGTAAAGACTTATAAATGAGGCATAAAGCATGGCATCACGTTGTTTGGGATAGATTGGAGTACTTGGATGCTTTGTCGTATCTATTTCAGTTTCAAATTTTTGTCACAATATTGAAAATTATACTAGCTTAATGTGGGCATTGGGTTCGTGTCATTCTGAGCTATTAATCAAAAGTTATGGACGATTTAGTGCAGACATGACAAGTTGATTGGCCAGTTAAAATGATCATTCTACACTGATCATTGGTGCTTATAGAGTAAAGGCTAATAAATGGAGCATAGTGCATGGCATCACAAAGTTTTGCATAGATTGGATAACTTGCACGCTTTTGTCGTATCTATACCTGTCTCAAATTTTGTTACACTATAGAAAATTGAGCAAACTTAAAGTGGGCATTGGATTTGTGTCATTCAGAGCTCTAAATCAAAAGTTACGGACCATTTAGTGCGGACATGGAAATTTCATCGTATATTTAAAGTCATCATTCTAAACTGATCAAGTGTGCTCATTGAGTAAAGTCCAATAAATGGAGCATAATGCATGGCATCACAAAGTTTTGGATAGATTGGATTACTTGCACGCTTTTGTCGTATCTATTTCTGTCTCAAATTTTGTTACACTATAGAAAATTGAGCTAGCATAATGTGGGCATTGGATTCTTGTGTTTCTGACCTATAAATTAAAAGTTACGAATGATTTATTGCATAACATGTCAAGTTGATTGGCGAGTAAAAATGATCATTCTAAACTGATCATTGGCGCTCAATAAGTAAAGACTTAAAAATGAGGCATAAAGCATTGCATCATGTGGTTTGGGATAGATTGGAGTACTTGGATGCTTTGTCGTATCTATTTCTGTTTCAAATTTTTGTCACAATATTGAAAATTAAACGAGCTTAATGTGGGCATTGGATTCGTGTCATTCTGAGCTATTAATCAAAAGTTATGGACGATTTAGTGCAGACATGACAAGTTGATTGGCCAGTTAAAATGATCATTCTACAATGATCATTGGTGCTGATTGAGTAAAGGCTTATAAATGGAGCATAATGCATGGCATCACAAAGTTTTGGATAGATTGGATTACTTGCACGCTTTTGTCGTATCTATTTCTGTGTCAAATTTTGTTACACTATAGAAAATTGAGCTAGCTTAACGTGGCCATTGGATTCGTGTGTTTCTAACCTCTAAATCAAAAGTTACGAATGATTCAGTGCATACATGTCAAGTTGATTGGTGAGTTAAAATGATCATTCTAAACTGATCATTGGCGCTCATTAAGTAAAGACTTATAAATGAGGCATAAAGCATGGCATCACGTAGTTTGGGATAGATTGGATTACTTGGATGCTTTGTCGTATCATTTCTGTTTCAAATTTTGTCACAATATAGAAAATTAAACTAGCTTAATGTGGGCATTAAATTCGTGTCATTCTGAGCTATAAATCAAAAGTTATGTACAGGCATGACAAGTTGATTGGCCAGTTAAAATGATCATTCTACACTGATCATTGGTGCTTATAGAGTAAAGGCTAATAAATGGAGCATAGTGCATGGCATCACAAAGTTTTGCATAGATTGGATTACTTGCACGCTTTTGTCGTATCTATATCTGTCTCAAATTTTGTTACACTATAGAAAATTGAGCAAACTTAAAGTGGGCATTGGATTTGTGTCATTCAGAGCTCTAAATCAAAAGTTACGAACCATTTAGTGCGGACATGGCAAGTTCATCGGATAGTTAAAGTCATCATTCTAAACTGATCATTGGTGCTCATTGAGTAAAGTCTTATAAATGGAGCATAATGCATTGCATCACAAAGTTTTGGATAGATTGGATTACTTGCACGCTTTTGTCGTATCTATTTCTGTCTCAAATTTTGTTACACTATAGAAAATTGAGCTAGCATAACGTGGGCATTGGATTCGTGTGTTTCTGACCTATAAATCAAAAGTTAAGAATGATTTACTGCATACATGTCAAGTTGATTGGCGAGTAAAAATGATCATTCTAAACTGATCATTGGCGCCCAGTAAGTAAAGACTTATAAATGAGGCATAAAGCATGACATCACGTGGTTTGGGATAGATTGGAGTACGTTTGGGATAGATTGGAGTACTTGGATGCTTTGTCGTATCTATTTATGTTTCAAATTTTTGTCACAATATTGAAAATTAAACTAGCTTAATGTGGGCATTGGATTCGTGTCATTCTGAGATATTAATCAAAAGTTATGGACGATTTAGTGCAGACATGACAAGTTGATTGGCCAGTTAAAATGATCATTCTACAATGATCATTGGTGCTGATTGAGTAAAGGCTTATAAATGGAGCATAATGCATGGCATCACAAAGTTTTGGATACATCGGATTACTTGCACGCTTTTGTCATATCTATTTCTGTCTCAAATTTATTACACTATAGAAAATTGAGCTAGCTTAATGTGGGCATTGGATTCATGTCATTCAGAGCTCTTAATCAAAAGATACGAACCATTTAGTGTGGACATGGCAAGTTCATCGGATAGTTAAAATCATTATTCTAAACTGATCATTGGTGCTCATTGAGTAAAGGCTTATAAATGGAGCATAATACATGGCATCACAAAGTTTTGAATAGATTGGATTACTTGCACACTTTTGTCGTATCTATTTCTGTGTCAAATTTTGTTACACTATAGAAAATTGAGCTAGCTTAACGTGGGCATTGGATTCGTTTGTTTCTAACCTCTAAATCAAAAGTTACGAATGATTTAGTGCATACATGTCAAGTTGATTGGCGAGTTAAAATGATCATTTTAAACTGATCATTGGCGCTCATTAACTAAAGACTTATAAATGAGGCATAAAGCATGGCATCCGTAGTTTGAGATAGATTGGATTACTTGGATGCTTTGAAGTATCTATTTCTGTTTCAAATTTTGTCACAATATAGAAAATTAAACTAGCTTAATGTGGGCATTAAATTCGTGTCATTCTGAGCTATAAATCAAAAGTGACAAGTTGTTTGGCCAGTTAAAATGATCATTCTACACTGATCATTGGTGCTTATTGAGTAAAGGCTAATAAAAAGAGCATAATGCATGGCATCACAAAGTTTTGCATAGATTGGATTACTTGCACGCTTTTGTCATATCTATTTCTGTCTCAAATTTTGTTACACTATAGAAAATTGAGCCAACTGAAAGTGGGCATTGGATTCGTGTCATTCAGAGCTCTAAATCAAAAGTTACGAACCATTTAGTGCGGACATGGCAAGTTCATCGGATAGTTAAAGTCATCATTCTAAACTGATCATTGGTGCTCATTGAGTAAAGGGTTATAAATGGAGCATAATGCATGGCATCACAAAGTTTTGGATAGATTGGATTACTTGCACGCTTTTGTCGTATCTATTTCTGTGTCAAATTTTGTTACACTATAGAAAATTGAGCTAGCTTAACGTGGGCATTGGATTCGTGTGTTTCTAACCTCTAAATCAAAAGTTACGAATGATTTAGTGCATACATGTCAAGTTGATTACGAGTTAAAATGATCATTCTAAACTGATCATTGGTGCTCATTAAGTAAAGACTTATAAATGAGGCATAAAGCATGGCATCACGTAGTTTGGGATAGATTGGATTACTTGGATGCTTTGTCGTATCTATTTCTGTTTCAAATTTTGTCACAATATAGAAAATTAAACTAGCTTAATGTGGGCATTAAATTCGTGTCATTCTGAGCTATAAATCAAAAGTTATGTACGATTTACTGCAGGCATGACAAGTTGATTGGCCAGTTAAAATGATCATTCTACACTTATCATTGGTGCTTATAGAGTAAAGGCTAATAAATGGAGCATAGTGCATGGCATCACAAAGTTTTGCATAGATTGGATTACTTGCACGCTTTTGTCGTATCTATATCTGTCTCAAATTTTGTTACACTATAGAAAATTGAGCAAACATAAAGTGGGCATTGGATTTGTGTCATTCGGAGCTCTAAATCAAAAGTTACAAACCATTTAGTGCGGACATGGCAAGTTCATCGGATAGTTAAAGTCATCATTCTAAACTGATCATTGGTGCTCATTGAGTAAAGTCTTATAAATGGAGCATAATGCATTGCATCACAAAGTTTTTGATTGATTGGATTACTTGCACGCTTTTGTTTTATCTATTTCTGTCTCAAATTTTGTTACACTATAGAAAATTGAGCTAGCATAACGTGGGCATTGGATTCGTGTGTTTCTGACCTATAAATTAAAAGTTACGAATGATTTAGTGCATACATGTCAAGTTGATTGGCGAGTAAAAATGATCATTCTAAACTGATCATTGGCGCTCAATAAGTAAAGACTTATAAATGAGGCATAAAGCATGGCATCACATGGTTTGGGATAGATTGGAGTACTTGGATGCTTTGTCGTATCGATTTCTGTTTCAAATTTTTTTCACAATATTGAAAATTAAACTAGCTTAAAGTGGGCACTGGATTCGTGTCATTCTGAGATATTAATCAAAATTTAGGGACGATTTAGTGCAGACATGACAAGTTGATTGGCCAGTTAAAATGATCATTCTACAATGATCATTGGTGCTGATTGAGTAAAGGCTTATAAATGGAGCATAATGCATGGCATCACAAAGTTTTGGATACATCGGATTACTTGCACGCTTTTGTCATATCTATTTCTGTCTCAAATTTATTACACTATAGAAAATTGAGCTAGCTTAATGAGGGCATTGGATTCATGTCATTCAGAGCTATTAATCAAAAGTTACGAACGATTTAGTGCGGACATGGCAAGTTCATCGGATAGTTCAAGTCATCATTCTAAACTGATCATTGGTGCTCATTGAGTAAAGGCTTATAAATGGAGCATAATGCATGGCATCACAAAGTTTTGGATAGATTGGATTACTTGCACGCTTTTGTCGTATGTATTTCTATCTCAAATTTTGTTACACTATAGAAAATTGAGCTAGTTTAACGTGGGCAATGGATTCGTGTGTTTCTGACCTCTAAATCAAAAGTTACGAATGATTTTGTGCATACATGTCAAGTTGATTGGCGAGTTAAAATGATCATTCTAAACTGATCATTGGCGCTCATTAAGTAAGGACTTATAAATGAGGCATAAAGCATGGCATCACGTAGTTTGGGATATATTGGATTACTTGGATGCTTTGTCGTATCTATTTCTGTTTCAAATTTTGTCACAATATAGAAAATTAAACTAGCTTAATGTGGGCATTAAATTCGTGTCATTCTGAGCTATAAATCAAAATTTATGTACGATTTACTGCAGGCATGACAAGTTGATTGGCCAGTTAAAATGATCATTCTACACTTATCATTGGTGCTTATAGAGTAAAGGCTAATAAATGGAGCATAGTGCATGGCATCACAAAGTTTTGCATAGATTGGATTACTTGCACGCTTTTGTCGTATCTATTTCTGTCTCAAATTTTGTTACACTATAGAAAATTGAGCTAACTTAAAGTTGGCATTGGACTCGTGTCATTCAGAGCTCTAATTCAAAAGTTACGAACCATTTAGTGCGGACATGGCAACTTCATCGGATAGTTAAAGTCATCATTCTAAACTGATCATTGGTGCTCATTGAGTAAAGGGTTATAAATGGAGCATAATGCATGGCATCACAAAGTTTTGGATAGATTGGATTACTTGCACGCTTTTGTCGTATGTATTTCTATCTCAAATTTTGTTACACTATAGAAAATTGAGCTAGTTTAACGTGGGCATTGGATTCGTGTGTTTCTGACCTCTAAATCAAAAGTTACGAATGATTTTGTGCATACATGTCAAGTTGATTGGCGAGTTAAAATGATCATTCTAAACTGATCATTGGCGCTCATTAAGTAAAGAGTTATAAATGAGGCATAAAGCATGGCATCACGTAGTTCTGGATAGATTGGATTACTTGGATGCTTTATCGTATCTATTTCTGTTTCAAATTTTTCACGGTATAGAAAATTAAGCTAGCTTATTGTGGGCATTGGTTTCGTGTCATTCGGAGCTATAAAACAAAAGTTATGGACGATTTAGTGCAGACATGAAAAATTGATTGGCCAGTTAAAATGATCATTGTACAGTGATCATTGGTGCTCATTAAGTAAAGGCTTATAAATGGAGCATAATGCATGGTATCACAAAGTTTTGGATACATTAGATTACTTGTACGCTTTTGTCGGATCTATTTCTGTCTCAAATTTTGTTACATTATAGAAAATTGAGTTAGTTTACTCTGGGCATTGGATTGGTGTCATTCAGAGCTCTAAATTAAAAGTTACGAACGATTTAGTCCAGACATGGCAATTTCATCGGATAGTTAAAGTCATCATTCTAAACTGATCATTGGTGCTCATTGAGTAAAGTCTTATAAATGGAGCGTAATGCATGGCATCACAAAGTTTTGGATAGATTTGATTACTTGCACGCTGCTGTCGTATCTATTTCTGTCTTAAATTTTATTACACTATAGGAAATTGAGCTAGCATAATGTGGGCATTGGATTCGTGTGTTTCTGACCTATAAATTAAAAGTTACGAATGATTTAGTGCATACATGTCAAGTTGATTGGCGAGTAAAAATGATCATTCTAAACTGATCATTGGCGCTCAATAAGTAAAGACTTAAAAATGAGGCGTAAAGCATGGCATCATGTGGTTTGGCATAGATTGGAGTACTTGGATGCTTTGTCGTATCTATTTCTGTTTCAAATTTTTGTCACAATATTGAAAATTAAACGAGCTTAATGTGGGCATTGGATTCGTGTCATTCTGAGCTATTAATCAAAAGTTATGGACGATTTAGTGCAGACATGACAAGTTGATTGGCCACTTAAAATGATCATTCTACAATGATCATTGGTGCTGATTGAGTAAAGGCTTATAAATGGAGCATAATGCATGGCATCACAAAGTTTTGGATACATCGGATTACTTGCACGCTTTTGTCATATCTATTTCTGTCTCAAATTTTGTTACACTATAGGAAATTGAGCTAGCATAATGTGGGCATTGGATTCGTGTGTTTCTGACCTATAAATTAAAAGTTACGAATGATTTAGTGCATACATGTCAAGTTGATTGGCGAGTAAAAATGATCATTTTAAACTGATCATTGGCGCTCAATAAGTAAAGACTTATAAATGAGGCATAAAGCATGGCATCACGTTGTTTGGGATAGATTGGAGTACTTGGATACTTTGTCGTATCAATTTCTGTTTCAAATTTTTGTCACAATATTGAAAATTAAACTAGCATAAAGTGGGCACTGGATTCGTGTCATTCTGAGATATTAATCAAAAGTTAGGGACGATTTAGTGCAGACATGACAAGTTGATTGGCCAGTTAAAATGATCATTCTACAATGATCATTGGTGCTGATTGAGTAAAGGCTTATAAATGGAGCATAATGCATGGCATCACAAAGTTTTGGATACATCGGATTACTTGCACGCTTTTGTGAGATCTATTTCTGTCTCAAATTTATTACACTATAGAAAATTGAGCTAGCTTAATGAGGGCATTGGATTCATGTCATTCAGAGCTATTAATCAAAAGTTACGAACGATTTAGTGCGGACATGGCAAGTTCATCGGATAGTTAAAGTCATCATTCTAAACTGATCATTGGTGCTCATTGAGTAAAGGCTTATAAATGGAGCATAATGCATGGCATCACAAAGTTTTGGATAAATTGGATTACTTGCACGCTTTTGTCGTATCTATTTCTGTGTCAAATTTTGTTACACTATAGAAAATTGAGCTAGCTTAACGTGGGCATTGGATTCGCGTGTTTCTAACCTCTAAATCAAAAGTTACGAATGATTTAGTGCATACATGTCAAGTTGATTGGCGAGTTAAAATGATCATTCTAAACTGATCATTGGCGCTCATTAAGTAAGGACTTATAAATGAGGCATAAAGCATGGCATCACGTAGTTTGGGATATATTGGATTACTTGGATGCTTTTTCGTATCTATTTTTGTTTCAAATTTCGTCACAATATAGAAAATTAAACTAGCTTAATGTTGGCATTAAATTCGTGTCATTCTGAGCTATAAATCAAAAGTTATGTACGATTTAGTGCAGGCATGACAAGTTGATTGGCCATTTAAAATGATCATTCTACACTGATAATTGGTGCTTATTAAGTAAAGTTTTATAAATGGAGCATAATGCATGGCATCACAAAGTTTTGGATAGATTGGATTACTTGCACGCTTTTGTCGTATGTATTTCTATCTCAAATTTTGTTACACTATAGAAAATTGAGCTAGTTTAACGTGGGCAATGGATTCGTGTGTTTCTGACCTCTAAATCAAAAGTTACGAATGATTTTGTGCATACATGTCAAGTTGATTGGCGAGTTAAAATGATCATTCTAAACTGATCATTGGCGCTCATTAAGTAAGGACTTATAAATGAGGCATAAAGCATGGCATCACGTAGTTTGGGATATATTGGATTACTTGGATGCTTTGTCGTATCTATTTCTGTTTCAAATTTTGTCACAATATAGCAAATTAAACTAGTTTAATGTGGGCATTGGATTCGTGTCATTCTGAGCTATAAATCAAAAGTTATGGACGATTTAGTGCAGACATGACAATTGATTGTAGTTAAAATGATCATTCTAAAATGATCATTGGTGCTTGATTGAGTAAAGGCTTATAAATGGAGCATAATGCATGGCATCACAAAGTTTTGATACATTGGATTACTTGCACGCTTTTGTCATATCTATTTCTGTCTCAAATTTTTACACTATAGAAAATTGAGCTAGCTTAATGTGGGCATTGGATTCATGTCATTCAGAGCTCTAAATCAAAAGTTACGAACAATTTAGTGCGGACATGGCAAGTTCATCGGATAGTTAAAGTCATCATTCTAAACAGATCATTGGTACTCATTGAGTAAAGGGTTATAAATGGAGCATAATGCATGGCATCACAAAGTTTTGGATAGACTGGATTACTTGCACGGTTTTGTCGTATCTATTTTTGTCTCAAATTTTGTTGCCCTATAGAAAATTGAGCTAGCTTAACGTGGGCATTGGATTCGTGTGTTTCTGACCTCTAAATCAAAAGTTACGAATGATTTAGTGCGTACATGTTAAGTTGATTGGCGAGTTAAAATGATCATTCTAAACTGATCATTGGTGCTCATTAAGTAAAGAATTATAAATGAGGCATAAAGCATGGCATCACGTAGTTTGGGATAGATTGGATTACTTGGATGCTTTGTCGTATCTATTTCTGTTTCAAATTTTGTCACAATATAGAAAATTAAACTAGCTTAATGTGGGCATTGGATTCGTGTCATTTTGAGCTATAAATCAAAAGTTATGGACGATTTAGTACAGACATGAAAAGTTGATTGGCCAGTTAAAATGATCATTCTACAGTGATCATTGGTGCTCATTGAGTAAAGGCTTATGAATGGAGCATAATGCATGGCATCACAAAGTTTTGGATACATTAGATTACTTGCACGTTTTTGTTGTATCTATTTCTGTCTCAAATTTTGTGACACTATAGAAAATTGAGCTAGTTTACTCTGGGCATTGGATTCGTGTCATTCAGAGCTCTAAATCAAAAGTTACGAACGATTTAGTGCGGACATGGCAATTTCATCGGATAGTTAAAGTCATCATTCTAAACTGATCATTGGTGCTCATTGAGTAAAGTCTTATAAATGGAGCATAATGCATGGCCTCACAAAGTCTTGGATAGATTGGATTACTTGCCCACTTTTGTCGTATCTATTTCTGTCTCAGATTTTGTTACACTATAGAAAATTGAGTTAGCATAACGTGGGTATTGGATTCGTGTGTTTCTGACCTATAAATTAAAAGTTACGAATGATTTAGTGCATACATGTCAAGTTGATTGGCGAGTTAAAATGATCATTCTAAACTGATCATTGGTGCTCATTAAGTAAAGACTTATAAATGAGGCATAAAGCATGGCATCACGTAGTTTGGGATAGATTGGATTTATTGGATGCTTTGTCGTATCTATTTCTGTTTCAAATTTTGTCACAATATAGCAAATTAAACTAGTTTAATGTGGGCATTGGATTCGTGTCATTCTGAGCTATAAATCAAAAGTTATGGATGATTTAGTGCAGACATGACAAGTTGATTGGCAATTTAAAATGATTAATCTACACTGATCATTGGTGCTCATTGAGTAAAGGCTTATAAATGAAGCATAATGCATTGCATCACGCAGTTTGGGATAGATTGGATTACTTGGATGCTTTGTCGTATCTATTTCTATCTCTAATTTTATCACACTATAGAAAATTGATATAGCTTAATGTGGGCATTGGATTCGTGTCATTCTGA
The DNA here is from genome assembly GCA_018901935.1 of Pugionium cornutum. Lineage (NCBI taxonomy): Eukaryota > Viridiplantae > Streptophyta > Magnoliopsida > Brassicales > Brassicaceae > Pugionium > Pugionium cornutum. Next base: position 14,020,681 of record JAENJI010000013.1, read on the forward strand.
GCTCTAAATAAAAAGTTATGGACGATATTGTGCACACATGTCAAGTTGATCGGCCAGTTAAAGTGAATATTCTAAACTAATCATTGGTGCTCATTGAGTAAAGGCATATAAATGGAACATAATGCATGGCATCACACAGTTCTGGGTAGATATGATTACTTGGATGCTTTTGTCGAATCTATTTTTGTATCAAATTTTGTTACACTATAAAAAATTGAGCTAGCTTAACATGGCATTGGATTCTTGTGTTTCTGACCTCTAAATCAAAAGTTACGAATGATTTAGTGTATACATGTCAAGTTGATTGGGGAGTTAAAAGATCATTCTAAACTGATTATTGGCGCTCATTAAGAAAAGACTTATAAATGAGGCATAAAGCATGCCATCACGTAGTTTGTGATAGATTGGATTACTTGGATGCTTTGTCGAATCTATTTCTGTTTCAAATTTTGTCACAATATAGAAAATTAAACTAGCTTAATGTGGGCATTGGATTCATGTCTTTCTCAGCTATAAATAAAAAGTTATGGACGATTTAATGCAGATATGACAAGTTGATCGGCCAGTTAAAATGATCATTTTAAACTGATAATTGGTGCTCATTGAGTAAAAACTTATGAATGGAAAATAATGCATGGCATCACGCAGTTTTGGATGGATTGGATTACTTGGACGCTTTGTCGTATCTATTTCTGTTTCAAATTTTGTAACAATATAAGAAATTGAGCTAGCTTAACATTGGCATTGTATTCGTGTCATTCTAAGCACTAAATCAACAGTTATGGACGATTTATTATGGACATGTCAAGATGAGTGGCCAGTTAAAGTGATCATTCTAAACTGATCATTCTTTCTCATTAAGTATAGCCTTATAAATGAAGCATAATGCATGGCATCACACAGTTTTGGATAGATTGTGTTACTTGGAGGCTTTTTCGTATCTATTTCTGTCTCAAATTTTGTTTCAATATAGAAAATTTAGCTAACTTAATCTAGGCATTGGATTTGTGTCATTATGAGCTCCAAATCAAAAGTTACAGACGATTTAGTGCGTACATGTAAAGTTGATTGGCCAGTTAAAATGATCATTCTAAATAGATCATTGGTGCTCATTGAGTAAAAGCTTATAAATGAACAATAATGTATGGCATCACGCTGTTTGGGATGGATTTGATTACTTGGTTGCTTTGTCACATCTATTTTGGTCTCAAATTTTGTTATAATATAGAAATTGAGCTAGCTTAACGTGGGCATTGGATTTGTGTCATTCTGAACTCTAAATCAAAAGTTGCGGATGATGTAGTGTGGACATGTCAAGTTCATTGGCCAGTTAAAGTGGTCATTTTTAACTGATCACTGGTGCTGATTGAGTAAAGACTTGTAAATGAAGCATAATGCATGGCATCACGCAATTTGGGATAGATTGGATTACTTGAACGCTTCGTCGTATCTATTTCATTCTCAAAGATTTTCAAAATATAGAAACTTGAGCTTGCTTATCATTGGTATTGGATTCGTGTCATTATGAGCTCTAAATCAAAAGTTACCCAAGATTTTCTGTGGACATGTCTAGTTGAACGGCCAGTTGATATAATTATTCTAAACTGATCATTGGTGCTCATTGAGTAAAGGCTTATAAATGAAGCATAATGGATGGCATCACGCACTTTGGGATAGATTGGATTACTTGGACGATTTTTCATATCTAGTTCTATCTGAAATTTTGTCACAATATAGAAAATTGAACTAGCTTAATGTGGGCATTGGATTCGTGTCATACTGACCTACAACTCAAATTTTATGGATGATTTATTGCAGACATGTCAAGTTGATCGGCTAGTTAAAATGATCATTCGAAACTGATCATTGGTGCTCATTGAGTAAACAATTATAAATGAAGAATACTGCATGACATCACACAATTTGGGATGGACTAGATTTCTTAGACGCTTTCTCGTATATATTTATTTCTCAAATTTTTTCACAGTAAACAATTATAAATGAAAAATTGTGCTAGATTAACGTGGGCATTAGATTCGTGTCATTCTGAGCTCTAAATCAAAAATTGCAGATGTTTTAGTGCGGACATGTCAAGTTGATCGGTGAGTTAAAATGATCATTCTAAACTGATCATTGGTGCTCACTAAGTAAAGGCTTATAAATGAAGAATAATGCATGACATCACGCAGTTTTGGATTGACTAGATTACTTGGATGCATTGTCGTATATATTTTTGACTCAAATTTTGTCACAATATAGAATATTTAGCTAGCTTAACATAAGCATTGGATTCATGTCATTCCAAGCTCTAAAAAAAAATTTACTGATGATTTAGTGCGGACATGTAAAGTTCATCGGCCAGTTAAAGTGATCATTCTAAACTGATCATTGCTGCTCATTGAGTAAAGGCTTATAAATGAAGCAGAATGCATGGAATCACGCAGTTTGGGATAGATTGGATTATTCGGACGCTTTGTCGTTTCTAGTTATATCTCAAATTTTGTCACATTATACACACTAAACTAGCTTAATGTGGGCAATTGATTCGTGTCATTTTGACCTATAAATCAAAAGTTATGGATGATATAGGGCATAGATGCCAAGTTGATCAGCCAGTAAAAATGATCATTCTAAACAGATCGTTGGTGCTCATTGACTAAAAACTTATAAATGAAGAATAATAGATGGTATAATACAGTTTGGGATGGACTGTATTACTTGAACGCTTTGTTGTATCTATTTCTGTCTCAAATTTTGTTACACTTTAGAAAATTAAGGTTGCTTAACATGGGCATTGGATTCGTGTGTTTCTGAGCTCTAAATCAAAAGTTACGGACGATTTAGTGCGGACATGTCAAGTTGATCAGCGAGTTAAAATGCTCAATCTAAACTGATCATTGGTGCCCATTAAATAAAGGCTTGTAAATGAGGCATAAAGCATGGCATCACAGAATTTGAGATAGATTTGATTACTTGGATGATTTGTCGTATCTAGTTTTGTTTCAAATTTTGTCACAACATAGAAAATTGAACTAGCTTCATGTGGGAATTCGATTCGTGTCATTCTAAGCTATAAATCAAAAATAATGGACGATTTAGTGCAGAAATGTCAAGTTGATCGGCGAGTTAAAATTATCATTTTAAACTGATCGTCCGTGGTCATTAAGTAAAAGCTTATAAATCAAGAATAATGCATTGCATCACACAGTTTGGGATTTACTAGATTACTTGAACTCTTTGTCGAATCAATTACTATCTCAAATATTGTCACAATATAGAAAATTGAGCTAGCTTAACATAAGAATTGGATTTGTGTCATTTTGAGCTCTAAATCAAAAGTTAAGGATGATTTAGTGCGGACATGTCAAGTTCATCGGCCAGTGAAAGTGATCATTCTAAACTGATCATTGGTGCTGATTGAGTAAACGCTTATAAATGAAGCATAATGCATAGCATCAACCAGTTTTGGATAAATTGGATTACTTGGACGCTTTGTTGTATCTATTTTTATCTCAAATTTTGTTACAATATAGAAAATTGAGCTACCTTAACGTGGGCATTGGATCCATGTGTTTCTGAGCTCTAAATCAAAATTTATGAACGATTTAGTGCGGATATGTCAAGTTGATCGGCGAGTTAAAATGGTAATTCTAAACTGATCATTGGTGCTCATTAAGTAAAGGCTTATAATTGAGGCATAAAGCATGGCATCACACAGTTTGGAATAGATTGGATTACTTTGATGCTTTGCCATAACTAGTTCTGTTTCAACTTTTGTCAAAATATAGAAAATTGAACTAGCTTAATGTAGGCATTGGATTCATGTCATTCCGAGATATAAATCAAAAGTTATGGACGATTTAGTGCAGGCTTGAGTAGTTGATCAGCTAGTTGAAATGATTATTCTAAACTGATCATTGGTGCTCATTGAGTAAAATTTTATAAATAAAAAATAATGCATGGCATCACAAGTTCGGAAAGGATTGGATTACCTGGACGCTTTGTCGTATCAATTTCTGTCTCAAATTTTTTTTCACATATAGAAAATTGAGCTACCTTAATGTAAACATTGGATTCGTGTCATTCTGATCTCTAAATCAAAAGTTACAGATGATTTATGGCGGGCATGTCAAGTTAATCGGCTAGTGAACGTGATCAATCTAAACTGATCAATTGTGTTGACTGAATAAATGCTTATAAATGAAGCTTAATGCATAGCATCACATAGTTTTGGATATATTGAATTACTTGGACGCTTTGCCGTATCTATGTCTGTCTCAAATTTTGTAACACTATAGAAAATTGAGCTAGCTTAATGTGGGCATTGGATTCGTGTGTTTCGGAGCTCTAAATCAAAAATTATGGACGATTTAGTACGGCTGATTTAGTACGGACGATTTAGTACGGACGATTTAGTGCGGACATGTTGAGTTGATTGGCATCACACAGTTTTGGATAGATTGGATTATTTGTATGCTTTGTCATATCTATTTCTGTCTCAAATTTTTGTTACAATATAAACTGAGCTAGCTTAACGTAGGCATTGGATTTGTGTCATTCTGAGCTCTAAATCAAAAGTTATGGACGATTTAGTGCGGACATGTCAAGTTGATAGGCGAGTTAAAATGATCATTCTAAACTGATCATTGGTGCTCATTACGTAGGCTTATAAATGAGGTATAAAGCATGGCATTAGGCAGTTTGGGATAGATTGGATAACTTTGACGCTTTGTCGTATCTACTTCTGTTTCAAATTTTTGTCACAATATAGAAAATTGAACTAGCTTAATGTGGGCGTTGGATTCGTGTCATTCTGAGCTATAATTCAAAAGTTATGGATGATTAAGTGCAGACATGACAAGTTCATCGACTAATTAAAATGATCATTCTAAACTGATCATTGGTGCTCATTGAGTAAAAGCTTATAAATGAAAAATAATGCATGGCATCACGGTGCTTGGGAAGGATTGGATTACTTGGACGCTTTGTCGTATCTATTTCTGGCTCAAATTTTATCACAATATAGAAAACTGAGCTAGCTTAACGAGGCCATTTAATTCGTGTCATTCTGAGCTCTAACTCAAAAGTTACGGACAATTTAGTGGGGACATGTCAAGTTCATCGACTAGTTAAAGTGATCATTCTAAACTGATCATTGGTGGTTATTGAGTAAAGACATATAAATGAAGCATAATGTGTGGCATCACGCAGTTTGGGATACATTGGATTACTTTGACGCTTTGCTGTATCTAGTTCTATCTCAAACTTTGTCACAATATAGAAATTTTAACTAGCTTAATGTGGGCATTGGATTCGTGTCATAATTAGCTATAAATCAAAAGTTATGGACGATTTAGTGCGGACATATCAAGTTTATAGCACAGTGAAAGTGATCTTTCTAAACTAATCATTGGGGTTGATTGATTAAATGCTTATAAATGAATCATAATGCACATCATCACACAATTTTGGATAGATTGGATTACTTGGATGCTTTGACATATATATTTTTGTCTCAAATTTTGTAATACTATAGAAAATTGAGCTAGCTTAACGTGAGAATTGATCTCTGTGTTTCTGAGCTCTAAATCAATAGTTACGAACGATTTAATGCAGACATGTCAAGTTGATTAGCTAGTTAAAGTGATCTTTCTAAATTACTCACTAGTGCTATTTGAGTTAAGGCTTATAAATGAAGCATAATGTATGGCATCACACAAGTTTGGATAGGTTGGATTATTTGGACGCTTTGTCGTATCTATTTATTTCTGAAATTTTGTTACACTATAAAAAATTTAGCTAGCTCAATGTCGGCATTGGATTCGTGCATTTCTGAGCTCAATATCAAAAGTTATGGACGATTTAGTGCGGATGATTTACTGCAGACATGTTAAGTTGATCGGCCAGTTAAAATGATCATTCTAAGCTAATCATTGGTGCTCATGGAGTAAAAGCTTATAAATGAAAAATAATGCATGGCATCACGCAGTTTGGGATGGATTGGATTACTTGGACGCTTTGTGGTATCTATGTCTATCATAAAATTTGTCACAATATACAAAATTGAGCTAGCTTAACATGTACATTGGATTAGTCTCCTTGTGAGATCAAAATCAAAAGTTATGGACGATTTAGTGCAGACATGTCAAGTTGATCGACCAGCAAATGTGATCATTCTAAACTGATCATTGGTGCTCATTAAGTGAAGGCTTATAAATGAAGTACAACACACGGCATCACATAGTTTTGGATAGATTGGATTATTTGGATGCCTTATTGTATCTATTTCTGTCTCAAGTTTTATTACTATATAGAAAATTGAGCTAGCTTAATGTGGGCATTGGATTTGTGTCATTCTGAGCTCTAAATCAAAAGTTACGGACGATTTAGTGCGGACATATCAAGTTGAGTGGCTAGTTAAATTGATCATTCTAAACAGATCATTGGTGCTCATTAAGTAAAAGCTTATAAATGAAACATAAAGCATGGCATCAAAATGTTTGGATAGATTGGATTACTTGGACGCTTTGTCGTCATTATTTCTGTCTCAAATTTTGTCAAAATATAGAAAGTTGAGCTTGTTTAGCATGGTCATTGGATTCGTGTCATTCTGATCTCTAAATCAAAAGTTATGGACGCTTTAGTGTGAACATGCCAAGTTGATCGGTCAGTTGATATTATTATTCTAAACTGATCATTGGTGCTCATTGAGTAAAAGGTTATAAATGAAGTTTTATGCAGGGAATCACGGAGTTCGGGATAGATTGGATCACTTGGATGCTTTTTCTCTTCTAGTTCTGTCTCAAATTTTGTCACAATATAGAAAATTGAACTAGCTTAAGGGCATTTGATTCGTGTCACTCTGAGCTAGAAATCAAAAGTTATGGACAGTTTAATGCAGATGTGACAAGTTGATCGGCCAGTTAAAATGATCATTCTAAACTTATCATTGGTGCTTATTGAGTAAAAGCTTATAAATGAAGAATAATGCATGGCATCACACAGTTTGGGATAGACTGGATTACTTGGACGCTTTGTTGTATCTATATCTGACTCAAATTTTGTCATAGTATAGAAAATCGAGCCAGTTTAACGTGGGCATTGGATTTGTGTCATTCCGAGCTCTAAATCAAAAGTTACGGACGATTTAGTGCGGACATATCAAGTTGATTAGCTAGTTAAAGTGATCATTCCAAACTGATCATTGGTGCTGATTGAGTTAAGGCTTATAAATGAAGCATAATGCATGACATCACATCGTTTTGGATTGATTGGATTACTTGGATGCATTTTCGTATCTATTTATGTTTGAAACTTTGTTACACTGTAGAAAATTTATCTAGCTTAATGTCAGAATTGGATTCGTGCTTTTTGGAGCTCTAAATCAAAAGTTACGGACGATTTAGTGCGGATGATTTAATGCAGACATGTCAAGTTGATCGGCCAGTTAAAATGATCATTCTAAATTGATCATTTGTTCTCATTGAGTAAAAAGGCTTATAAATGAAAAATAATGCATGGCATCACACAATTTGGGATGGATTAGATTAGTTGGATGCTTTGTAGTATCTATATATGTGTCAAATTTTGTCACAATATAGAAAATTGAGCTAGGTTAACGTGTGCATTGGATTCATGTCCTTGTAAGCTCTAAATCAAAAGTTATGGATGATTTAGTGTTGATATGTCAAGTTGATTGGCCAGTTAAATTGATCATTCTAAACTGATCACTGGTACTCATTAAGTTAAGGCTTATAAATGAAGTATAACACATGGCATCACATAGTTTTGGATAGATTGGATTATTTGGATGCTTTATCGTATCTATTTTTGTCTCAAATTTTGTTACAATATAGAAAATTTAGCTAGCTTAATGTGGATATTGTATTTGTGTCATTATGAGCTCTAAATTAAAAATTACTGGCGATTTAGTGCGGACATATCTAGTTGATTGGCTAGTTAAAGTGATCATTCTAAACTGATCATTGGTGCTCATTAAGTAGAGGCTTATAAAGGAAGCATAAAGCATGGCATCAAAATGTTTGGATAGATTGGATTACTTGGACGCTTTGTCGTCTCAGTTTCTATCTCAAAATTTGTCAAAATATAGAAAATTGATCTTGTTTATCATGGGCATTGGATTCGTGTCATTCTGAGCTAGAAATCAAAAGTTATGGACGATTTAGGGTAGATATGACAAATTGATCAGCCAGTTCTAAAGTGATCATTTGGTGCTTATTGAGTAAAAAACATATAACTGAAAAATAATGCATGGCATCACACAGTTTGGGAAGGATTGGATTATTTGGATGCTTTGTCGTATCTATTTCTGTTTCAAATTTTGTCACAATATAGAAAATTGTGCTAGCTTAATGTGGGCATTTGATTCGTGTGTTTCTGAGCTCTAAATCAAACGTTACGGACGATTTAGTGTAGACATGTCAAGTTGATTAGTCATTTAAAGTGATCATTCTAAACTGATCATTGGTGCTGATTGAGTAAAGGCTTATAAATGAAGCATAATGCATGACATCATGCTGTTTGGGATACATTGGATTACTTGGACGCTTTGTCATATCAAGTTATATCTCAAATTTTGTCACAATATAGAAAATTGAGCTAACTTAATGTGGGCATTCGATTCGTGTCATTCTGAGCTATAAATGAAAAGTTATGGACGATATAGTGCATACATGTCAAGTTGATCGGCTAGTTAAAATGATCATTCTAAAGTGATCGTTGGTGCTCATTGAGTAAAAGCTTATAAATGAAGAATAATGCATGGCATCACGCAGTTTGGGAATGACTGGATTACTTGGACGCTTTGTCGTATCTATTTCTGTCTCAAATTTTATCACAATAAAGAAAATTGAGCTAGCTTAACGTAAGCATTGGATTCGTGTCATTCTGAGCTCTAAATCGAAAGTTTTGGATGATTTAGTGCGAACATGTCAAGTTGATCGGACAGTGAAAGTGATTATTCTAAACTGAACGTTGGTGCTGATTGATTAAACGCTTATTAATGAAGCATAATGTGTAGCATCACACAGTTTTGGATAGATTGGATTACTTGGATGCTTTGATGTATCTATTTCTTTTACAAATATTTGTTATACTATAGAAAATTGAGCTAGCTTAACGTGGGAATTGATTTGTGTGTTTTTGAGTTCTAAATTAAAAGTTATGAACTATTTAGTATGGACGATTTAGTGCAGACATGACAAGTTGATCGGCCAATTAAAATGATCATTCTAAACTGATGATTGGTCCTCATCAAGTAAATTCTTATAAATGAAAAATAATGCATGGCATCTCGCATTTTGGGATGCATTGGATTTCTTGGATGCTTTATTGTATCTATTTCTGTCTCAAATTTTGTCACAATATAGAAAATTTAGCTAGCTTAGCGTGGGCATTGGATTCGTGTCATTCTATGTTTTAAATCAAAAGTTACGGACAATTTAGTGCGGATGTGTCAAGTTTAGTGGCCAGTTAAAGTGATCATTCTAAACAGATCATTGGTGCTCATTGAGTAAAGGCTTACAAATGAAGCATAAAGCATGGCATCATACAGTTTGATATAGATTGGATTACTTGGACGCTTTGTCGTATCTATTTATGTCTCAAATGGTGTTACAATACAGAAAATTGAGCTTGCTTAACATGGGCATTGGATTCGTGTCATTCTTAGTTTTAAATCAAAAGTTACAGACAATTTTGTGCGGACATGTCAAGTTGAGAGGCCAGTTAAAGTGATCATTCTAAACAGATCATTGGTGCTCATTTAGTAAAGGCTTATAAATGAAGAAATAATGCATGGCAGCACGCAGTTTGGGATTGACTGGATTACTTGGATTATTTTTCGTATGTATTTATATCTCAAATTTTGTCATAATATACAAAATTGGCTAGCCAAACATAGGCATTGGATTCGTGTCATTCTCAGCTGTAAATCAAAATATACAGACGATTTACTACGGACAAGTCAAGTTGATCGGCCAATTAAAGTAATCATTCAAAACTGATCATTGGTGCTCATTGATTAAAGGCTTATTAATGATGTATAATGCATGGCATCACGCAGTTTGCGATAGATTGGATTACTTGAACGTTTTGTCGTATCTAGTTCTATCAGAAATTTTGTAACAATAACGAAAATTGATCTAGTTTAATGTGGGTATTGGATTCGTGTCGTTCTGAGCTATAAATCAAATGTTTTGGACAATTTAGTGCTGACACGCCAAGTTGATCGGCTAGTTAAAATGATCATTCTAAACTGATCATTGGTGCTCATTGAATAAAGGCTAATAGATGAGGTATAATGCATGGCATTACGCAGTTTGGGATGGACTGGATTACTTGGACGGTTTGTCCTATCTATTTATGTTTCAAATTTTATCACAATAGAAAATTGAGCTAGCTTAAAGTGGGCATTTGATTCGTGTCATTCGAGCTCCAAATCAAAAGTTACGGACGATTTAGTGCGTTCATGTCAAGTTGATCGACCAGTTAAAATGATCGTTCTAAACTAATCATTGGTGGTCATTGTGTAAAGGCTTAGTAATGGAGCATAATGCATCGCATCACACTGTTTGGGATAGATTGGATTACTTGGACGCTTTGTCGTATCTGGTTCTGTGTCAAATTTTGTAAACATTTTAAAAATTGAACTAGCTTAATTTGGGCGATTGATTCGTGTCATTCTGAGCTATAAATCAAAAGTTATAGACGATTTAGTGCAGACATGACAATTTGATCACCCAGTTAAAATGATCATTCTAAACTAAACCAGTTAGACGATTGGTTCTCATTGAGTAAAGCATATAAATGTAATATAAGGCATGTCAATATGTCATCATGCATTTTGGGATGGATTGGATTACTTGGATGATTTGTCATATCTATTTCTGTCAAAAATTATTTCACAATATAGAAAATTGAGCTTGCTTAGTGTGGGCAATTGATACGTGTCATTCTGAGCTATAAATCAAAAGTTATGGATGATATAGTGCAGACATGTCAAGTTGATCAGCCAGTTAGAATGATCATTCTAAACTAATTGAAAATTGAGCTACCTTTACGTGGGCATTGGATTCGTGTGTTTCGGAGCTCTAAATCAAAAGTTATGCACGATTTAGTACGGACATGTCAAATTAATTGGCGAGTTAAAATGATTATTGGTGCTAATTAAATAAAGGCTTATAAATGAAGCATAAACCACGACAACAAGTAGATTAAAATAGATTGGATTACTCCTATGCTTGGTCGTCTCTATTACTTTGTCAAATTTTGTAAAAATATATAAAATTGAGCTAGCTTAACAAGGGCATTGGATACGTGTCATTGTGAGCTCTACATCAAAAGTTCTTGACGATTTAGTGCGGAAATGTCAAGTTGATCAGCCAGTTAAAATGATCATTGTAAACTAATCATTGGTGCTCATTGAGTAAAAGCTTATAAATGAAGAATAATGCATGGACTCACACAGTTTGAGATAGATTGGATTACTTGGACGCTTTGTCGTATCTATTTCTTTATACAATTTTTTTAAACTATAGAAAATTGAGCTAGCTTAACGTGGCATTGGATTCGTGTGTTTTTGAACTCTAAAACAAAAGTTGATCAGCTAGTCAAAGTGATCTTTCTAAACTGATCATTGGTGCTTATTAAGTAAATGCTTATAAATGAAACATAAAGCATGGCAGCAAGTAGGTTGGATAGATTGGATTACTTGTACGCTTTGTCGTCTCTATTTGTGTCTCAAATTTTATAGAAATACAAAAAAATTAGCTAGCTTAACACAGATATTGGATTCGTGTCATTCTGAGCTCTAAATCCAAAGTTACAGACGATTTAGTGCAGACATGTCAAGTTGATCGGCCAGTTAAAGTGATCATTCTAAACTAATCATTGGTGGTCATTAAGTAAAGGCTTATAAATGAAGAATAATGCATGAAATCACGCAATTTGGGATTGACTGGATTACTTGGATTGTTTTTCGTATGTATTTATGCCTCAAATTTTGTCATAATATAGAAAATTGGCTAGCCTAACATGGGCATTGGATTCGTGTCATCCTGAGCTCTAAATCAAAATGAACAGACGATTTACTACGGACAAGTCAAGTTGATCGGCCCGTTAAAGTAATCATTCTAAACTGATCATTGGTGCTCATTGTTTAAAGGCTTATAAATGATGCATAATGCATGGCATCATGCAGTTTGGGATAGATTTGATTACTTGGACGATTTGTGATATCTAGTTCTATCACAAATTTTGTCACAATAAAAAAAATTGAACTAGTTTAACGTGGACATTGGATTCGTGTCGTTGTGAGCTATAAATCAAAAATTTTGGACGATTTAGTGCTGACACGCCAAGTTGATCGGCCAGTTAAAATGATCATTCTAAATTGATCATTGGTGCTCATTGAATAAAAGCTAATAAATGAGGAATAATGCATGGCATTATGCAGTTTTGGATGGACTAGATTACTTGGACGGTTTGTCGTATCTATCTATGTCTGAAATTTTATCACAATAGAAAATTGAGCTAGCTTAAAGTGGGCATTGGATTCCTGTCATTCTGAGCTGTAAATCAAAAGTTACGGACGATTTGGTTACGGACGTTTTTCATATGTATTTAACTATTCGTGTCATTAAATGCTTATAAATGAAACATAAAGCATGGCAGCAAGTAGTTTGGATAGATTGGATTACATGTATGCTCTGTCGTCTCTATTTGTGTCTCAAATTTTATAGAAATACAAAAAATTTAGCTAGCTTAACATAGATATTGGAGTCGTGTCATTCTGAGCTCTAAATCAAAAGTTACAGACGTTTTAGTGCAGACATGTCAAGTTGATCGGCCAGTTAAAGTGATCATTCTAAATTGATCATTGGTGCTCATTAAGTAAATGCTTATAAATGAAACATAAAGCATGGCAGCAAGTAGTTTGGACAGATTGGATTTCTTGGACGCTTTGTCGTCTCTATTTCTATCTCAAATCTTATAGAATTATAGAAAATTGAGCTAGCTTTGTGTGGGCATTGGATTCGTGTCATTCTGAGCTCTAAATCCAAAGTTTCAAACGATTTAGTGCGGATATGTCAAGTTGATCGGCCAGTTAAAGTGATCATTCTAAACTGATCATTGGTGCTCAATGAGTAAAGGGTTATAAATAAATTATAATGCATGGCATCACGCAGTTTGGGTTATATTGGATTACTTGGACGCTTTGTCGTATTTAGTTCTGTTTCAAATTTTGGTCACAATATAGAAAATTGAAATAGTTTAATCTGGGCATTAGATTCATGCAATTCTGAGCTATAAATCAAAAGTTATGGAAGATATAGTGCAATCATGTCAGCAAGTAGTTAGTGTGGCTTATAAATCATTGGTGCTCATTGGTGCTCATTGGTGCTCATTGAGTAATGGCTTATAAATGAAGCATAATGCATGGCATCACACAGCTTTGGATAGATTGGATTACTTGGACGATTTTTCGTATCTATTTATGCCTCAAATTTTGTTACAATATCTAAAATTGAGCTAGCTTAACATGCGCATTGGATTTGTGTCAATTTAAGTTCTAAATCAAAAGTTAAGTTCAATTTAGTGCGTACATTTCAAGTTGATCGGCCTGTTAAAGTCATCATTTTAAACTGATCACTGGGGCTCATTAAATAAAGGCTTATAAGTGAAGCATAAAGAATGGCATCACCCAGTTTGGGATAGATTAGATTACTTGAGCTCTTCGTCGTCTCTATTTTTGTCTCAAATTTTGTAAAAATATAGAAAATTGAGCTCGCTTAACGTGGGCATTGGATTTGTGTCATTTTGAGCTCAAAATCAAAAGTTACTGACGATTTAGTGCGGACATGTCGAGTTTATCGGCCAGTTAAAGTGATCATCCTAAACTGAAAAGTGGTGGTCATTGAGTAAATGCTTATAAATGAAGCCTAAAGAATGGCATCACGCTGTTTAGGATAGATCGGATTACTTGGACGCTTTGCCGTCTCTACGTTTGTCTCAAATATTGTCAAAATATAGCAAATTTATCAACTAAACGTGAACATTGGATTCATGTCATTATGAACTCCAAATCAAGAGTTAGGGACAATTTACAGTAGAGTTGTCCAGTTGATCTGTCAGTTAATATAATTATTCTAAACTAATCATTGGTGCTCATTGAGTAAAGGCTTATAAATGAAGCATAATGCATGCCATTAGACAATTTTTGATAGATTGGATTACCTGGACGCTTTGTCATATCAATTTCTGTCTCAAATTTTTTTCAAAATATAGAGAACTGAGCTAGCTTAACGTGGGCATTGGATTCGTGTCATTCTGAGCTCTAAATCAAAAGTTAAGTTCAATTTAGTGTAGACATTTCGAGTTGATCGGACTGTTAAAGGAATCATTTTAAACTGATCATTGGGGCTCATTAAGTAAAGGCTTATAAATGAAGCATAAAGCATGTCATCACCCAGATTGGGATAGATTAGATTACTTGAGTGCTTCGTCGTCTCTATTTTTGTCTCAAATTTTGGAAAAATATAGAAAATTGAGCTCGCTTAACGTGGCCATTGGATTTGTGTCATTCTGAGCTCTGAATCAAAAGTTACCGACGATTTAGTGCGGACATGTCATTTTTATCGGCCAGTTAAAGAGATCATCGTAAACTGAACAGTGGTGGTCATTGAGTAAATGCTTATAAATGAAGCCTAAAGAATGGCATCACGCAGTTTGGGATAGATTGGATTACTTGGACGTTTTGTCGTCTCTACTTCTGTCTCAAATTTTGTCGAAATATAGCACATTTATCAACTTAACGTGGACATTGGATTCGTGTGATTATGAGCTCAAAATCAAGAGTAACGGACGATTTACTGTGGACATGTCAAGTTGATCGGCCAGTTAATATAATTATGCCAGTTAATATAATTATTCTAAACTAATCACTGGTGCTCATTGAGTAAAGGCTTATAAATGAAGTGTAATGCATGGCATCAGACAGTTTGGATAGATTGGATTACTTGGGCGCTTCGTATTCTTCGTTTCTGTCTCAAATTTGGTCACAAAACTGAATACTGAGCTAGCGTAACGTGGGCATTGGATTCGTGTCATTCTGAGCACTAAATCAAAAATTATGGACAATTTAGTGGGAAATGTCGAGTTGATCAGCCAGTTAAAGTGATCATTCTAAATTGATCGTTGGTGCTCATTGTGTAAAGGCTTATAAATGGAGCATAATGCTTGGCATCACACAGTTTGGGATAGATTGGATTACTTGGATGATTTATCGTATCTAGTTCTGTCTCAAATTTTGTCAAAATACAGAAAATTGAACTAGCTTAATGTGGGCAATTGAAACGTGTCATTCTGAGCTATAAATCAAAAGTTATGGACAATTTAGTGCAGACATGACATGTTGATCGGCCAATTAAAATGATCATTCTAAACTGATCATTGGGGCTCATTGAGTAAAAGCTTATAAATGAAAAATAATGCATGGCATCACGCATTTAGGGATGGATTGTATTACTTGTACACTTTGTCGTATCTATTTCTGTCTCAAATTTTGTCACAATATATAAAATTTAGCTATCTTAATGTGGGCAATTGAAACGTGTCATTTAGATCTATAAATCAAAAGTTATGGACGATATAGTACCGACATGACAAGTTGATCGGCCAGTTAAAATGATTATTCTAAACTGATCGTTGGTGCTCATTGAGTAACAGCTTATAAATGAAGAATAATGCATGGCATCACGCAGTTGGGGATGAAATGGATTAATTGGACGCTTTGTCGTATCTATTTCCATCTGAAATTTTGTTACATTATAGGAAATTGAGCTAGCTTAACGTGGGCATTGGATTCGTGTGTTTTTGAGCTCTAAATCAAACGTTACGGACCATTTATTGACAACATGTCAAGTTGATTGGCAAGTTAAAAATTATTATTCTAAACTGATCATTGGTGCTCATTGAGCTCTAAATCAAGAGTTACGGACAATTTACTGTGGACATGTCAAGTTGATCGGCCATTTAATATGATTATTCTAAACTGATCTTTGGTGGTCATTGAGTAAAAGCTTATAAATGAAGCATTATGCATGGCATCACAAAATTTTCAATAGATTGGATTACTTGAAAGATTTGTCGTATCTATTTATGTCTCAAATTTTGTTACAATATCTAAAATTGAGCTAGCTTAACATGGGCATTGGATTTGTGTCATTCTGAGCTCTAAATCAAAATTTAAGTTCAATTTAGTGCAGACATTTCAAGTTGATCGGACTGTTAAAGGAATCATTTTAAACTGATCATTGGGGCTCATTAAGTAAAAGCTTATAAATGAAGCATAAAGCATGTCATCACCCAGATTGGGATAGATTAGATTACTTGAGCGCTTCGTCGACTCTATTTTTGTCTCAAATTTTGGAAAAATATAGAAAATTGAGCTCGCTTAACGTGGGCATTGGATTTGTGTCATTCTGAGCTCTGAATCAAAAGTTACCGACGATTTAGTGCGGACATGTCATTTTTATCGGCCAGTTAAAGAGATCATCGTAAACTGAACAGTGGTGGTCATTGAGTAAATGCTTATAAATGAAGCCTAAAGAATGGCATCACACAGTTTGGGATAGATTGGATTACTTGGACATTTTGTCGTCTCTACTTCTGTCTCAAATTTTGTCGAAATATAGCAAATTTATCAACTTAACGTGGACATTGGATTCGTGTGATTATGAGCTCAAAATCAAGAGTGACGGACGATTTACTGTGGACATGTCAAGTTGATCGGCCAGTTAATATAATTATTCTAAACTAATCACTGGTGCTCATTGAGTAAAGGCTTATAAATGAAGCGTAATGCATGGCATCAGACAGTTTTGGATAGATTGGATTACTTGGGCGCTTCGTATTCTTCGTTTCCGTCTCAAATTTGGTCACAATACTGAATACTGAGCAAGCGTAACGTGGGCATCGGATTCGTGTCATTCTGAGCACTAAATAAAAAATTACGGACAATTTAGTGGGGAAATGTCGAGTTGATCAGCCAGTTAAAGTGATCATTCTAAACTGATCGTTGGTGCTCATTGTGTAAAGGCTTATAAATGGAGCATAATGCTTGGCATCACACAGTTTGGGATAGATTGGATTACTTGGATGATTTATCGTATCTAGTTCTGTCTCAAATTTTGTCAAAATACAGAAAATTGAACTAGCTTAATGTGGGCAATTGAAACGTGTCATTCTGAGCTATAAATCAAAAGTTATGGACAATTTAGTGCAGACATGACATGTTGATCGGCCAATTAAAATGATCATTCTAAACTGATCATTGGGGCTCATTGAGTAAAAGCTTATAAATGAAAAATAATGCATGGCATCACGCATTTAGGGATGGATTGTATTACTTGTACACTTTGTCGTATCTATTTCTGTCTCAAATTTTGTCACAATATATAAAATTTAGCTATCTTAATGTGGGCAATTGAAACGTGTCATTTAGATCTATAAATCAAAAGTTATGGACGATATAGTACCGACATGACAAGTTGATCGGCCAGTTAAAATGATTATTCTAAACTGATCGTTGGTGCTCATTGAGTAAAAGCTTATAAATGAAGAATAATGCATGGCATCACGCAGTTGGGGATGAAATGGATTAATTGGACGCTTTGTCGTATCTATTTCTATCTAAAATTTGGTTACATTATAGAAAATGAGCTAGCTTAACTTGGGCATTGGATTCGTGTGTTTTTGAGCTCTAAATCAAACGTTACAGACAATTTATTGACGACATGTCAAGTTGATTGGCGAGTTAAAAATTATTATTCTAAACTGATCATTGGTGCTCATTGAGTAAAGGCTTATAAATGAAGTATAATGCATGGCATCACCCAATTTGGGATAGATTGGATTAGTTGAACGCATTGTCGTATCTAGAGTTATTTCAAATTTTGTCGCAATATAGAAAATTGAAGTTGTTTAATGTGGCCATTGGATTCATGTCATTTTGAGTTATAAATCAAAAGATATGGATGAATTTGTGCAGATATGACAAGTTGATCGGTTAGTTAAAATGATCATTCTAAACTGATCATTGGTGCTCATTGAGTAAAATCTTATAAATGAAAAATAATTCATGGCATCATGCAGTTTGGGATGAATTGGATAACTTGGACGCTTTTTCGTATCTATTTTTGTCTCAAATTTTGTAACAATATAGAAAATTGAACTAGCTTAATGTGGGCATTGGATTCGTGTCATTTTAAGCTATAAATCAAAAGTTATGGATGATATAATGCAGACATGTCAAGTTTTCGGCCTGTTAAAATGATCATTCTAAACTAATCATTGGTGCTCATTGAGTAAAATCTTATAAATGAAGCATAAAACATGGCAACAAGTAGTTTGCATAGATTGGATTACTTGGACGCTTTGTCGTCTCTATTTCTATCTCAAATTTTGTCACAAAATAGAAAATTGAGTTAGATTGACATGGACATTGGATTCGTGTCATTCTGAGCTCTGAATCTAAAATTACGGACGATTTAGTGTGGAAATGTCATGTTGATCAGCTAGTTAAAATGATTATTTTAAACAGATCATTAGTGCTCATTGAGTAAAGGCTTATAAATGAAGGATAATGCATGTCATCACGCAATTTGGGATAGAATGGATTACTTGGATGCATTGTCATATCTAGCGTTGTTTCAAATTTTGTCACAATACAGAAAATTGAACTAACTTATTGTGGGTATTGGATTCGTGTCATGCTGAGCTCTAAATCAAAAATTACGGATGATTTAGTGAGGACATGTCAAGTTGATCGGACAGTTAAAGTGATCATTCTAAACTTATCCTTGGTGCTCATTGTGTAAAGGCTTATAAATGGTGCATAATGCATGGCATCACACAATTTGGGATACATTGGATTACTTGCATGCTTTGTCGTATCTATTTCTGTCTAAAATTTTGTCACAATGTAGAAAATTAAACTAGCTTATTGGGGGCAATTAATTCGTGTCATTCTGAGCTATAAATCAAAAGTTATGGACGATTTAGTGCAGACATGACAAGTTGAATGGACAGTTAGAATAATCATTCTAAACAGATCATTGGTGCTCATTGAGTAAAAGCTTAACTGAAAAATAATGCATGGCATCACGCATTTTGGGATGGATTGGATTACTTGGACGCTTTGTCGTATCTATTTCCATCTCAAATTTTGTCACAATATAGAAAATTGAGCTAGCTTAATGTGGGCAATTGATAAGTGTCAATCTGAGCTATAAATCAAAAGTTATGGATGATATTGTGCAAACATGTCAAGTTGATCACCAGTTAAAATGATCATTCTAAACTGATCGTTGGTGCTCATTGAGTAAAAGCTTATAAAGGAAGCATGATACATGGCATCACGCAGTTGTGGATGGACTAGATTTCTTGGATGCTTTGTCGTATCTATTTCTGTCTCAAATTTTGTTACACTATAGAAAATTGAGCTAGCTTAATGTGGGCATTGGATTAGTGTGTTTTTGAGCTCTAAATCAAAAATTACATACGATTTAGTGGGGACACGTCAAGTTGATCAGCCTGTTAAAGTGAACATTCTAAATTAATCATTGGTGTTCATTGTGTAAAGGCTTATAAATGGAGCATAATGCTTGGCATCACACAGTTTGGGATAGATTGGATTACTTGGACGCTTTGTCATATCTAGTTCTATCTCAAATTTTGTCACAATATAGAAAACTGAACTAGCTTAATGTGGGCAATTGATTCGTGTCATTCGGAGATATAAACCAAAAATTATGGACGATTTAGTGTAGACATGACAAGTTTATCGGCCAGTTAAAATGATCATTCTAAACTGATCATTCGTGCTCATTGAGTAAAAGCTTATAAATGAAAAATAATGCATGGCATCACGCATTTTGGGATGGATTGGATTACTGGGACGCTTTGTCGTATATATTTCTGTATCAAATTTTGTCACAATATAGGAAATTGAGCTAGCTTAATGTGGGCAATTGAAACGTGTCATTCTGAGCTAGAAATCAAAAGTTATGGACGATATAGTGCAGACATGTCAAGTTGATCGGCCTGTTAAAATAATCATTCTAAACTGATCGTTGGTGGTCATTGAGTAAAAGCTTATAAATGAAGAATAATGCATGGCATCACGCAGTTTTGGGATAGATTGGATTACTTGGACGCTTTGTCGTATCTAGAGTTGTTTCAAATTTTGTCAAAAATATAAAAAGTTGAGCTAGCTTATCTTAAGCATTGGATTTTTGCATTCTCAGCTGTAAATCAAAACTTATGGACGATTTAGTGCATACAAGACAAGTTGATCGGGATATTAGAATAATCATTCTAAACTGGTCATTGGTGGTCATTGAGTAAAAGCTTATAAATGAAAAAGAATGCATGGCAGCACACATTTTGGGATGGATTGGATTATGTGGAAACTTTTTAGTATCTATTTTTGTCTCAAATTTTGTCACAATATAGAAAATTGAGCTAGCTCAATGTAGTCAATTGATACATGTCATTCTGAGCTCTAAATCAAAATTTATTGATGATATTGTGCATAAATGCCAAGTTGATAGGCCAGTTAAAATGATCATTATAAACTGATTGTTGGTGCTCACTGAGTAAAAGCTTATAAATGAAAAATAATGCATGGTATCATGCAGTGGTGAATGGACTGGATTACTTTGACGCTTTGTCATATCTAATTCTATCTCAAATTTTGTTACACTATAGAAAATTGAGCTAGCTTAACGGGGGCATTGGATTCGTGAGTTTCTGAGCTCTAATTCAAAAATTACGGACGATTTAGTGGGGACATGTCATGTTGATCGTCCAGTTCAAGTGATCATTCTAAACTAATCATTGGTGATCATCGTGTAAAGGCTTATAAATGGAGCATAATGCATGAGATCACACAGTTTGGGATAGATTGGATTACTTGGACGTTTTGTCGTATCTAGTTCTGTCTCAAAATTTTCTTACAACGTAGAAAATTGAGCTAGCTTAACATGGCATTTGATTCGTGTGTGTTTGAGCTTGAAATCAAAATTTGCGGACAATTTAATGTGTACATGTCAAGTTGATCGGCCACTTAAAGTGATAGTTCTAAACAGATCATTGGTGCTCTTTAAGTAAAGGTTTAAAAATGAAGCATAAAGCATGACATGACGTAGTTTCGGATAGATTGGATTAGTTGGACGCTTTGTCATCACTATTTTTGTCTCAAATTTTGAAAAAATATAGAGAAATGAGTTAGTTTAACATGGGCATTGGATTCGTATCATTCCGAGCTCTAAATCAAAAGTTACAGAGAATTTAGTGCGGACATGTCAAGTTGATCGGCCAGTTAAAGTGATCATTCTAAACTTATCATTGGTGCTCATTAGCTAAAGTCTTATATATGAAGCATATAGAATGGCATCACGCAGTTTGGGATAGATTGGATTACTTGGACACTTTGTCGTCTCTACTTCTATTTCAAATTTTTCAAAATATAGAAAATTTATCTAGCTTAACGTGGCCATTGGATTCGTGTCATTATGAGCTCAAAATCAAAAGTTACAGACGATTTACTGTGTAAAAGTGATCATTCTAAACTGATCATTGGTGCCAATTGAGTAAAGGCTTATAAATGAAAAATAATGCATGGCATCACACATTTTGGGATGGACTGGATTATTTGGACGCTTTGTCGTATCTATTTCTGTCTCGAATTTTGTCACAATATAGAAAATTGAGCTAGCTTATTGTGGGATTGGATTCGTATCATTTTGAGCTCTAAATCAAAAGTTATGGACGATTTAGTGCGGACATGTCAAGTTAAGTGGCCAGTTTAAGTGATCATTCTAAACAGATCATTGGTGCTCATTAATTAGAGACTTATAAATGAAGCATAAAGCACGACATCAAGGAGTTTGGATTGATTGGATTACTTGGACGCTTTGTCTTCTCTATTTTTGTCTCAAATTTTGTCAAAATCTTGAAAACTGAGCTAGCTTAATGTGGGCATTGGATTCGTGTCATGTTGAGATGTAAATCAAAAGTTACTGGCGATTTAATGCGGACATTTCAAGTTGATCGGCTTGTTAAAGTGATCAATCTAAACTGATCATTGGTGCTCATTGAGTAAAGGCTTATAAATGAAGCATAATGCATTACATCACACAGTTTTTGATGGATTGGATTACTTGGGCGCTTTGTCGTAGCTATGTATAACTCAAAATTTGTTACACTATAGCAAATTGAGCTAGCTTAATGTGGGCATTGCATTCGTGTGTTTCTGAGCTCTAAATAAAAAGTTACGGACGATTTAGTGCGGATATGTCCATTTGATTGGCGAGTTAGAATGATCATTCTAAACTGATCATTGGTGCTCATTGAGTAAACGCTTATAAATGAAGCATAATGCATGGCATCACACAAATTTTGATAGATTGGATTACTTGGATGCTATATCGTTTCTAGTTGTGTTTCAAAGTTTGTCACAATATAGAAATTTGAATTAGATTAATGGGGCCATTGGATTCTTGTCATTCTGAGCTATAAATCAAACGTTATGGATGATTTGGTGCAGATATGTCAAGGTTATCGGCCAGTTAAAATGATTATTCTAAACTGATCATTGGTGCTCATTGAGTAAAGGCTTATAAATGAAGAATAATGTGTGGCATCACGTAGTTTGGGGTGGACTGGATTACTTTGATGGTTTTTCGTATCTATTAATGTCTCAAATTTTCTCATAATATAGAAAATTGAGCTAGCTTAAGGTGGGCACTGGATCCATGTCATTCTGAACTCTAAATCAAAAGTTACGGACAATTTAGTGTGGATATGTCAAGTTGATCGGCAAGTTAAAGTGATCATTCTAAATTTGTCATTGGTGCTCATTAAATAAAGGCTTATAAATGAAGCATAATGCATGACATCACACAATTTGGGATAGATTGGATTACTTGAATGCTTTGTCGTATCTAGTTTTGTCTCAAGTTTTGTCATAGTATAAAAATTTAAACTAGCTAAATGTGGGCAATGGATTCGTGTCATTCAGAGCAATAAATCCAATATTATGGACGTTTCAGTGTAGACGTGAAAACTTGATCGTCCAGTTAAAATGATCATTTTAAATTGATTATTGGTGTTCACTGAGTAAAAGCTTATAAATGAAAAATATTTCATGGCATCACGATGTTTGGGATGGATTGGATTACATGGACGCTTTGTCGTATCTATTTCTGTCTGAAATTTTATCACAATATAGAAAATTGAGCTGGCGCAACGTGGGCATTGGATTCGTGTCATTTTGAGCTCTAAATCAAAAGTTACGGATCAAGTTGATCGAGCAGTTAAAGTGTTCATTCTAAACTGATCATTGGTGCCAATTGAGTAAAGGCTTATAAATGAAAAATAATGCATGGCATCACGCAGTTTGGGATGGACTGGATTATTTGGACGCCTTGTCGTATCTATTTCTGTCTCAAATTTTGTCACAATATAGAAAATTGAGCTAGCTTATTGTGGGATTGGAGTCGAGTCATTCTGAGCTCTAAATCAAAAGTTACGGACGATTATTGTGGACATGTCAAGTTGAGTGGCCAGTTTAAGTGATCATTCTAAAGAGATGATTGGTGCTCATTAATTAGAGGCTTATAAATGAAGCATAAACCACGACATCAAGGAGTTTGGATTGATTGGACGCTTTGTCTTCTCTATTTTTGTCTCAAATTTTGTCAAAATCTTGAATATTGAGCTAGCTTAATGTGGACATTGGATTCGTGTCATGCTGAGATGTAAATCAAAAGTTACTGGCGATTTAATACGGACATTTCAAGTTGATCAGCTTGTTAAAGTGATCAATCTAAACTGATCACTGGTGCTCATTGATTAAAGGCTTATAAATGAAGCATAATGCATTACATCACACAGTTTTTGATGGATTGGATTACTTGGGCGCTTTGTCGTATCTATGTATGTCTCAAAATTTGTTACACTATAGCAAATTGATCTAGCTTAATGTGGGCATTGCATTCGTGTGTTTCTGAGCTCTAAATAAAAAGTTACGGACGATTTAGTGAGGATCTGTCCAGTTGATTGGCGAGTCAAAATGATCATTCTAAACTGATCATTGGTGCTCATTGAGTAAAGGCTTATAAGTGAAGCATAATGCATGGCATCACACAGTTTTTGATAGATTGGATTACTTGGATGCTATATCGTTTCTAGTTGTGTTTCAAAATTTGTCACAATATAGAAAATTGAACTAGCTTAATGGGGCCATTGGATTCGTGTCATTCGGAGCTGTAAATCAAAAGTTATGGACGATTTAGTACAGATATGTCAAGTTGATCGGTCAATTAAAATGATTATTCTAAACTGATCATTGGTGCTCATTGAGTAAAGGCTTATAATGAAGAATAATGTGTGGCATCACGCAGTTTGGGATGAACTAGATCACTTGGATGGTTTTTCGTATCTATTAATGTCTCAAATTTTGTCATAATATAGAAAATTGAGCTACCTTAACGTGGGCATTGGATTCGTGTCATTCAGAACTTTAAATCAAAAGTTACGGACGGTTTAGTGCGGATATGTCAAGTTGATCGGCCAGTTAAAGTGATCATTTTAAACTGCTCATTGGTGCTCATTAAATAAATGTTTATAGAGGAAGCATAATGCATGACATCACGCAGTTTGGGATAGATTGGATTACTTGGACGCTTTGACGTATCTAGTTTCGTCTCAAGTTTTATCACAATATATTAAATTAAACTTGATTAATGTGGGCAATGGATTCGTGTCATTCAAAGCAATAATTCCAAAACTATGGATGATATAGTGCATATATAAAAAGTTGATCAACCATTTAAAATGATCATTTTAAATTGATTATTGGTTCTAACTAAGTAAAAGCTTATAATTGAAAAATATTGCATGGCATCACGCTGTTTGGGACGGATTTGAATTACATGGACGCTTTGTCATATCTATTTCATTATCAAATTTTATCATAATACAGAATGTTGAACTAGCGTAACGTGGGCATTGGATTCGTGTCATTTGAGCTCTAAATAAAAAGTTACGGATGATTTAATGCAAACATGTCAAATTGATCGATCAGTTAAAGTGTTCATTCTAAACTGATCATTGGTGCTCATTGAGTAAAGGCTTATAAATGAAAAATAATGCATTGCATCATGCATTATGAGATGGACTGGATTACTTTGACGCTTTGTCGTATCTATTTTTGTCTCAAGTTTTGTCACAATATAGAAAGTTGAGCTAGCGTAACGTGGGCATTGGATTTCTGTCATTATGAGCTCTAAATCAAATGTTACGGACGATTTAATGCAGACATGTAACGTTGAGTAGCAAGTTAAAGTGATCATTCTAAACAAATTATTGGTGCTCATTAATAAGAGGCTTATAAATGACATCAAGGAGTTTGGATAGATTGGATTACTTGGACGCTTTGTTGTATCAATTTCTGTCTCGAATTTTGTCACAATATAAAAAATTGAGCTAGCGTAACGTGGGCATTGGATTCGTGTCATTCTGAGCTCTAAATCTAAAGTTTCGGATGATTTAGTGGGGACATGACAAGTTGATCGGCCAGTTTAAATGACATTTTAAATTGATCAATGGTGCTCATTGAGTAAAAGATTATAAATGAGAAATAATGCATGGCATTACACATTTTGGGATGCATTGACTTGGACACTTTGTCATATCTATTTTTGTCTCAAGTTTTGTCACAACATAGAAAATTGAGCTAGCCTAACATGGGCATTGGATTCGTGTCATTCTGAGCTGTAACTCAAAAGCTACAGATGATTTAGTGGAGATATGTCAAATTGATCGGTTAGTTAAAATGATCATTCTAAACTGATCATTGGTGCTCATTGAGAATAGGATTATAAATGAAGCATAATGCATGGCAACACGCAGTTTGGGATGCATTGGATTACTTGGATGCTTTGTCGTATCTAGTTCTGTCTAACTTTGTCACAATATATAAATTGGAACTAGCTTAGTTTTGGAAATTGATTCGTGTCATTCTGAGCTATAAATGAAATGTTTTGGACGATATAGTGCAGACATGCCAAGTTGATCAGCCAGCTAAAAATATCATTTTAAACTAATCGTTGGTGCTCATTGAGTAAAAGCGTATAATTGAAGAATAATGCATGGCATCACGCAGTTATGGATGGACTGGATTACTTGAACGATTTGTCGTATTAATTTCTGTCTCAAATTTTGTCACCATAGAGAAAATTAAGCTATGTTAAAGTGGGTATTGGATTCATTTCATGTTGAGCTCTAAATCAAAATTTACAGACGATTTAATGCGGATATGTCAAATTGATCGGCTAGTTAAAGTGATCATTCTAAACTAAACATTGGTGCTCATTGAGTAAAAGCTTATAAATGAAGCATAATGCATGACATCACATAGTTTTCGATGGATTGGATTACTTAGACGCTTTGTCGTATCTTTGTCATTCTCAAATTTGGTTACACTATAGAAAATTGAGCTAGCTTAACGTGCGATTGGATTCGTTTCATTCTAAGCTCAAAAATCAAAAGT
The DNA here is from genome assembly GCA_018901935.1 of Pugionium cornutum. Taxonomy (NCBI): domain Eukaryota; kingdom Viridiplantae; phylum Streptophyta; class Magnoliopsida; order Brassicales; family Brassicaceae; genus Pugionium; species Pugionium cornutum. The sequence continues at coordinate 14,047,319 of JAENJI010000013.1, forward strand.
TACGGACGATTTAGTGTGGATATGTCAAGTGGCGAGTTAAAATGATCATTCTAAACTGATCATTGGTGCTCATTGAGTAAAGGCTTATAAATGAAGCATAATGCTTGACATCAAACAGTTTTTGATAGATTGGATTTCTTGGATGCTTTATCGTATCTAGTTGTGTTTCAAAGTTTGTCACAATACAAAAAATTGAACTAGCTTACTGGGGGCATTGGATCCGTGACATTCTTAGCTACAAATCAAAAGTAATGGATGATTTAGTAAATACATGACAAGTTGATCGGCCAATTAAAATGATCATTCTAAACTGATCATTGGTGCTCATTGAGTTAAGACTTTTAAATGAAAATATTGCATGGCATCATGCATTTTGGGATGGATTGCATTACTTGGACGCTTTGTCATATCTATTTCTGTCTCAAATTTTGTGACAATATAGAAAATTGAGCTAGTTTAACGTGAATATTGGATTCGACTCACTATAAGCTCTAAATCAAAAGTTATGGCCAATTTAGTGCGGACATGTCAAGTTGATCGACTTGTTAAAGTGATCATTCTAAACTAATCACTGGTGCTCATTAAGTAAAGGCTTATAAATGAAGCATAAAGTATGGCATCTTGCGGTATGATATAGATTTCATTACTTGGATGCTTTGTCATCTCTACTGTTGTCTCAAATTTTGTTAAAATATAGCTTAAAGTGGGCATTGGATTCGTGTGTTTCTCAGCTTTATATCAAAAGTTACGGACGATTTAGTGCGGACATGTCAAGTTGATTGGCCATTTTATTTGATTATTCTAAACTAATCATTAGTTCTCATTGAGTGAAGGCGTATAAATGAAGCATAATGCATGGAATCACACAATTTTTGATAAATTGGATTAATTGGACGCGTTATCTTATCTATTTATGTCTCAAATTTTGTTATAATATAGAAAATTGAGCAACCTTAACGTGGATATTGGATTCGTGTCATTCAAAGCTCAAAATCAAAAGTTACCGACGATTTAGTGCGCACATGTCAAGTTGATTGGCGAGTAAAAGTCATCATTCTAAACTGATCAATGGTGCTCATTGAGTAAAGTCTTATAAATGAAGCATAATGCCTAACATCACACAGCTTTGGATAGATTAGATTACTTGTAGGCTTTACGGTATCTAATTCTGTTTCAAATTTTGTCACATTATAGAAAATTGAACTAGGCTTTGGATTTTGGATTTGTGTCATTCTGAGCTATAAATCAAAAGTTATTGACGATTTAGTGCATACATGACAAGTTGATCGGACAGTTATAATGATCATTCTAAACTGATCATCGGTGCTTAGTGAGTAAAAGCTTATAAATGAAAAATAATGCATTGCATCACGCAATTTGGGATGGATATGATTACTTGGACTCATTGTCGTATCTAATTCTATCTCAAATTTTCTCTTAATATAAAAAATTGAGTAAGTGTAACGTGGACATTGGATTCGTGTCATTCTGAGCTCTAAATCAAAAGTTACATACGACTTAGTAGGGACATGTCAAGTTGATCGGCCAGTTAAAGTGATCATTGGTGCTCATTGAATAAAGGTTTATAAATGAAGCATAATGCATGGCATCACACAGTTCGGGATACATTGGATTACTTGGACGCATTTTCGTATCTAGTTCTGTCTCAAATTTTGTCACAATATAGAAAGTTGAACTAGCTTAATGTGGGCATTGCGTTCGTGTCAGTTTGAGCTATAATTCAAAATTTATGTATGATTTAGTGCAGACATGACAAGTTGATCGGCCAGTTAAAATGATCATTCTAAACTGATCATTGTTGCTAATTGAGTAAAAGCTTATAGATAAAAAATAATGCATGGCATCATGCATTTTGGGATGGACTGGATTAGTTGGACACTTTGTGTATCTATTTTTGTCTCAAATTTTGTCACAATATAGAAAATAGAGCTAGCTTAATGTGGGCATTCGATTCTTGTCATTCTAAGCACTAACTCAAAAGTTACAGATGATTTAGTGCAGACACATCAAGTTGAGTGGCTAGTTAAAGTGATCATTCTAAACAAATCATTGCTGCTCATTAAGTAGAGGCTTATAAACGAGGCATAACGCATGACTTCAAGTAGTTTGGATTGATCGGATTACTTGGATGCATTGTGGTCTCTATTTTTGTCTCATATTTTGTCAATATATAGAAAATTGAGCTAGATTATCGTGGGCATTGGATTAGTGTCATTATGAGCTATAAATCAAAAGTTATGCACGATATAGTCTGGAAATGTCAAGTTCATCGGCTAGTTCATATGATTAATTCATATTGATCATTGGTGCTCATTGAGTGAAGGTTTATAAATGAAGCATAATGCATGGCATCACGGAGTTTGGGATAGATTGAATTACTTGGATGTTTTGTCGTATATAGTTCAGTCTCAAACTTTATCACAGCATAGAAAATTGAACTAGATTAATGTGGTCATTGGATACGTGTCATTCTGAGCTATAAATCAAAAGTTATGGTTGATTTATTGCAAACATGTCAAGTTGATCGGTCAGTTAAAATTATGATTCTAAATTGATCATTACTGCTCATTGAGTAAAAGCTTATAAAAGAAAAATAATGCATGGCATCACACACTTTGTGATGGATTGGATTACTTGGATGCTTTTCCGTATCTATTTCTATCTCAAATTTTGTCATAATAAAGAAAACTGAGCTACTGTAATGTGGGCATTAGATTCGTGTCATTCTGAGATCTAAATCAAAAACTACAGACAATTCAGTGCAGACATGTCAAGTTGATCGGCCAGTTAAAGTGATTATTCTAAACTGATCATTGTTGCTCATTGAGTAAAAGCTTAAAAATAAAGCATAATGCATGGCACCACACAGTTTGGGATAGATTGGATTACTTGTACGCTTTGATGTATCTAGGTCTGTCTCAAATTTTGTCACAATATAGAAAATGGAGCTAGCTTAATGTTGGCATTGGATTCGTGCCATTCTAACCTCTAACTCAAAAGTTACGGATGATTTAGTTCAGACACGTCAAGTTGAGTGGCTAGTTTAAGTAGAGGCTTATAAATGAAGCATAAAGCATGACTTCAGTAGTTTGGATAGATTGGTACTTGGATGCTTTTTCGTTTCTATTTTTGTTTCATATTTTGTCAATATATAGAAAATTGAGCTAGCTAAATGTGGGCTTTGGATTATTGTCATTATGAGCTCTAAATACAAAGTTACGCACAATTTAGTGTGGAAATGTCAAGTTAAAACTGATCACTGGTGCTCATTGAGTAAAGGTTTATAAATGAAGCATAATGCGTGGCATCACGGAGTTTGAGATAGATTGGAATACTTGGATGTTTTGTCATATATAGTCCATTCTCAAACTTTTTCACAATATACCAAATTGAACTAGCTTAATGTGGGCATTGGATTCGTGTCATTCTAAGCTATAATTTAAAAGTTATGGATGATTTAGTGCAGACACGTCAAGTTTATCGGCCAGTTAAAATGATGATTCTAAATTGATCATTGGTGCTCATTGAGTAAAAGCTTATAAATGAAAAATAATGCATGGCATCACGCAGTTTGGGATGGATTGGATTACTTGGACACTTTGTCGTATCTGTTTCTATCTCTAATTTTATCATAATAAAGAAAACTGAGCTACCGTAACGTGGGCATTAGATTTGTGTGATTCTAAGCTCCAAATCAAAATTACAGACGATTTAGTACATACATGTCAAGTTGATCGGCCAGTTAAAATGATCATTCTAAACTCATCAATGGAACTCATTGAGTAAATGCTTATAAATAAAGCATAATGCATGGCACCACACAGTTTGGGATAGATTGGATTACTTATACGCTTTGTCGTATCTAGTTCTATCTCAAATTTTCTCACAATATAGAAATTTAACTAGCTTAATGTGGGCATTGGATTTGTGTCATTCTGAGCTATAAATCGAACGTTATGGACGATTTAGTGCATGCATGTCAAGTTGATCGACCAGTTAAAATTATCATTCTAACCTGATCATTGGTTCTCATTTTGTAAAGGCTTATAAATGAAGAATAATGCATGGCATCATGCTGTCTGGGATGGACTGGATTACTTGGATGGGTTGTCGTATCTATTTATGTCTCAAATTTTGTCAATATATAGAAAACTGAGCTAGCTTAACATTTGCATTGAATTCGTGTCATCCTGAGCTCTAAATCAAAAGTTACAGACGATTTAGTGCGGACATGTCAACTTGATCGGCTAGTTACACAAATCATTCTAAACTGATCATTGGTGCTGATTGAGTAAAGGTTTATAAATGAAGGATAATGCATGGCATCATGCAGTCTGGGATAGATTGGATTACTTGGATGTTTTGTCGTATCTAGTTCTGTCTCAAATTTTGTCACAATATAGAAAATTGAACTAGCTTAACGTGGACATTCGATTCGTATCATTCTGAGGTACAAATCAAAAGTTATGGACAATTTAGTGTATATATATCAAGTTGATTATCCAGTTAAAGTGATCATTTTATTGGTGCTCACTGAGTAAAAGCTTATAAATGAAGCATAATGCATGACATCACACAGTTTACGATAGATTGGATTACTTGGACGCTTTCGTGTATCTAGTTTTGTCTCAAATATTGTCACAATATAGAAAACTGAACTTACTTAACATGGGTATTGGGTTCGTGTTGTTTGAGCTAAAAGTCAAAAGTTATGGACAATTTAGTGCTGACATGTCAAGTTGATCGGCCAGTTAAAATGATCATTCTAAACTGATCATTGGTGCTCATTGAGTAAAGGCTTATAAAAGAAGAATAATGCACGGTATCACACAGTGTGGGAAGGACTGAATTACTTGGACGGTTTGTCGTATATATTTATGTCTCAAATTTTGTCACAGTATAGAAAATTGAGCTAGTTTGACCTGGGCATTGGATTCTTGCCATTCTTAGACATAAATAGTTAAGTAGGCGTGACGTGGGCATTGGATTCGTGGGCATTGACGTGGGCATTGGATTCGTATCTTGTTGTGTTTCAAATTTTGTCACAATATATAAAATTTAACTAGCTTGGCGTGAGCATTGCATTTCTGTCATTCTGAGCTTTAAATCAAAAGTTACGGACGATTTAGTGCGGACATTTCAAGTTGATCGGCTAATTAAAGTGATCTATCTAAACTGGTCATTGGTCCTCATTGACAAAAGGCTTATAAATGAAGTATAATGCATGACATCACTCAGTTTAGGATAGATTGGGTTACTTGGACACACTGTCGTATCTTGTTCTCTCTCAAATATTGTCACAATATAGAAAATTGAACTAGCATAATGTGGGCAATTGATTCGTGTCATTCTAAGCTATAAAATAAAATTTATGGACGATATAGTGGAGACATGTCAAATTGATCGGCCAATTAAAATGATCATTCTAAAATGATCGTTTGTGCTAATTGAGTAAAAGCTTATAAATGAAGAATATTGCATAGCATCACGTAGTTTTGGATGGACTGGATTACTTGGACACTTTGTTGTATCTATTTTGTCTCAAATTTTGTCACAATATAGAATATTTAGCAAGTTTAGAGAGGGCATTGGATTCCTATCATTCTGAGCTCTAAATCAAAAGTTACGAACGATTTAGTGCATACGTGTCAAGTTGATCTGCCAGTTGAAGTGATAATTCTAAACTGATCATTGGTGCTCATTAAGTAAAGGCTTATAAATGAAGCATAATGCATGGCATCATACAGTTTTAAATTGATTGGATTGCTTGGATGTTTTGTCATATATAGTTCAGTCTCAAACTTTGTCACAATATAGAAATTTGAACTAGCTTAATGTGGGCATTGCATTTGTGTCATTCTGAGCTATGAATCAAAAGTTATGGATGATTTAGTGCAGACATGTCAAGTTGATTGGTCTGTTAAAATGATGATTCTAAACTAATCGTTGGTGCTCATTGAGTAAAAGCTTATAAATGATAAGTAATGCATGGCATCACGCAGTTTGGAATGAATTGGATTACTTGGACGATTTTTCATATCTATTTCTATCTCAAATTTTGTCACAATATAGAAAATTGAGCTAGCTTAAAGTGGGCATTGGATTCGTGTCATTCTGAGCTATAAATCAAAAGTTACTGGCGATTTACTGCGGACATGTCAAGTTAATCGGCTAGTTAAAGTGATAATTCTAAACTGATCATTGGTGCTCATTAAGTAAAGTCTTATAAATCAAGCATAATGCATGGTATCACACAGTTATAGATAAATTGGATTACTTGGACATTTTGTTGTCTTTTCTCTCAAATTTGGTCAAAATATAGATAATCGAGGTAGCTTAATGTGGGCAGTGCATTCGTTTAACTCAGAGCTATAAATCAAAAGTTACAAAAGATTTAGTGCAGACATGTCAAGTTGATCGGCTAGTTAAAGTGATCATTCTAAACTGATCATTGGTTCTTATTGAGTAAAGGTTTATGAATGAAGTATAATGCATGGCCTCAAACAGTTTGGGTTATATATGATTACTTGGACGCTTTGTTGTATCTTGTTTTGTTTCAAATTTTGTCACAGTATAGAAAATTGAACTTGTTTAATGTGGGCATTGGATTCTTGTCATTCTCAGCTATAAATCAAAAGTTATAGATGATTTAGTGCACACATTTCAAGTTGATCAATCAGTTAAAATGATCATTCAAAACTGATCGTTGGTGCTCATCGAGTAAAAGATTATAAATGAAGAATAATGCATGGCATCACGCGGTTTAAAATGGACTAGATTACTTAAACGTTTTGTTGTATTTATTTCTGTCTCAAATTTTGTCACAATATAGAAAATTTTTGTCATTCTGAACTCTAAATCAAAAGTTACAGACGATTTAGTGCGTACATGTCAAGTTGATCGGCTATTTAAAGTGATCATTCTAAACTGGTCATTGGTGCTCATTAAATAAAGCTTTGTAATTGAATCATAAAGCATGGTATCACATAGTTTGGATAGATTGGATTGCTTGGACGCTTTGTCATATCTAGTTGTGTCTCAAATTTTTCACAATATAGAAAATTGAACTAATTTAATTTGGGAATTGGATTCGTGTCACTCTGAGCTATAAATCAAAAGTTATGGAAGATTTAGTGCAGACATGTCAAGTTGAACGACCAGTTAAAATGATCATTCTAAACTGATCATTGGTGCTCAGTGAATAAAAGCCTATAAATGAAAAATAATGAATGGCATCACGCAGTTTGGGATGTATTGGATTACTTGGACGCTTTGCTGTATCTGTTTATATCTCAAATTTTAACATAATAAAGAAAACTGAGCTACCATAACGTGGGCATTAGATTCATGTCATTCTGAGCTATAAATCAAAAATTACACACTATTTAGTGCTTACATGTCAAGTCTATCGGCCAGTTAAAGTGATCATTCTAAACTCATCATTGGTGCTCATTGAGTAAAGGTTTATAAATAAAGCATAATGCATGGCACCACAGAGTTTGGGAAAGATGGGATTACTTAGACGCTTCGTCGTATCTAGTTCTGTCTCAAATTTTCTCACAATATCGAAATTGAACTAGTTTAATGTGGGCATTAGATTTGTGCCATTCTGAGCTATAAATCAAACGTTATGCACGATATAGTGCAGACATGTCAAGTTGATCGGCCAATTAAAATTATCATTCTAACCTGATCATTGGTGCTCATTAAATAAAGGCTTATAAATGAAAAATAATGAATGGCATCACGCAATTTGGGATGGACTGGAATACTTGGATGGTTTGTCGTATCTAGTTATGTCTCTAATTATGTCACTGTATAAAAAACTGAGCTAGCTTAACATTTGCATTGGATTCGTGTCATCCTGAGCTCTAAATCAAAAGTTATGGACGATTTAGTCCGGACATGTCAACTTGATCGGCTAGTTACACAGATCATTCTAAATTGATCATTGGTGCTCATTGAGTAAAGGTTTATAAATGAAGCATAATGCATGGCATCACACAGTTTGGGATAGATTGGATTACATGGACGCTTTGTTGTATCTAGTTCTGTCTAAACTTTTGTCACAATATAGAAAATTGAACTAGCTTAACATGGACAATCGATTCGTATCGTTCTGAGCTATAAATCAAAAGTTAAGGACGATTTAGTGCAGACATATCAAGTGATTGGCCAGTTAAAGTGATCATTCTAAACTGATCATTGCTGCTCATTGAGTAAAAGCTTATAAATAAAGCATAATGCATGGCATCACACAGTTTGGGATAGATTGGATTACATGGACGCTTTTTCGTATCTAGTTCTGTCTAAAATTTTGTCACAATATAGAAAATTGAACTAGCTTAACATGGACATTCGATTCGTATCGTTCTGAGCTATAAATCAAAAGTTTAGGACGATTTAGTGCAGACATATCAAGTGATTTGCCAGTGATCATTCTAAACTGATCATTGCTGCTCATTGAGTAAAAGCTTATAAATGAAGCATAATGCATGGCATCACACAGTTTGGGATAGATTGGATTACATGGACGCTTTTTCGTATCTAGTTCTGTCTAAAATTTTGTCACAATATAGAAAATTGAACTAGCTTAACATGGACATTCGATTCGTATCGTTCTGAGCTATAAATCAAAAGTTAAGGACGATTTAGTGCAGACATATCAAGTGATTGGCCAGTTAAAGTGATCATTCTAAACTGATCAATGCTGCTCATTGAGTAAAAGCTTATAAATGAAGCATAATGCATGGCATCACACAGTTTGGGATAGATTGGATTACTTGGACGCTTTGGCGTATCTAGTTTTGTCTCAAACTTTGTCACAATATAGAAAATTGAACTGATTTAACGTGGGCATTGGGTTCATGTTGTTATGAGCTATTAATCAAAAGTGATGGACGATTTAGTGCAGACATGTCAAGTTGATCAGCCCGTTAAAATGATCATATTAAACTAATCATTCGTGCTCATTGAGTAAAGGCTTATAAATGAAGAATAATGCATGGTATCCCGCAGTTTGGGATGGACTGAATTACTTGTACTGTTTGTCGTATCTATTTATGTCTCAAATTTTGTCACAATATAGAAAATTGACCTAGCTTGACATGGGCATTGGATTCTTGTCATTCTGAGATCTAAATCAAAAGTTACGGACGATTTAATGCGGATATGTCAAGTTGATCGGCCAGTTAAAGTCATCAATCTAAACTGAACCTTGGAGCTCTTGACTAAAGGCTTATAAATGAAGTATAATGCATGGTATCACGCAGTTTGGGATAGTTGGATTACTTGGACGCTTTGTCGTATCTTGTTTTGTTTCAAATTTTGTCACAATAAATAAAATTGAACTAGCTTGGCATGAGCATTGGATTTCTGTCATTCTGGGCTCTAAATCAAAAGGTACGGACGATTTAGAGCGGACATGTCAAGTTGATCGGCTAATGAAAGTGATCTATCTAAACTGATCATTGGTCCTCATTGACTACAGGCTTATAAATGATGTATAAAGCATGATATCACGCAGTTTGAGATAGATTGGATTTCTTGGATGCATTGTCGTATCTTGTTTGGTCTCAAATATTGTCACAATATAGAAAATTGAACTAGCATAATGTGGGCAATTGATTCGTGTCATTCTAAGCTATAAATTAAAAGTTATGGACGGTATAGTGGAGACAAGTCAAATTGATCGGCCAGTTAAAATGATCATTCTAAATTAATTGTTTGTGCTTATTGAGTAAAAGCTTATAAATGAAAAATAATACATGGCATCACGTAGTTTTGGATGGACTGCATAACTTGGATGCTTTGTTGTATCTATTTTGTCTCAAATTTTGTTACAATATATAATATTTAGCTAGTTTAAAGAGAGCATTGGATTCGTGTCATTCTGAACTCTAAATCAAAAGTTACGGTTGATTTAGTGCATACATGTCAAGTTGATCTGCCAGTTGAAGTAATCATTCTAAACTGATCATTGCTGCTCATTGAGTAAAGGCTTATAAATGAAGCATAATGCATGGCATCATATACTTTTGGATAGATTTGGTTATTTGGACGTCTTTTCGTATATAGTTCAGTCTCAAACTTTGTCACAATAGAGGAAATTGAACTAGCTTAATGTGGGCATTGGATTTGTGTCATTATGAGCTATGATTCAAAAGTTATGGATGATTTAGTGCAGACATGTCAAGTTGATCGCCATGTTAAAATGATGATTCTAAACTGATCATTGGTGCTCATTGAGTAAAAGCTTATAAATGAAAAATAATGTATGACATCACGCAATTTGGGATGGATTGGATTACTTGGACGCTTTGTCATATCTATTTTTATCTCAAATTTTGTCATAATAAAGAAAACTGAGCTACCGTAGCGTGAGCATTAGATTCGTGTCATTCTGAGCTCTAAATCAAATATTATAGACGATTTAGTACACAAATGTCAAGTTGATCGGCCAGTTAAAGTGATCATTCTAAACTGATCAGTGGTGCTCATTGAGAAAAGGGTTATAAATAAAGCATAATGCATGGCACCACATATTTTGGGATAGATTGGATTACTTTGACGTTTTGTCGTATCAAGTTTTGTCTTAAATTTTGTCACAATATAGAAATTGAACTAGCTTAATGTGGGCATTAGATTTGTGTCATTTTCAGCTATAAATCAAACGTTATGGACGATTTAGTGCAGATATGTCAAGTTGATCGGCCAGTTAAAATGATCATTCTAAACTGATCATTGGGGTTCATTGGGTAAAAGGATTATAAATGAAGCAAAATGTATGGCATCACGAAGTTTGGGATATATTAGATTACTTGGATGTTTTCTCGTATCTAGTTCCGTCTTAAATTTTGTCACAATATAGAAAATTGAACTAGCTTAATGTGGGCATTGGATTCGTGTCGTTCTGAGCTATAAATCAAACGTTATGGATGATTTAATGCAGACATGTCAAGTTGATCGGCCAGTTAAAATTATCATTCTAACCTGATCATTGGTGTTCATTGAGTAAAGGCTTATAAGTGAAGAATAAAACATGGCATCACGCAGTTTGGGATGGACTGGATTACTTGGATGGCTTTTTCTATCTATTTATGCCTCAAATTTTATCACAATATAGAAAACTGAGCTAGCTTAACGTTTGCATTGGATTCGTGTCATCCTGAGCTGTAAATCAAAATTAACGGATGATTTAGTGCTGACATGTCTAGTGGATCGGCCAGTTAAACTGATCATTCTAAACTGATCATTGGTGCTCATTGAGTAAACGTTTATAAATGACGCATAATACATGGTACCATGCAGTTTGGGATAGATTGGATTACTTGGACATTTTTTCGTATCTAGTTCTGTCTCAAATTTTGTCACAATATAGAAAATTGAACTAGCTTGACATGAGCATTGGATTCGTGTCGTTCGGAGCTATAAATCAAAAGTTATGGACGATTTAGTGCAGTCATATCAAGTTGATCGGCCAGTTAAAATGATCATTCTAAACTGATCATTGGTGCTCACTGAGTAAAAGCTTATAAATGAAGCATAATGCATGCCATCACACAGTTCAGGATAGATTGGATTGCTTGGACGCTTTGTCGTATCTAGTTTGTCTTAAATTTTGTCACAATATAGAAAATTGAACTGGCTTAACGTGGGCATTGGGTTCGTGTCGTTATTAGCTATAAATCAAAAGTTATGGACGATTTAGTGCTGACATGTCAAGTTGATTGGCCAGTTAAAATGATCATTCTAAACTGATCATTGGCGCTCATTGAGTAAAGGTTTACAAATGATAGGAACACTAAGATAGCTTAACGTGGGCATTGGATTCGTGTCATTTTGAGCTCTAAATCAAAAGTTACGGATGATTTAGTGCGGATATGTCAAGTATATCGGAAAGTTAAAATGATCATTCTAAACTGATCATAGGTGCTCATTGAGTAAAGGCTTATAAATGAAGCATAATGCATGGCATCACGCAGTTTGGGATAGATTGGATTACTTGGACATTTTGTCGTATCTAGTTATGTTTCAAATTTTGTTACGATATAGAAAATTGACCTAGCTTAATGTGGGCATTGGATTCGTGTTATTCTAAGCTATAAATAACAAGTTATGGATTATTTAGTGCAGACATGACAAGTTTATCGGTGATTTAAAATGATCATTCTAAACTGATCATTGGTGCCCATTGAGAAAAAGCTTATCAATAGAAAGTAATGCATGGCATCACGCAGTTTGAAGTGGATTGGATTACTTGGATGCTTTGTCATATCTATTCATGTCTCAGATTTTGTTACAATATAGAAAATTGAGCTAGCGTAACGTGGGATTAGATTCGTGTCATTCTGAACTCTAAATCAAAAGTTACAGATGATTTAGTGCAGTCATGTCAAGTTGAGTGGCCAGTTAAACTGATCAAGTAGAGACTTATAAATGAAGCATAATGTATGACATAAGTTACTTTGGATAGATTGGATTAGTTGAACGCTTTTTCATCTCTATTTTTGTCTCAAATTTTGTCAAAATATAGAAAGTTGAGCTAGCATAACATGGGCATTAGATTCGTGTCATTCTGAGCCCAAAATCAAAAGTTACAGACAATTTACTGTGGAAATGTCAAGTTGAGTGGCCAATTAAAGTGATCATTTTAAGCAGATCAATGGTACTCATTAAGTAAAGGCTTATAACTGAAGCATAAAGCTTGGGAGCAAGTAGTTTGGATAGATTGGATTACTGGGACGCTTTGTCGTCTCTATTTCTTTCTCAAATTTTGTAAAAATATAAAAAATTGAGCTAGCTAAACGGGGACACTGGATTCGTGTCATTCTGAGCTCTAAATCAAAACTTACTGACGATTTAGTGTGGACATGTCAAGTTTATCGGCAAGTTAAAGTGATAATTCTAAACTGATCAATGCTGCTCATTGAGTAAAGGCTTATAAATGAAGTATAATGCATGGCATCACACAGTTATGGATAGAATTGATTACTTGGGTGCTTTGTCGTATATATTACTGTCTCAAATTTTGTTACAATGTAGAAATTGAAGTAGCTTAAAGTGGGCATTGGATTCGTGTCATACTGAGCTCTAAATCAAAGGTTACGGACGACTTAGTGCAGACATGTCAAGTTGAGTGGCCAGTTATAGCGATCATTCTAAACAGATCATTAGTGCTCATTAAGTAAAGGCTTATAATAAGCATGGCATCAAGTAGTTTGGATGTATTGGATTACTTGGACGCTTTTTCGTCTCTATTTCTATCTCAGATTTTTTCAAAATAAAGAAAATTGAGCTAGCTTAACGTGGATATTGGGTTCGTGTCATCCTAAGCTCTAAGTCAAAACTTACTGATGATTTAGTGTGGACAGTTCAAGTTGATCAGTTAGTTAATATGGTTATTTAAACTGATCATTAGTGCTCATTGAGTAAAGGCTTCTAAATGAAGCATAATGAATAGCATCACGTAGTTTGGGATAGATTGGATTAGTGGGATATTTCATCGAGCTAGTTATGTCGCAAACTTTGTAACAATATAGAAAATTCAACTAGCTTAATGTGGGCAGTGGATTCGTCTCATTTTTAGCTATAAATAAAAAATTATGGACAATTTAGTGCAGATATGTCAAGTTGATCGGCCAGTTAAAATGATCATTCTAAACTGATCATTGGTGCTCATTGAGTAAAAGCTCATAAGTGAAAAATAATGTATGGCATCACGCAGTTTGGGACGGATTGGATTACTTGGACGCTTTGTCGTATCTAGTTTTGTCTCAAATTTTGTCACAATATAGAAAATTGTGGTAGCTTAATGTGGGCATTGGATTCGTCTCATTCTGAGGTCGAAATCAAAAGTTATGGACGATTTAGTGTGGACATGTCAAGTTAATCGGCCATTTAAAATGATTATTCTAAGATGATCGGTTGTGCTCGTTAATTAAAAGCTTATAAATAAAGAATAATGCATGACATCACGCAGTTCGGCATTGACTGTATTACTTGGATGCTTTATCGTATCTATTTGTGTCTCAAGTTTTGTCACAATATAGAAAATTGAGCTAGCTTAACGTGGTCATTGGATTCGTGTCATTCTGAGCTCTAAATCAAAAGTTACGGACGATTTCTTTCGGACATGTCAAGTTGATCGGCCATTTAAAGTGATCAATCTAAACTGATCATTGGTGCTCATTGAGGAAAGGCCTAGAAATGAAGAGTAATGCATGGCATCATGCAGTTTGGGATGGAATGGATTACTTGGACGCTTTGTAGTATCTATTTTGTCTTCGATTTTGTCAAAATATAGAAAATTGAGCTAGCTTAAGGTGGGCATTGGATTCGTGTCATTTTGAGCTGTAAATCAAATGTTATGAACGATTTAGTGTGGATATGTCAAGTTGAGTGGCTAGTTAAAGTGATCATTCTAAACAGGTAATTGGTGCTCATTAAGTAAAGCCTTATAAATGAAGCATAAAGCATGGCGTCAAGTAGTTTGGATAGATTGGATATCTTGGACACTTACTTGTATCTATTTCTAACTCAAATTTGGCAAAAGTATAGAAAATTGATCTAGCTTAATGTGGGCATTGGATTCGTGTCATTATGAGCTCTAAGCCAAAATTTACCGACGATTTAGTGCCGACATGTCAAGTGGATCGGCCAGTTAATATTATTATTCTAAACTGATCATTGATACGCATTGGGTAAAGGCTAATAAAAAACCATAATGCATGGTATCACGCAGTTTGGGATAGATTGGATTACTTGGACGCTTTGTGGTATCTAATTCCGCCTCAAACTTTTATCACAATGCAGAAAATTGAACTAGCTTAACGTGGGCATTGGATTCGTGTCATTCTGAGATATAAGACAAAGTTACGGATGATTTAGTGCAACCATGTCATGTGGATCGGCCAGTTAAAATGATCATTCTAAACTGATTATTGGTGCTTATTGAATAAAGGCTTATAAATAAAGCATAATGTATAACATCACGCAGTTCATGATAGATTGGATTACTTGGATGCTTTGTCGTATCTATTTCTGCATCAAATTTTGTCACAATATTGAAAATTAAGCTAGCTTAACGTGGGTATTGAATTCGTGCTTATGCGGACGATTTACTACGGAGATGTCAACTTGTTTGGCCAGTTAAAATTTTCATTCAAAATTGATCATTGGTGCTTATGCGTAAAAACTTATAAACGAAGCATAATGCATGGCATCACGCAGTTTGGATAGATTGGATTACATGGATGCTTTTTCGTCTCTATTTTTGTCTCCAATTTTTTCACAATATAGAAAATTGAGCTAGTTTAACGTGGACATTGGATTCGTGTCAGTCCTAACTCTAAATCAAAAATTATGAACGATTTAGTGCGGACATGTCAAGTTGATCGGCCAGTTAAAGTGATCATTCTAATCTTATCATTGGTGCTCATTGAGTAAAGGCTTATAAGTGAAGCATAATGCATGTCATCACGCAGTTTGGGTTATATTGGATTACTTGGTCACTTTTTCGTATATAGTTCCGTTTCAAATTTTGTCACAATATAGAAAATGTAACTAGCTTAATGTGGGTATTGGATTCGTGTCATTCGGAGCTATAAATCAAGAGTTATGGACGATTTAGTGCATACATGTCAAGTTGATCGGCCAATTAAAATGATCATTTTAAACTGATCATTGGTGCTCATTGAGTTAAAGCTTATAAATGAAGAATATTGCATGGCATCAGGCGGTTTGGGATGGACTGGATTACTTGGACGATTTGTTATATCTATTTCTTTCTCAAATTTTGTCACAATATAGAAAATTGAGCTAGTTTAACGTAGGCATTGGATTTGTGTAATTATGAGCTCTAAATCAAAATTTACGTTCGATTTTGTGCGGACATGTCAAGCTGATCGGCCAGTTAAAGTGATCATTCTAAACTAATCATTGGTGCTCATTGAGTAAAGGCTTATAAATGAAGCATAATGCATGGCATCACACATTTATGGATAGGTTGGATTACTTGGACGATTTGTCGTATCTAATTCTGTCTCAAATTTTGTTACACAATAGATAATTTAGCTAGCAAAGTGGGCATTAGATTCGTGTGTTTCTAACCTCTAAATCAAAAGTTACGGACGATTTAGTACGGACATGTGAAGTTGATCGGCGAGTTAAAATGATCATTCTATCCTTATCATTGGTGCTCATTAAGTAAAGGCTTATAAATGAAGCATAAAGCATGGCATCACACAGTTCTAGATAGATTGGATTACATGGAAGCTTTGTCATCTCTATTTCTGTCTCAAATTTTGTAAAAGTATAGAAAATTGAGCTAGGTTAACGTGGGCATTGGATTCCTGTTTTTCCGAGCTCTAAATCAAAAGTTACGGACAATTTAGTGCGGACATCTCAAGTTGATCGGCGAGTTAAAATGATCATTCTAAACTAATCATTGGAACTCATTAAGTAAAGGCTTATAAATGAAGCATAATGATTGGCCTAATGCAGTTTGAAATAGATTGGATTTCTTGGATGCTTTTTTGTATCTATTTCTAACTCAAATTTTGTAAGAGTATAGAAAATTGAGCTAGCTCAATGTGGGCAATGGATTCGTGTCATTCAGAGCTCTAAATCAAAAGTTACGGACGATTTAGTGCGGACATGTCAAGTTGATCGGCATGTTAAAGTGATCATTCTAAACTGATTATTGGTCCTCATTGGGTAGAGGCTTATAAATGAAGCATAATGCATGGTATCACATAGTTATGGGTAGATTTGATTACTTGGAGGCTTTGTCGTATCTATTTCTATCTCAAATTTTGTCATAATATTGAAAATTTATCTAGTTTAACGTGGGCATTGGATTCGTGTCATTATGAGCTGTAAGTCAAAATTACCGACGATTTAGTGCCGACATGTCAAGTGGATCGGCCAGTTAATATGATTATTCTAAACTGATCATTGATATGCATTAGGTAAAGGCTTATAAAAAAGCATAATGCATGGCATCACGCAGTTTGGGATAGATTGGATTACTTGGACGCTTTGTCGTATCGAATTCTGCCTCAAAATTTTGGCACAATACAGAAAATTGAACTAGCTTAAAGTGGGTATTGGATTCGTGTCATTCTGAGCTATAAAACAAAGTTACGAATGATTTAGTGCAACCATGTCATGTGGATCGGCCAGTTTAAATGATCATTCTAAACTGATTATTGGTGCTCATTGAATAAAGGCTTATAGATAAAACATAATGTATATCATCACGCAATTCAGGATAGATTAGATTACTTGGACGCTTTGTCGTATCTATTTCTGCCTCAAATTTTGTCACAATATTGAAAATTAAGCTAGCTTAGCGTCGGTGTTAAATTCGTGTCATTGTGAACTCTAAATAAGAAGTTAAGGACGATTTACAGCGGATATGTCAAGTTGATTGGCCAGTTAAAATTTTCATTCAAAATTGATCGTTGGTGCTTATTCAGTAAAAACTAATAAACGAAGCATAATGCATGGCATCACGCAGTTTGGATAGATTGGATTACCTGGATGCTTTTTCGTCTCTATTTTTGTCTCAAATTTTTTCAAAATATAGAAAATATAGCTAGTTTAATGTGGACATTGGATTCGTGTCATTCCTAACTCTGAATCAAAAATTACAAACGATTTAGTGCGGACATGTCAAGTTGATCGGCCAGTTAAAGGGATCATTCTAATATGATCATTGGTGCTCATTGAGTAAAAGCTTATAAATGAAGCATAATTCATGTCATCACGCAGTTTGGCTTATATTTGATTACTTGGTCGCTTTTTTGTATATAGTTCCGTTTCAAATTTTGTCACAATATAGAAAATTGAACTAGATTAATGTGGGTATTGGATTCACGTCATTTTGAGCTATAAATAAAGAGTTATGGATGATTTAGTGCATACATGTCAAGTTGATCGGCCAGTTAAAATGATCATTTTAAACTGATCATTGGTGCTCATTGAGTTAAAACTTATAAAAGAAGAATACTGCATGGCATCAGGCGGTTTGGGATGGACTGGATTACTTGGACGCTTTTTCATATCTATTTCTTTCTAAAATTTTGTCACAATATAGAAAATTGAGCTAGTTTAACGTGGACATTGGATTCGTGTCATTATGAGCTCTAAATCAAAATTTACGTTCGATTTAGTGCGGACATGTCAAGCTGATCGGCCAGTTAAAGTGATCATTCTAAACTAATCATTGGTGCACATTGAGTAAAGGCTTATAAATGAAGCATAATGCATGGCATCACACATTTATGGATAGATTGGATTACTTGGACGCTTTGCTGTATCTAATTCTGTCTCAAATTTTGTTACACATTAGATAATTTAGCTAGCAACGTGGGTATTAGATTCATGTGTTTCTAACCTCTATTTCAAAGGTTACGGACGATTTAGTGTGGACATGTGAAGTTGATCGGCGAGTTAAAATGATCATTCTAACTTTATTATTGGTGCTCAGTAAGTAATAGATTGGATTTCTTGGACACTTTGTTGTATCTATTTCTAACTCAAATTTTGTAAGTGTATAGAAAATTGAGCTAGCTCAACGTGGGCAATGGATTCGTGTCATTCTGAGCTCTAAATCAAAAGAAACGGACCATTTAGTGGGGACATGTCAAGTTGATCGGCATGTTAAAGTGATCATTCCAAACTGACCATTGGTGCTCATTGAGTAAGGGCTTCTAAATGAAGCATAATGCATGGTATCACACAGTTATGGGTAGATTGGATTACTTGTACGTTTTGTCGTATTTATTTCTATCTCAAATTTTGTTACACTATAGAAAATTTAGCTAGCTTAACATGGGCATTGGATTCGTGTGTTTCTGAGCTCTAAATCAAAAACTACAGACGATTGGGTGTGGACATGTCAAGTTGATTGGCGAGTTAAAATGATCATTCTAAAATGATCATTGGTGCTCATTAAGTAAATGCTTATACATGAAACATAAAGCATGTCATCACTCAGTTTTGGATAGATTAGAGTACATGGATGCTTTGTCGTCTCTATTTCTATCTCAAAT
This sequence comes from Pugionium cornutum, assembly GCA_018901935.1. Taxonomy (NCBI): domain Eukaryota; kingdom Viridiplantae; phylum Streptophyta; class Magnoliopsida; order Brassicales; family Brassicaceae; genus Pugionium; species Pugionium cornutum. The sequence continues at coordinate 14,066,398 of JAENJI010000013.1, forward strand.
TTTGTTAAGATATATAAAATTAAGCTAGCTTAACGTGGGCATTGGATTCCTGCCATTCTGAGCTCTAGATCAAAAGTTATTGCCGATTTAGTGCGGACATGTCAATTTGATCGGCCAGTTAAAGTGATCATTCTAAACTAATCAATGGTGCTCCTTGAGTAAAGGCTTATAAATGAAGCATAATGTATAGCATCACACAGTTTTGATAGATTGGAGTACTTGGACACTTTGTCGTATCTATTTCTGTCTAAAATTTTGTTACACTATAGAAAATAGAGCTCGCTTAAGGTGGGCATTGGATTTGTGTTTTTCTGAGCTTCAAATCAAAAGTTACGGACGATTTACTGCAGACATGTCAAGTTGATCACGAATTAAAATGATCATTCTGAAATGATCATTGGTGCGGATTAAGTAAAGGCTTATAATTGAAGCATAAAGCATGACACCACGCAGCTTAGGATAGATTGGATTACTTGGACGCTTTGTCGTCTTTAATTTGGTCTTAAATTTTGTAAAAGTATAGAAAATTGAGCTAACTTAACGTGGGCAATGGATTCGTGTGTTTCCGAGCTCTAAACCAAAAGTTACGAATGATTTAGTGTGGACATGTCAAGGTGATCGATGAGTTAAAATCATCATTCTAAACTGATCATTGCTGCTCATAAAGTAAAGGCTTATAAATGAAGGATAATGCATGGCCTCATGAAGTTTGGGTTAGATTGGATTACTTGGACGTTTTGTCGTATCTATTTCTGTCTCAAATTTTGTAAAAGTATAGAAAATTGAGCTAGTTTAATGTGGGCATTGGATTTGTGTGTTTCCAAGCTCTAAATCAAAAGTTACGAACGACTTAGTGCGGACATGTTAAGTTGATCGGCCAGTTAATATGATCACTATAAACTGATCATTTGTGCTCATTGAGTAAAGGCTAATAAATGAAGCATAATGCATAGCATCACGCTTTGCTGTCTCTATTTGTGTCTCAACTTTTGTAAAAATACAGAAAATTGAGCTAGCTTAATGACGACATTGCATTCGTCTCATTCAAAGCTCTAAATCAAAAGTTACAGACGATTTATTACGGACATGTCATGTTGAGTGGCCAGTTAAAGTTATCATTCTAAACAGATCATTGGTGCTCATTAAGTAAGGGCTTATAAATGGAGCATAAATCATGACATCAAGTAGTTTGGATATATTGAATTACTTGGACGCTTTGTCGTCTCTATTTTTGTCTTAATTTTTTGTCAAAATATAGAAAATGGAGTTAGCTTGACGTGGGCATTGGATTCGTATAATTCTGATCTTTAAATCGAAAGTTACGGATGATTTAGTGTGGACATGTGAACCTGAGTGGCCAGTTAAAGTGATCATTCTAAACAGATCAGTGGTACTCTTTAGTAAAGCCTTATAAAAGTATAGAAAATTGAGCTAGCTGAATGTGGGCATTGGATTCGTGTGTTTCCAAGCTCTAAATCAAAAGTTACGAATGATTTAGTGTGGACATGTCAAGTTCATCGACGAGTTGAAATCATATAAATGAAGCATAATGCACAGCATCACGCTTTGCCGTCTCTATTTCTCTCTCAAATTTTGTAAAAATACAAAAAATTAAGCTAGCTTAACGAGGGCATTGCATTCGTCTCATTCAAAGCTCTAAATCAAAAGTTACAAACGATTTAGTGCGGACATGTCATGTTGAGTGGCCAGTTAAAGTAATTATTCTAAACAGATCATTGGTTCTCATTAAGTAGTGGCTTATAAATGAAGCATAAATCATGACATCAAGTAGTTTGGATATATTGGATTACTTGTTCGCTTTGTCATCTCTATTTTTGTCTCAATTTTTTTTTTCAAAATATAGAAAATTGAGCTAGCTTAACATGGGCACTGGATTCACGTAATCGGATCTTTAAATCAAAAGTTACGGATGATTTAGTGTGGACATGTGAAGTTGAGTGGCCAGTTAAAGTGATCATTCTAAGCAGATCAGTGGTACTCATTAAGTAAAGCCTTATAAATGAAGCATAGAGCATGGCAGCAAGTATATTGGATAGATTGGATTAGTTGGATGCTTCTTCATCTCTATTTCTAACTCAAATGTTTCAAAATATTAAAATTTGAGCTAGCTTAACGTGGACATTGGATTCGGGTCATTTTGAGCTCTAATTACGGACGATTAAGTGCGGACATGTCAAGTTGATCGGCTAGTTAAAGTGATCATTCTGATCCGATCATTGGTGCCATTGATTAAAGGTTTATAAATGAAGCATAATGCATGGCATCACGCAGTTTTGGTTATATTGGATTACTTGGACGCTTTGTCATATCTAGTTCTGTTTCAAATTTTAACACAATATAGAAAATTGAAATAGCTTAATGTGGGCATTGGATTCGGGTCATTCTGAGGTATAAATCAAACTTATGGATTATTTAGTGCAGACATGTCAAGTTGATCGGCCAGTTAAAATGATCATTCTAAGATGATCATTGGTGCTCATTAAGTAAAAGCTTATAAATGACGAATAATGTATGGCATCACGCAGTTTGAGATTGACTGGATTACTTGGAAGCTTTTTTGTATTTACTTTGGTCTCAAATTTTGTTACAATATAGAAGACTGAGCTAGCTTAACATCGGCATTAGATTTGTGTCATTCTGAGCTCGATATCAAAAGTTACGTACAATTTAGTGCGGACATGTCAAGTTGATCGGCCAGTTACAGTAATGATTCTAAACTGATCATTGGTGCTTATTGAGTAAAGGTTTATAAATGAAGAATAATGCATGGCATTATGCAGTTTGAGTTATATTGCATTTCCAGGACGCTTTGTCGTATCTAGTTCTATTTCAAATTTAGTCACAATATAGAAAATTGAACTAGCCTAATGTGGGCATTGGATCTGTGTCATTCTGAGCTATCAATCAAAAGTTATGGACGATTTAGTGCAGATATGTCAAGTTGATCGGTCAATTAAAATGATCATTATAAGCTGATCATTGGTGGTCATTAAGTAAAAGCTTATAAATGAAGAATAAAGCATGGCATCACGCAGTTTGGGATAGATGGGTTTACTTGGACGCTTTGTTGCCTTTATTCGTATCTCAAGTTTTGTTAAAATATAGAAAATTGAGTTAACCTAACGTGGGCATTAGATTCGTGTCATTCTGAGCTCTAAATCAAAAGTTATAGACAATATAGAGCGAACATGTCAAGTTGTTTGGCCACTTAAAGTGATCATTCTAAACTCATCTTGGTGCTCATTTAGTAAAGGCTTATAAATGCAGCATAATGCATGGCATCACATAGTTTTGGATAGTTTGGATTACTTGGACACTTTCTCGTATCTATATATGTCTCAAATTTTGTTGCACTATACAAAATTGAGTTAGCTTAACACGGGTATTGGATTCATGTGTTTCTGAGCTCTAAATCAAAAGTTACGGACGATTTGGTGTGGACATGTCAATTGATCGGACAGTTAAAGTGATCATTCTAAACTGATCATTGGTTCTCATTAAGTAATGGCTATAAATGAAGCATAAAGCTTGGCATCACGCAGTTTGGGTAGATTGGATTACTTGGTAGCCTTGTCGTCTCAATTTCTTTCTCAATTTTTGTCAAAACATAGAAAATTGAGCTAGCCTAATGTGGGCATTGGATTCATGTCATTCTGAGCTCTAAATCGAAAGTTATGGACGATTTAGTGCCAACATGTCAAGTGGATCGACCACTTAATATGATCATTCTAAACTGATTATTGGTGCTCATTGAATAAAGGCTTATAAATAAAGCATAATGCATAACATCACGCAATTCAGGATAGATTGGATTACTTGGACGCTTTGTCGTATCTATTTCTGCCTCAAATTTTGTCACAATATTGAAAATTGAGCTAGCTTAACGTGGGTATTGGATTCATGTCATTGTGAACTCTAAATCAAAAGTTACGGACGATTTAGTGTGGACATGTCAATTCGATTAGACAGTTAAGTGATAATTCTAAACTGATCATTGGTGCTCATTAAGTAAAGGCTTATAACTGAAGCATAAAGCGTTGTATCAAGCAGTTTGGATAGATTCGATTACTTGGATGCTTTGTCATCTCTATTTCAGTCCCAAATTTTGTCAAAATATAGAAAATTGAGCTAGGTTAACGTGGGCATTGGATTCGTGTCATTTTGAGTTCTAAATCAAAATTTAGAGACGATTTAGTGTGGACATGTCAAGTGGATCGACGAGTTAATATGGTTATTCAAAACTGATCATTGGTATTCATTGAGTAAATGCTAATAAATGAAGCATAATGCATGGCATCACGCGGTTTTGGATTGATTGGATTACTTGGACGCTTTATCGTATCTAGTTCTGTCTCAAATTTTGTCCAAATATAGAAATTTGAGCTAGCTTAACGTGGGCATTGGATTCGTGTCATTCTGAGCTCTAAATCAAAATTGACGGATGATTTAGTGCGGACATGTCAAGTGGATTGGCCAGTTAATATGATTATACTAAACTAATCGCGGGTACTCATTGAGTAAAGGCTTATAAATGAAGCATAATGCATGGCATCACGCAATTTGGGATAGATTGGATTACTTGAACGCTTTGTCATATCTAGTTTTGTCTAATATTTTGTCACAATATAAAAAAAAAATAACTAGCTTAACGTGGGCATTGGATTCGTGTCATTCTGATCTATAAATCAAAAGTTGCGGATGATTTAGTGCAGCCATGTCAAGTTGATCGACCCGTTAAAATGATAATTTAAAACTGGTCATTGGTGCTCATTGAGTAAAAGCTTATAAATGAAGAATAATGCAAGGCATCACGCAGCTTGGGATATATTGGATTACTTGGACGCTTTGTCGTATCTATTTATGTCTCAAATTTTGTCACAAAATAGTATATTGAGCTAGCTTACGTGGGCATTGGATTAGTGTCATTCTGAGCTCTAAATCAAAAGTTACGGATGATTTAGTGCGCACATGTCAAGTTTAACAACGAGTTAAAATGATCATCTTTAACAAATCATTGGTGCTTATTGATTAAAAGCTTACAAATGAAGCATAATGCATTACACCACACAGTTTGGGATAGATTGGATTAGTTGGAGGCTTTATCGTCTATATTTTGGTCTATAACTTTGTAAAAATATAGAAAATTGACCTAGTTTAATGTGTGTTTGGATTCGTGTCATTATGAGCGCTAAATCAAAAGTTACAGACGATTTATTGCAGGGATGTCAAGTTGATC
>JAENJI010000013.1:14072083-14235123 GCA_018901935.1 Pugionium cornutum
AAAAAGGACCTATTCCTAAAATGTTCTTGACTCAAAATGTAAAGCAACTAGATCCTACCCTGCAAAACAGAAAGAGGCATATTTTCGAATGTAAACTTACCTTAACTCACCTCACGGCCAAGAAATGGAAGGTGGCCGTCCTTGTGGCATGCACGCGCCTTGCTCCTAGTCTTCGACTTGGAGTAGGGTTAAATATCTTTGGGCCCTGACCTTTCTTGCCACTAAAGCCCAAGTCTCTGATGTTCCTTGTGTTGTTGAGAAGCCATTGGACTCTAATTTGCTCTTCTGGCCCATTGTCCTTAGCTGCTCTTCCTCTAGAAGCTTGTCGACCCATAAGCTGTACATCTAAGTCGGACTTGTAATCTGTTTGAAGTTCTAGAAGCCCGGCGGAATGGACACTGGCCGGAATGACCAAAATCCCTACATCGTGTAAACTGAGGTCTAATTTTTTATATTTTGACAAAGTTATAGGCAGAAATAGAGACAACAAAGCCTCCAACTAATCCAATCTATCCCAAACTGTGTGGTGTCATGCAGTATGCTTCATTTGTAAGCTTTTAATCAATGAGCACAACCGATCAGTTAAAAATGATCATTTTAACTCGCTGATGAACTTGAGATGTGCGCACTAACTCATCCATAACTTTTAATTTAGAGCTACGAATGACACGAATCCAATGTCCACGTTAATCTACCTCCATTTTGCATATTGTAACTAAATTTGAGACAGAAATACATATGACAAATAGTCCAAGTAATCCAATCTATTCCAAATTCCGTGATGCCATGCATTATGCTTCATTTATAAGCCTTTACTTAATGAGCATCAATGATCAGTTTAGAATGATCACTCTAACTGGCCGATCAGCTTGACATGTCCGCATTAAATCGTGTGTAACTTTTAATTTAGAGCTCAAAATGACACAAATCCAATGCCCACATAAAGCTTGTACAATTTTTTATATAGAGACAAAATTTAAGACAATAATAGAGACGAAAAAGAGTTTAAGTAATCCAATTTATCCAAAACTGCGTGATGCTCTGCATTTTGCATCATTTATAAGATTTTACTCAATGAGCACCAATGATCAGTTTGTAATGATCATTTTAACTGGCCAATCACCTTGACATATTTGCACGAAATCATCCATAACTTTTGATTTAGAGCTCATAATGACACGAATCCAATGCCCACGTTAATCTAGCTCAATTTTGAATATTTCGACAAACTTATAGACGTAAATAGATACAACAAAGAATTCAAGTAATCCAATATATCCCAAATTCAATGATGCATTGCATTATGCTTCATTTACAAGATTTTAATCAATGATAACCAATGATCAGTTAAGAATGATCACTTTAATTGACCGATCAACTTGACATTTACGCACTAAATCGTCCGTAACTTTTGATTTAGAGCTTTCAATGACACGAATCCAAGGACCACGTGAAACAAGCTCAGTTTTCTATATTGTGAAAAAATTTGAGATAGCAATAGATACAACAAAGCGTCCAAGCAATCCAATCTATCCCAAATTGCGTGATGCTCTACATTATCCTTCATTTATAAGCAATTGCTCAATAAGCACCAATGACCAGTTTAGAATGATCATTTTAGAATGATCATTTTAACTGGCCGATCAACTTGACTTGTATGCACTAAATCATCTATAACTTTTGATTTCTAGCTCATAAAGACACAAATCCAATGCCAACGTTAAGCTAGCTCAATTTGCTATATTGTGAAAAACATTAGGACAAAAATAGATATGACAATGCATCCAAGTAATCCAATCTATCCCAAACTGTGCGTTGCCATGCATTATGCTTCATTTATAAGCCTTTACTCAATGAGCACCAATGATTGGAAGAATGATAATTTTAACTGGCCGATCAACTTGACATGTACACACTAAATCGTCCGTAACTTTTGATTTAAAGCTTATAATGACACGTATCCAATGCCAACTTAAAGCTAGTTCAATTTTTTATATAGAGAGAAAATTAGAGATAGAAATAGATAAGACAAACCATCTAAGTAATACAATCTATCCAGAACTGTGTGATGCCCTGCATTTTACATCATTTACAACCCTTTACTCAATGAACACCAATGATCAGTTTAGAATGATCATTTTAATTGGCCGATCAACTTGACATGTTCGCACTAAATCGTGTGTAACTCTTGATTTAGAGCTCAGAATGGCACGAATCCAATGCCCATGTTAAGCTAGTTCAATTTTGTATATTGTGACTACATTTCATACAGAAACTTATACGACAAAGCGTCCAAGTAATCCAATCTATCCTGAAGTTCGTGATGTCATGTATTATGCTTCATTTATAAGCATTTACTTAATGAGCACCAATGATCAGTTTAGAATGATCACTTTAACTGACCGATCATTTTTACATCTCTACACTAAATTTTCTGTAACTTTTGATTTAGAGCTCAGAATAACATGCATCCATAGCCCCCGTTAAGCTAGGCAAATTTTCTATACTTTGACACAATTATAGACAGATATACAGACGAAAAAGCGTCTAAGTAATCCAATCTATCCCAATTTGCGTGATGACATGCATTATGCTTCATTTGTAAGCTTTTAATCAATGAGCACCAATGAACGGTTAAGAATGATCATTTTAAGTCGCCGAAAAACGTGATATGGCTGCACTAAGTCATTTGTAACTTTTGATTTGGAGCTCTGAATGACTTGAATCCAATGCCCACGTTAAGGTAGGTCAATGATATATTGTGACTAAATTTGAGACAAAAACAGATACGACAAAGCGTCCACGTAAACAAATCTATCTCGAACTGCGTGATACGATGCATTATGCTTCATTTATATGCCTTTACTCAATGAGCACCAATGATCAGTTTAGAATGATCAGTTTAACTGATCAACTTGACATTTCTGCACTAAATCATCCGTAACTTTGGATTTAAAGCTCATAAAGACACGAATCCAATACCCACGTTAAGCTAGCTAAAATTTTTATATTGTGACAAAATTTGAGACAAAAATAGATACGACAAAGTTTCAAAGTAATCCAATCTATCCCAAACTGAGTGATGCCATGCATTATGCTTCATTTATATGCATTTATTCAATGAGCCCCAATGATCAAAAGAATGATCATTTTAACTGGCCGATCAAGTTGACATGTCCGCATTAAATCTTCCGTAACTTTTGATTTAGAGCTTAGAATTACACAAATCCAATACCCATGTAAAGCTAGTTCAATTTTTTATATCGAGACAAAATTTGAGACAAAAAATAGATATGCCAAAGCGTCCAAGTAATCCAGTCTATCCAAAACTCTGTGATACCATGCATAATGATTTATTTACAAACCTTTATTTAATGGGCACCAATGACCAGTTTAGAATGATCACTTTAAATGGCCGATCAACTTGAGATGTCTGCACTAAATCGTCCGTAACTTTTGATTTATAGTTCAAAATGACACGAATCCAATGCAACCGTTAAGCTAGCTCAATTTTCTATATTTTGACAATATTATAAACAGAAATAAAGATGGCAAAGAGTCCAAGTAATCCAATTTATCCCAAACTACATGATGCCTTGCATTGTGCTTCATTTGTAAGCTTTTAATCAAAGAGCACCAATGATCAGTTAAGAATTATCATTTTAACTGGCCGATCAACTTGACATCTCTGCACTAAATCATCCGTAATTTTTGATTTAAAGCTCAGAATGACACGATTCCAATGCCCACGTAAAGGTAGTTCAATTTTTTATATTGAGAAATAATTTAAAACTGAAATCGGTATGAGAAAGCGTCTAAGTAATACAATCTATCCAAAACTGCATGATGCTCTGCATTATGCATCATTTATAAGCCTTTACTCCATGAGCACCAATGATAAGTTAAGAATGATCATTTTAACTGGACGATCAACTTGACATGGCCGCACTAAATTGTCTATAACTGTTTATTTGGAGCTCAGAATGACACAAATCCAATGCCCACGTAAAGGTAGTTCAATTTTTTATATAGAGACAAAATTTAAAAGTTAAATAGATACGACAAAGCATCTAAGTAATCCAACCTATCCATAACTGTGTGATACTCTGCATGATGCATCATTTATAAGGCTTTACTCCATGAGCACCAACGATAAGTTTGGAATGATCATTTTAACTGGACGATCAACTAGACATGGAGGTACTAAATCGTCTTTAACTCTTGATAAAGGGATCAGAATGACACGAATCCAATGCCCATGTTAAGCTAGCACAATTTTGTATATTGTGACAAAATTTGAGACAGAAATAGATACGAAAAAGTGTTCAAGTAATCCAATCTATCCCAAACTGCGTGAAGCTCAGCAATATGCTTCATTTATTAGCCTTTACTGAATAAGCACTAATGATCACTTTAGAATGATCATTTTAACTGGCCGATCAACTTGACATGTCTGCACTAGATCATCCATAACATTTGATTTATAGCTCATAACGACACGAATCCAATGCCCATGTTACGCTAGATTAATTTACTATATTGTGACAAATTCAAGACAAAAATAGATATGAAAAAGCATCCAAATAATCCAATCTATCCCAAACTGCATGATGCCATGCATTATGCTTCATTTGTATGCCTTTACTCAATGAGCACCAATGATAGGAAGAATGATCATTTTAAATGGCCGATTAACTTGACATGTCAACATTAAATCGTCCGGAACATTTTATTTAGAGGTTAGAATGAATGACACGAATCCAATACCCACGTTAAGCTAGCTCAATTTTCTATAATTTAACAATATTATAGATAGAAATAGATACAACAAAGCGTCCAAGTAATCCAACATATCCCAAACTGCCTGATGCTCTACATTATACTTCATTTATAAGCCTTTACTCAATAGGCACCAATGATCAGTTTAGAATGATCATTTTAACTATCCGATCAATTTGACATGTCAGCACTAAATCATTCATAACTTTTGATTTATAGCTCATAATGACATGAATCCAATAGCCACGTTAAGCTAGTTCACTTTGCTATATTTTGACAAAATTGTGGACAGAAATAGAGACGACAAAATTGCTATATAAATGATGATCTACATTTTGCATCATTTATAAGCCTTTACTCAATGAGCACCAATGATTAGTTAAGAATGATCATTTTAACTGGCCGATCAATTTGACATGTCCACACTAAATCGACTGTAACTTTTGATTTAGAGCTCCAAACGACACGAATCCAATGCCCACGTTAAGCTAGCTCAATTTTCTATATTGTGACAATATTTAATACAAAAATAAATACGAAAAAGAGTCCAAGTAATCTAATCTATCCCGAGTTGCGTGATGCTCTGCATTATGCTTCATTTATAAGCATTTACTTAATGAGCACCAATGATTACTTTAGAATGATCACTTTAACTGGCCGATCAACTTGACATTTCCGCACTAAATCACCTGTAACATTTGATTTAGAGCTCAGAATGACACGAATCCAAAGCCCACATTAAGTTAGGTTAATTTTCTATATCTTGACAAAATTATAGATAGAAATAGAGACGACAAAGCATCCAAGTATTCCAATCTACCCCAAACTGCATGATGTCATGCAATATGCTTCATTTGTAAGCTTTTAATCAATGAACACCAATGATCAGTTGCGAATGATCATTTTAACTCGCCGATAAACTTGACATGTCCGCACTAAATCATATGTAACTTTTGATTTAGTGCTCTGAATGACGCGAAACCAATGCCCATGTTAAGCTAGCTCAATTTTGTATATTGTGACTAAATTTAAGACAGAAATAGAAACGACAAAGCGTTCAAGTAATCCAATCTGTTCCAAACTGTGTCATGTCGTGCATTATGTTTCATTTATAAGCCATTACTTAACGAGCACCAATAATCAGTTTAGAAGGATCACTTTAACTGACCGATAAACTTAACATGTCTGCATTAAATCATGCGTAAATTTTGATTTAGAGCTCATAATGACACGAATCCAATGCCCACGTAAAGCTAGTTCAATTTTTGATATTGAGACAAAATTTGAGATAGAAATAGATACGACAAAGTGTCTAAGTAATCCGATCTATGAAAATCCGTGTGATGCTCTGCATTTTGCATCATTAATAAACCTTTACTCAAAGCGTACCAATGATCAGTTTACGATGATCATTTTAACTGGCCGATAAACTTGACATGTTCGAACTAAATTATCCATGACTTTTGATTTATAGTTCATAATGACGCGAATCCAATCTGCACGTTAAAATAGCTCGATTTTCTATATTGGGACAAAATTTGAGACAGAAATAGTTACGACAAAGCATCCAGGTCATCAAATCTATCCCAAACTTCGTGATGTCATGCATTATGCTTCATTTATAAGCCTTTACTCAATGAGCACCAATGATAAGTTAAGAATGATCATTTTATCTGGCAGATCAACATGACATGTCTGCACTAAAGCATCCAAATTTTTTGATTTATAGCTCATAATGACACGAATCCAATGCCCACGTTAAGATAGCTCAATTTTCTATATTGTGACAAAATTAAAGACAAATATAGATACGACCAAGCATCCAAGTAATCCAATGTATCCCAAAATACATGATGCCATGCATTATGCTTAATTGATAAGCTTTTACTCAATGAGCATCAATGATAAGTTAAGAATGATCATTTTAACAGCCAAGTTAAGGTAGCTCAATTTTTTATATTGTGAAAAACTTTGAGATAGAAATAGATATGGGAAAGAGTCCAAGTAATCAAATCTATCCCAAACTGCGTGATACCATGCATTATGCTTCATTTATAAGTCTTTACTCATTGAACACCAATGATCAGTTAAAAACGATAATTTTATCAAGCCTATCAACTTGACATGTCCGCACTAAATCGTCAGTAACTTTTGATTTGGGGTTCAGAATTATATGAATCCAATGCCCACGTTAAGCTAGCTCAATTTTCTATGTAGAAACAAAATTTGAGACCGAAATAGATACGAAAAATTTTCTAAGTAATCCAATCTATCCAAAACTTTATAAATCTTTTCTAAATGAGCACCAATGATCAGTTTAGAATGATCATTTGAACTACCCGATCAACTTGAAATTTTTGCAGTAAATCGTCTGTAACTCTTGATTTAAAGCTCAGAATGACATGAATCCAACGCCCACATTAAGCTACCTCAAATTTGTATATTGTGCTAAAATTTGAGACATATATAGATACGACAAAGCGTCCAAGTAATCCAATCTATCCTGAACTATGTGATGCCATGCATTATGCTTCATTTATAAGGCTTTATTTAATGAACACCAATGATCAGTTTAGAATGATAACTTTAACTGGCCGATCAACTTGACATCTTCGCAATAAATTGTCCGTAACTTTGGATTTAGTGCTCAGAATGACACGAATCCAATGCCCACATTTAGCTAGCTCTATTTTCTATATTTTGTCAAAATAATGGCAGAAATAGAGACGAAAAAGCGTACAAGTAATCCAATCTATCCCAAACTGCGTGATGCCATGCATTATGCTTCATTTGTAAGCTTTTAATCAATGAACGCCAATGATTCGTTAAGAATGATCATTTTAACTGGCCGATCAACTTGATATGTCTACACTAAATCGACCATAACTTTTGATTTAGAGCTCCAAATGACACGAATCCAATGCCCACGTTAAGCTACCTCAATTTCCTATATATAAACAAATTTTGAGACAGAAATAGATATGACAAAGTGTCTAAGTAATCCATTCTATCCAAAAATTTATAAACCTTTTCTCAATAAGCACCAATGATCAGTTTAGAATGATCATTTTAAATAGCCGATCAACTTGAAAATTCCGCACTAAATCGTCTGTAACTCTTGATTTAAAGCTCAGAATGACATGAATCTAATGCACATGTTAAGCGACCTAAAATTTGTATATTGTGCTAAAATTTAAGACAGAAATAGATACGACAAAGCATCCAAGCAATCCAATCTATCCTAAACTGTGTGATGTCATGCATTATGCTTCATTTATAAGCCTTTATTTAATGAACACCAGTGATCAGTTTAGAATGATCACTTTTACTGGCCGGCCAACTTGCCATCTTCGCAATAAATTGTCTATAACTTTTGATTTAGAGCTCAGAATGATACGAATCCAATGCGCACGTTAATCTAGCTCTATGTTCTATATTTTGACAAAATTATGGACAGAAATAGAGATGACAAAGCGTACAAATGATCCAATCAATCCCAAACTGCATGATGTCATGCATTATGCTTCATTTCTAAGCTTTTAATCAATTGGCACCAATGATTAGTTAAGAATGATCATTTTAGCCGGCCGATCAACTTGACATGTCCACACTAAATCGACCATAACTTTTGATTTAGAGCTCCAAATGACACGATTCCAATGCCCACGTTAAGCTAGCTCAATTTTCTATATTGTGACAATATTTAAGACAAAAACAAATACGAAAAGCGTCCAAGTAATCCAATCTATCCCGAGCTGCGTGATGCTCTGCATTATGATTCATTTATAAGCCTTTACTCAATGAGCTCCAATTATCAGTTAAGAATGATCATTTTAACGGGCTGATCAACTTGACATTTCCACACTAAATCATTCGTAACTTTTGATTTACAGCTCATAATGACTCAAATCCAATGCCCACGTTAAACTAGTTCAATTTTCTATATTGTGATAAAATTTAAGATAGAACTAGAAACGACAAAGCGTCTGAGTATCCAGTCTATCCCAAACAGCATAATGCCATGCATTATGTTTCATTTATAAGCCTTTACTCAATTAGCACCAATCATCAGTTTAGAACAATCATATAATTAGTCGATCAACTTGACATGTCCACACTAAATCATCCATAACTTTTGATTTATAGCTCAGAATGACACAAATCCAACGCCCACGTTAAGCTAGTTCAATTTTCTATATTTTGACAAAATTTGGGACACAATTTGATATGACAAGGCGTCCAAGTAACACAATCTATCTCAGGCTGCGTGAATCCATCCATTATTCTTCATTTATAAGATTTTACTCAATAAGCACCAATGATCAATTTAGAATGATAATATTAACTGGTAGATCTACTTGACATGTTTGCGCTAATTCGTCCGTAACTTTTTGTTTATAGCTCAGAATGACACGAATCCAATGCCCATGTTAAGCCAGTTCAATATTTTAAATTGTGACAAAATTTGAGATAGAAATAGAAATGGCAAAGCATCCAAGTAATCTAATATATCCCAAACTGCATGATTTCATGCATTATTGTTCATTTATAAGCTTTTACTGATTGAGAACCAATGATCAGTTTAGAATGATCATTTTAATTGGCTGATTAACTTGACATGTCCACAGTAAATTGTCCGTAAATTATGAATTAGAGCTCAGAATGGCACGAATCCAATGCCCACGTTAAGCTACCTCAATTTTCTATATTGCTAAAAAATTTGGGACAGAAATAGATACGACAAGGAATCCAAGTAATCCAGCCAATCCCAAACTGCGGAATCCATGCATTATGCTTCATTAATAAGATTTTACTCAATGAGCACCAATGATCAGTTTAGAATGATCACTTTAACTGGCCGATCAACTTGAAATGTAAGCACTAAATCTTCTGTAATTTTTTATTTAGAGCTTAGAATTACATGAATCCAATGTCCAAGTTAAGCTAGTTTAATTTTCTATATTGTGATAAAATTTTAGGCAAAACTAGATACGAGAACGCGTCCAATTAATCCAACCTCTCCCAAACTGCGTGATGCCAGGCATTATTCATCATTCATAACCTTTTATTCAATGAGCACCAATGATCAGTTTAGAATTATCATTTTAACTTGCCTATCAACTTGACATGTCTACAATAAATCGTTTGTATCTTTCAATTTATAGCACATAATGACACGAATCCAATGCCCACGTTAAGCTAGTTCAATTTTCTATATTGTGACAAAATTTGAGACAAAAATAGATAGGACAAATTGTCCAAGTAATCCAATCTATGCCTAACTGCGTGATGCCATGCATTATTCTTGATTTATATGCTTTTACTCAATGAGCACCAATGATCAGTTTAGAATGATAATTTTAACTCGATTATCAGCTTGACATATATGCACTAAATTGTCCATAACTTTTGATTTTCTAGTCAAACTAATATGAATCCAATGCCCACGTTAACAAAGTGTAATTTTTTATATTGTGACAAAATTTGAGACAAAACTAGATATGAAAAAGAGTCCATGTAATCCAATCTATCCCAAAATACGTGATGCCAAGCATTATGCTTCATTTATAAGCTTTTACTCAATGAGCACCAATGATTTGTTTAGAATAATTATATTAACTGGCCAATAATCTTGACATGTCCGCACTAAATCGTATATACGTTTTGATTTTGAACTCAGAATGACACGAATCCAATGTCCACGTTGATCTAACTCAATTTTCTGTATGGTAAAAGAATTTGAGACAGAACCCAATACGACAAAGCGTTCAACTAATCCAATCTATCCCAAACTATGTGATGCCATGCATTATGCTTCCTTTATAAGCCTTTACTCAATGAGCACCAACGATCAGTTTAGAATAATCATATTAACTAGCCAAACAACTTGACATGTCTGCACTAAATCGTTCGTAAATTTTGATTTAGAGCTCAGAATGATACGAATCCAATGCCCACATTAAGCTAGCTAATTTTTCTATATTGTGAAAAAATTTGAAAGCAAAATTGACACGACAAAGTGTCCAAGTAATACAATCTATGCAAAACTGCGTGAATCCATGCATTATGTTTCATTTATAAGCCTTTACTCAATGAGCACCAATTATCAGTTTAGAATAATCATAGTAACTGCCCGATCAACTTGACATGCCTACAGTAAATTGTCCATAACTGTTGATTTAGAGCTCTGAATGACACGAATCCAATTTCCACGTTAAACTAGCTCAATTTTCAATATTGTGGCACCTTTTGAGACTCAAATAGATACGAAAAAGTGTCCAAGTAATCAATTCTATCCAAAACAACATTATGTGATGCATTATGCTTCTTTTATAATCTTTAACTCAATGAGCACTAATGATCAGTTTAGAATGATCATATTAACGGCTGATCAACTTGACATGTCCCTACTAAATCGTCTGTAACTTCTAATTTAGAGCTCAGAATAACACGAATCCAATGCTTATGTTAAACTAGCTCAGTTGATTATATTTTAACAAAATTTTAGACAGAAATGGTGACGACAAAGCGTCCAAGTAAACTAATGCTCATGTCATGCATTATGCTTCATTTATAAGCCTTAACTCAATGAGCACCAATGATCAGTTATGTATGATCATTTTAGCTGGCCGACCAATTGGACATTTTTGAGTTATAGGTCAAAATGACACGAGTCCAATGCCCATATTAAGCTAGTTCAATTTTCTATACTGAGACAAAATTTGAGACAGATATAGATACAACAAAGCATCCAAGTTATCCAAGCTATCCAAAAATGTGTGATGTCATCATTACGCTTCATTTATAAGAATTTACTTAATGAGCACCAATGATCAGTTTACAATGATCATATTAACTGGCCGTTCAACTTGACATATTTGCACTAAATCGTCTGTAACTATTGATTTAGAGCTCAGAATGACAATAATCCAATTCCCACGTTAAGCTAGCTCAATATACTATTTTATGACAAAATTTGAGACATAAATAGATACGACGAAGTGTCCAAGTAATCCAATATATCCCAAGCTGCGTGATGCCTTGCATTATTCTTCATTTATAAGCTTTTACTCAATGAGCACCAATGACCAGTTTTAAATTATCATTTTAACGGGTCGATCAACTTGACATGGCTGCACTAAATCATCTGTAACTTTTGATTTATAGATCAGAATGACACAAATCCAATGCCCACGTTAAGCTAGTTATTTTTTTTATATTGTGACAAAATATTAGACAAAACTAGATATGACAAAGCATTCAAGTAATCCAATCTATCCCAAATTGCGTGATGCCATGCATTATGCTTCATTTATAAGCCTTTACTCAATGAGTACCCGCGATTAGTTTAGTATAATCATATTAACTGGCCAATCCACTTGACATGTCCGCACTAAATCATCCGTCAATTTTGATTTAGAGCTCAGAATGACACGAATCCAATGCCCACGTTAAGCTAGCTCAAATTTCTATATTTGGACAAAATTTGAGACAGAACTAGATACGATAAAGCGTCCAAGTAATCCAATCAATCCAAAACCGCGTGATGCCATGCATTATGCTTCATTTATTAGCATTTACTCAATGAATACCAATGATCAGTTTTGAATAACCATATTAACTCGTCGATCCACTTGACATGTCCACACTAAATCGTCTCTAAATTTTGATTTAGAACTCAAAATGACACGAATCCAATGCCCACGTTAACCTAGCTCAATTTTCTATATTTTGACAAAATTTGGGACTGAAATAGAGATGACAAAGCATCCAAGTAATCGAATCTATCCAAACTGCTTGATACAACGCTTTATGCTTCAGTTATAAGCCTTTACTTAATGAGCACCAATGATCAGTTTAGAATTATCACTTAACTGTCTAATCGAATTGACATGTCCACACTAAATCGTCCGTAACTTTTGATTTAGAGTTCACAATGACATGAATCCAATACCCACGTTAAGCTAGCTCAATTTTCAATATTGTGACAAAATTTGAGGCAGAAATAGATACGACAAAGCATCCAAGTAATCCAATCTATCCTGAATTGCGTGATGTTATGCATTATGCTTTATTTATAAGCCTTTATTCAATGAGCACCAATAATCAGTTTAGAATGATCATATTAAGTGGTCGATCCACTTGACATGTTGGCACTAAATCGTCCATAACTTTTGATTTAGAGCTCAGAATGACATGAATCCAATGCCCACATTAGGCTAGCTCAATTTTCTATGTTTTGACAAAAATTGAGAAAGAAATTGAGACGACAAGGCTACCAAGTAATCCAATCTACCCAAACTGCGTGATGCCAAGCTTTATGCTTCATTTATAGCCATTACTTAATGAGAACCAATGATCAGTTTAGAATGATCACTTTAACTGTCCGATCAATTGACATGTCCACACCAAATCGTCCGTAACTTTTGATTTAGAGCTCAGAAACACATGAATCCAATACCCGTGTTAAGCTAACTCAATTTTGTATAGTGCAACAAAATTTGAGACATATATAGATACGAGAAAGTGTCCAAGTAATCCAAACTATCCAAAACTATGTGATGCCATGCATTATGCTGCATTTATAAGCCTTTACTAAATGAGCACCAAGATGAGTTTAGAATGATCACTTTAAGTGGCCAAACAACTTGACATGTTCGCTCTATATTGTCTATAACTTTTGATTTAGAGCTCAGAATGACACGAATCTAATGCCCACGTTAGGTTAACTCAATTTTCTATATTTTAACAAAACTTGAGATACGAATAAAGGCAACAAAGCGTCCAAGTAAACCCATCTATCCCAAACTGCGTGATGCCATGCTTTATTCTTCATTTATAAGCTTTTACTTAATGACCACCAATGATCAGCTTATAATGATCATTTTAATTGACCGATCAACTTGACATATCTGCACTAAATCGTCCATAACTTTTGATTGATAGCTCAGAATGACACAGATCCAATGCCCACATTAGGCTAGTTCAATTTTCTATATTGTGACTAAATTTGAAATAGAACTAGATACGACAAAGCGTCCTGGAAATGCAATATAACTCAAACTGCATAATGCCATGCATTATTCTTCATTTATAAACCTTTACTCAATAAGCACCAATGATCAGTTTAGAATCATTACTGTAACTGGCCGATCAACTTGACATGTCCGCACTAAATTGTACGTAACTTTTGATATCGAGCTCAGAATGACACAAATCTAATGCCGATGTTAAGCTAGCTCAGTCTTCTATATTGTAACAAAATTTGAGACCAAAGTAAATACAAAAAAGCTTCCAAGTAATCCAGTCAATCTCAAACTGCGTGATGCCATACATTATTCGTCATTTATAAGCTTTTACTTAATGAGCACCAATGATCATCTTAGAATGATCATTTTAACTGGCCGATCAACTTGACATGTCTGCACTAAATAATCCATAAGTTTGATTTATACCTCAGAATGACCCGAATCCAATGCCCACATTAAGCTATTTCAATTTTCTATATTGTGTTAAAATTTGAAACAGAACTAGATATGACAAAGCGTCCAAGTAATCCAATATAACCAAAACTGCGTGATGTCATGCATTATGCTTCATTTATAAACCTTTAATCAATGGCACCAATGATCGGATCAGAATGATCACTTTAACTAGCCGATCAACTTGACATGTCCGCACTTAATCGTCCGTAATTAGAGCTCAAAATGACCCGAATCCAATGTCCACGTTAAGCTAGCTCAAATTTTAATATTTTGAAACATTTGAGTTAGAAATAGAGATGAAGAAGCATCCAACTAATCCAATCTATCCAATATACTTGCTGCCATGCTCTATGCTTCATTTATAAGGCTTTACTTAATGAGTACCACTGATCTGCTTAGAATGATCACTTTAACTGGCCACTCAACTTCACATGTCCACACTAAATCATCCGTAACTTTTGATTTAAAGATCCGATTACGTGAATCCAGTGCCCATGTTAAGCTAGCTCAATTTTCTATATTTTGAAAAAAAAAATTGAGACAAAAATAGAGATGACAAAGCGAACAAGTAATCCAATATATCCAAACTACTTGATGTCATGATTTATGCTTCATTTATAAGCCACTACTTAATGAGAACCAATGATCTGTTTAGAATAATAACTTTAACTGGCCACTCAACATGACATGTTCGCACTAAATCGTTTGTAACTTTTGATTTAGAGCTTTGAATGAGACGAATGCAATGCCCTCGTTAAGCTAGCTTAATTTTTTGTATTTTTACAAAATTTGAGAGAGAAATAGAGACGGCAAAGCGTGATGCTGTGCATTATGCTTCATTTATAAGCTTTTACTGAATGAGCACCAATGATCAGTTTATAATGATCATATTAACTGGCCGATCAACTTAACATGTCCGCACTAAATCGTTCGTAACTTTTGATTTAGAGCTCGGAAACACAAAAATCCAATGCCCACGTTAAACTAGCTCAATTTTCTATACTTTTACAAAATTTGAGACAGACATAGATACGACAAAGCGTTCAAGTAATCCAATCTATCCCAAACTGCATGAGGCCATGCATTATGCTTCATTTATAAGCCTTTACTTTATGAGCAGCAATGATCAGTTTAGAATGATGATTTCAACTCGTCGATGAACTTGACATGTCCACACTAAATCATTCGTAACTTTTGATTTAGAGCTTGGAAACACACGAATCCAATGCCCACATTCAGCTAGCTCAATTTTCTATACTTTTATAAGGCTTTACTAAAGAGTACCACTGATCTGTTTAGAATGATCACTTTAACTGGCCACTCAGGTTCACATGTCCACACTAAATCATCCGTAACTTTCGATTTAAAGATCAGAATTATACGAATCCAATGCCCACGTCAAGCTAACTCCATTTTCTATATTTTGACAAAAAATTAAGACAAAAATAGAGACGACAAAGCGTCCAAGTAATTCAATATATCCAAACTACTTGATGTCATGATTTATGCTCCATTTATAAGCCCTTACTTAATGAGCACCAATGATCTGTTTAGAATGATAACTTTAACTGGCCACTCAACATGAAATGTCCGTAATAAATCGTCCGTAACTTTTGATTTAGAGCTTTGAATGAGACGAATGCAATGTCGTCATTAAGCTAGCTCAATTTTCTGTATTTTTACAAAAGTTGAGACACAAATAGAGACAGCAAAGCGTGATGCTATGCATTATGCTTCATTTATTAGCCTTTACTCAATGAGCACAAATGATCAGTTTATAGTGATCATATTAACTGGCCGATCAACTTAACATGTCCGCACTAAGTCGTTCGTAACTTTTGATTTAGAGCTTGGAAACACACAAATCCAATGCCCACATTAAACTAGCTCAATTTTCTATACTTTTACAAAATTTGAGACAGAAATAGATACGACAAAACGTCCAAGTAATCCAATCTAACCCAAACTTCATGAGGCCATGCATTATCCTTCATTTATAAGCCTTTACTTTATGAGCAGCAATGATCAGTTTAGAATGATGATTTTAACTCATCGATCACCTTGACATGTCCACACTAAATCATTCGTAACTTTTGGTTTAGAGCTCGGAAACACACGAATCCATTGCCCACGTTAAGTTAGCTCAATTTGACATGTCCACACTAAATCATTCGTAACTTTTGGTTTACAAACACACGAATCCATTGCCCACGTTAAGTTAGCTCAATTTTCTATTACAAGACCAAATTAAAGACGACAAAGCGTCCAAGTAATCCAATCTATCCTAAGCTGCGTGGTGTCATGCTTTATGCTTCAATTATAAGCCTTTACTTAATCCGCACCAATGATCATTTCAGAATGATCATTTTAATTCGTGATCAACTTGACATGTCTGCAGTAAATCGTCCGTAACTTTTGATTTGAAGCTCAGAAAAACACAAATCCAATGCCCACCTTAAGCGAGCTCTATTTTCTATAGTGTAACAAAATTTTAGACAGAAATAGATACGACAAAGTGTCCAAGTACTCCAATCTATCAAAACTGTGTGATGCTATACATTATGCTTCATTTATAAGCCTTTACTCAAGGAGCACCATTGATTAGTTTAGAATGATCACTTTAACTGGCCGATCAAATTGACATGTCCGCACTAAATCGGCAATAACTTTTGATCTAGAGCTCAGAATGGCAGGAATCCAATGCCCACGTTAAGCTAGCTTAATTTTATATATCTTAACAAAATTTGAGATAGAAATAGAGACGACAAAGCATCCATGTACTCTAATCTATCCAAAACTGAGTGATGACATGCTTTATGTTTCATGTATAAGCATTTACTTAATGAGCACCAATGATCATTTTAGAATGATCATTTTAACTCGCCAATCAACTTGACATGTCCACACCCAATCGTCTGTAGTTTTTGATTTAGAGCTCAGAAACACACGAATCCAATGCCCATGTTAAGCTAGCTAAATTTTCTATAGTGTAACAAAATTTGAGATAGAAATAAATACGACAAAACGTACAAGTAATCCAATCTACCCATAACTGTGTGATACCATGCATTATGCTTCATTTAGAAGCCCTTACTCAATGAGCACCAATGGTCAGTTTGGAATGATCACTTTAACATGCCGATCAACTTGACATGTCCCCACTAAATGGTCCGTTTCTTTTGATTTAGAGCTCAGAATGACACGAATCCATTGCCCACGTTGAGCTAGCTCAATTTTCTATACACTTACAAAATTTGAGTTAGAAATAGATACAACAAAGCGTCCAAGAAATCCAATCTATTACTTACTGAGCACCAATAATAAAGTTAGAATGATCATTTTAACTCGCCGATCAACTTCACATGTCCACACTAAATTGTCCGTAACCTTTGAAATAGAGGTTAGAAACACATGAATCTAATACCCACGTTGCTAGCTAAATTATCTAATGTGTAACAAAATTTGAGACAGAATTAGATACGGCAAAGCGTCCAAGTAATCCAATCTATCCATAAATGTGTGATGCCATGCATTATGCTTCATTTATAAGCCTTTACTCAATGTGCACCAATGATTAGTTTAGAATGATCACTTTAACTGGCCGATCAGCTTGACATGTCCGCACTAAATCGAACGTAAATTTTGATTTAGAGCTCATAATGACACGAATCCAATGTCCACGTTAAACTAGCTCAATTTTCTATATTGTGACAAAATTTTAGAAAGAAATAGATATGAAAAAGCGTCCAAGTAATCCAGTCCATCCCAAACCGCCTGATGCCATGCAGTATTCTTCTTTTATAAGTTTTAACTCAATGAGCACCAATGATCAGTTTAAAATGATCATTTTAACTGGCCGATCAACTTGACATGTATGCACTAAATCATCCATAACTCTTTATTTATAGCTCAAAATGACACGAATCCAATACCCACATTAATCTAGTTCAATTTTCTATATTGTGACAAAATTTGAAACGGAACTATATACAAAAAAGCGACCAAGTAATCAAATATAAGCCAAACTGCGTGATGACATGAATTATGCTTCATTTATAAGCTTTTACTCAATGAGCACCAATGATCATATTAGAATGATCCCTTTAACTGGCCGATCAACTTGACATGTCCGCACTAAATCGTTTGTAATTTTTGATTCAGAGTTAGGAATGACACGAATCCAATGTCCACATTAAACTAGCTATATTTTCTATATTTTGAAAAAATTTGAGACAAAAATAGAGACGAAAAAGCATCCAGGTAATCCAATCTATCCAAACTGCGTGATGCCATGCATTATGCTTCGTTTATTAGTTTTTACTGAATAAGCACCAACGATCAATTTTGAATGAAAATTTTAACTGGCCAATCAACTTGACATATCCGCTGTAAATCGTCCTTAACTTCTTATTTAGAGTTCACAATGACACGAATTTAACACCGACGCTAAGCTAGCTTAATTTTCAATATTGTGACAAAATTTGAGGCAGAAATAGATACGACAAAGCGTCCAAGTAATCTAATCTATCCTGAATTGCGTGATGATATACATTATGTTTTATCTATAAGCTTTTATTCAATGAGCACCAATAATCAGTTTAGAATGATCATTTAAACTGGCCGATCCACATGACATGGTTGCACTAAATCATTCGTAACTTTGTTTTATAGCTCAGAATGACACGAATCCAATACCCACTTTAAGCTAGTTCAATTTTCTGTATTGTGCCAAAATTTTGAGGCAGAATTCGATACGACAAAGCGTCCAAGTAATCCAATCTATCCCAAACTGCGTGATGCCATGCATTATGCTTTTTTATAAGCCTTTACCTAATGCATATCAATGATCAGTTTAGAATATTAACTGGCCGATCCACTTGACATGTCGGCACTAAATCGTCGGTAAATTTTGACTTACAGCTCATAATGACACGAATCCAATGCCCACGTTAAACTAGATCAATTTTCAATATTATGACAAAATTTGAGATAGAAATAGATACGACAAAGCCTCCAAGTAATCAAATCTACCCATAACTATGTGATACCATGCATTATGCTTCATTTATAAGCCTCTACCCAATGAGGACCAATAATCAGTTTAGAATGATCACTTTAACATGCCGATCAACTTGACATGTCCGCACTAAATCGTCCGTAACTTTTGATTTAGAGCTCTGAATGACACGAATCCATTGCCCACATTGAGCTAGCTCAATTTTCTATACTCTTACAAAATTTGAGTTAGAAATAGATACAAAAAAGCATCCAAGAAATCCAATCTATTTCAAACTGCATTAGGCCAATCATTATGCTTCATTTATAAGCCTTTACTTAATGAGTTCCAATGATTAGTTTAGAATGATCATTTTAACTCGCCGATCAACTTGAGATGTCCGCACTAAATTGTCCGTAACTTTTGATTTAGAGCTCGGAAAAACAGGAATCCAATGCCCACGTTAACCTAGCTCAATTTTCTATACTTTTACAAAATTTGAGACAGAAATAGAGATGACAAAGCTTCCATGTAATCCAATCTATCTAGAACTGTGTGATGCCATGCTTTATGCTTCATTTATAAGCCTTTACTTAATGAGCACCAATGATAAGGATAGAATGATCATTTTAACTCGCCGATCAACTTCACATGTCCGTACTAAATCGTCCGTAACTTTTGATTTAGAGGTTAGAAACACACGAATCTAATGCCCACTTTGCTAGCTAAATTATCTATTGTGTAACAAAATTTGAGACAGAATTAGATACGACAAATCGTCCAAGTAATCCAACCTATCCATAAATGTGTGATGCCATGCATTATGCTTCATTTATAAGCCTTTACTCAATGAGCACCAATGATTAGTTTAGAATGATCACTTTAACTGGCCGATCAGCTTGACATGTCCGCACAAAATCGAACGTAAATTTTGATTTAGAGCTCATAATTACACAAATCCAATGCCTACGTTAAACTAGCTCAATTTTCTATATTGTGACAAAATTTGAGAAAGAAATAGATATAACAAATCGTCCAAGTAATCCAGTCCATCCCAAACCGCCTGATGCCATGCAATATTCTTCATTTATAAGCTTTAACTCAATGAGCACCAATGATCAGTTTAAAATGATCATTTTAATTGGCCGATCAACTTGACATGTATGCACTAAATCGTCCATAACTCTTGATTTATAGCTCCGAATGACACGAATCCAATACCCACATTAAGCTAGTTACATTTTCTATATTGTGACAAAATTTGAAACGGAACTATATACGAAAAAGTGACCAAGTAATCCAATATAACCCAAACTGCGTGATGACATGCATTATGCTTCACTTATAAGCCTTTACTCAATGAGCACCAATGATAAGATTAGAATGATCACTTTAACTGGCCGATCAACTTGACATGTCCGCACTAAATCGTTCATAATTTTTGATTTAGAGTTAGGACTGACACGAATCCAATGTCCACGTTAAACTAGCTCAATTTTCTATATTGTGAAAAAATTAGAGACAAAAATAGAGACGAAAAAGCATCCATGTAATCCAATCTATCCAAACTGCGTGATGCCATGCATTATGCTTCGTTTATAAGTTTTTACGCATAAGCACCAATGATCAATTTTGAATGAAAATTTTAACTGGCCAATCAAGTTGACATCTCCGTAGTAAATCATCCGTAACTTTTTATTTAGAGTTCACAATGACACGAATTCAATACCCACGTTAAGCTAGCTTAATTTTCAATATTGTGACAAAATTTGATGCAGAAACAGATACGACAAAGCGTCCAAGTAATCCAATCTATCATGAACTGCGTGATGTTATACATTATGCTTTATTTATAAGCCTTTATTCAATAAGCACCAATAATCAGTTTAGAATGATCATTTTAACTGGCCGATCCACATGACATGGTTGCACTAAATCATCCGTAACTTTGTTTTATAGCTCAGAATGACACGAATCCAATGCCCACGTTAAGCTAGTTCAATTTTCTGCATTGTGATAAAAGTTTGAGGCGGAATTAGATACCACAAAGCGTCCAAGTAATCCAATCTATCCCAAACTGCGTGATACCATGCATTATGGTTTTTTATTAGCCTTTACCCAATGCGTATCAATGATCAGTTTAGAATAATAATATTAACTGGCCGATCCACTTGACATGTCGGCACTAAATCGTCGGTAAATTTTGACTTAGAGCTCATAATGACACGAATCCAATGCCCACGTTAAGCTAGATCAATTTTCTATACTTTTGCCAAATTTGAGTTAGAAATAGATACAACTAAGTGTCCATGATATCCAATCTATCCAAACTACTTGACGCCATGCTTTATGCTTCATTTATAAGGCTTTACTTAATGAGCACCAATTACCTGTTTAGAATGATCACTTTAACTAGCCACTCAACTTGACATATCCACACTAAATCGTTCATAACATTTGATTTACAGCTCAAAATGACACGAATCCAATGCCCACCTTAAGCTAGCTCAATTTTCTATATTTTGACAAAATCGAAGACAAAATAGATACTACAAAGCGTCCAAGTAATCCATTCCATCCCAAACTGCATGATGCCATGCATTACTCTTCATTTCTAGGCCTTTCCTCAATGAGCACCAATGATCAGTTTAGATTGATCACTTTAAATGGCCGATCAACTTGACATGTCCGAAAGAAATCGTCCGTAACTTCTGATTTAGAGCTCAGAATGACACGAATCCAATGACCACGTTAAGCTAGCTCAATTTTCTATATTGTGACAAAACTTGAGACACAAATAGATACGATAAAGCATCCAAGTAATACAGTCAATGCCGAACTGCGTGATGTCATGCATTATTCTTTATTTATAAGCTTTTAATTAACGAGCACAGCCGATCATCTTAGAATAATCATTTTAAATGGCTGATTAACTTGACATGTCCACACTAAATCGTCCATAACTTTTGATTTCGACCTCAGAATGAGACGAATCCAATGCCCACGTTAAGCTACCACAATTTTCTATATTGTGACAAAATTTGAGACAAAACTAGATACGACAAAGCGTCCAAGTAATCCAATCCATCCCAAACTGCGTGATGCCATACATTATTTTTCACTTATGAGCTTTTACTCAATGAGCACCAATGATCAGTTTAGAATGATCATTTTAACTGGCCGATCAACTTGACATATCTGCACTAAATCGTCCATAATTTTTTATTTATAGCTAAAAATGAGACGAATCCACTGCCCACATTAAGCTAGTTGAATTTTCTATATTGTTACAAAGTTTGCGACATAACTAGCTCGATGAAATATCCCACTAATCCAATCTATCCCAAACTACGTGATGCTATTCATTATGCTTCATTTAGAAGCCTTTACTCAATGAGCACTAATGATCAGTTTAAATAACCATATTAACTAACTGATCAACTTGAACTGTCCACACTAAATCATCCGTAAGTTTTGACTTAGAGCTTAGGATGACACGAACCCAATATCCACGTTAAGCTAGCTCAATTTTCTTTATTTTGAAAAAATCTGAGATAGAAATAGAGACAAAAAGCGTCCAAGTAATCCAATACATCCAAACTACTTGATGCCATGCTTATTATAAACCTTTACTTAATGAGCACTAATGATCTGTTTAGAATGATCGCTATAACTGGCCACTCAACTTGACATGTCCGCACTAAGTCGTCCGTAACCTTTGATTTAGAGCTCAGTATGACACGAATCCAATGCCCACTTTAAGCTACTTCAATTTCTACATTGTAACAAAATTTGAGACAGTAATATATACGACAAAGCATCCAAGTAATCAATTCTATCCATAAGTGTGATGCCATGCATTATGCTTCATTTATAAGCCTTTACTCAATGAGCAGCATTGATCAGTTTAGAATTATCACTTTAACTTGCCGATAAACTTGACATGTCCACACTAATTCGTCAGTAAGTTTTGATTTAGAGCTCAAAATGACACGAATCCAGTGTCCCCGTTAAGCTAGCTCAATTTTTTTATATTTTTACAAAATTTGAGAAAGAAATAGAGACGACAAAGCGTCCCAGTAATCCAATCTATCCAAACTACTTGCTCCCAAGCTTTATGCTTCAGTTATAAGCCTTTACTTAATGAGTACCATTGATCTGCTTAAAATGATCACTTTAACTGGCCACTCAACTTGACATTTCCACAGTAAATTGTCTGTAACTTTTGATTTTGGGCTCAGAATTACACGAATCTAATGCCCATGTTATGCTAGCTCAATTTTCTATAGTTTGACAAAATTTGAGACAAAAATAGAGATGAAAAAGCGTTCAACTAATCCAATCTATCCAAAGGAACTTATGTCATGCATTATGCTTCATTTATAAGTCTCTACTTGATCAGTTTAACTGGCCACTCAACTTGACATGACTGCACTAAATCATCTGTAACTTTTGATTTAGAGTTCAGAATGACACGAATCTAATCCCACGTTACGCTAGCTCAATTTTCTATATTGTAACAAAATCTGAGACATGAATAGATATGACAAAGCATCCAAGTAATCCAATCCACTTCAAACTGCGTGATGCCATGCATTACTTTCTATTGATAAGCTTTTTCTCAATGGGCACCAATGATCAGTTTAGAATGATCATTTTAAATCACAGATAAACTTGTCATGTCTGCACTAAATAATCCATAACTTGTTATTTATAGCTTAGAATAACACGAATCCAATGCCCACATTAAGCTAGGTCAATTTTCTATATCGTAACAAAATTTGAAACATAACTAGATACGAAAAAGTGTCCAAGTAATCCAATCTATCCCAAACTGCGTGATGCCATGCATTATGCTTCATTTATAAGCCTTTACTCAATGAGCACCTATGATCAGTTTAGAATGATTATTTTAACTTTCCGATATACTTGACATATCCGCACTAAATCATCCGTAACTTTTGATTTAGAGCTCAAAATGACACGAATCCAATGCCCACGTTAAGCTATCTTAAGTTCCTATCATTTGTAAACCTTTACTCAGTGAGCGCCAATGATCAGTTTAGAATGATCATTTTAACTGGCCGATCAACTTGACATGTCAGCACTAAATCGTCCATAACTTTTGATTTATAGCTAATAACGACACGAACCCAATGCCCACGTTAAGCCAGTTCAATTTTCTATAATGTGACAAAATTTAAGACAAACTAGATACGACAAAGCGTCCAAGCAATCCAATCTATCCCGAACTGTGTGATGGCATGCATTATGCTTCATTTATAAGCTTTTACTCAGTGAGCACCAATGATCAGTTTAGAATGATCATCTTAACTGGCCGATCAACTTGATATAACTGCACTAAATCTTCCATAACTTTTGATTTATAGCTCCGAACGACACGAATCCAATGCTCATGTCAAGCTAGTTCAATTTTCTATATTGTGACAAAATTTGAGACAGAACTAGATACGAAAAAACGTCCAAGTAATCCAATCTATCCCAAACTGCATGGTACCATGTATTATGCGTCATTTATAAACCTTTACTCAATGAGCACCAATGATCAGTTTAGAATGATCAGTTTAACTGGCCGATCCACTAGACATGTCAGCACTAAATCATCCATTAATTTTGATTTACAGCTCAGGATGACACGAATCCAATGCAAACGTTAAGCTAGCTCAGTTTTCTATATTGTGATAAAATTTGAGGAATAAATAGATACAACAAGCCGTCCATGTAATCCAGTCCATCCCAAACTGCGTGATGCCATGTTTTATTCTTCACTTATAAGCCTTTACTCAATGAACATCAATGATCAGGTTAGAATGATAATTTTAACTGGCCGATCAACTTGACATGTCTGCATTAAATCATCCATAACGTTTGATTTATAGCTCAGAACGACACGAATCCAATGCCCACATTAAGCTAGTTCAATTTTCTATATTGTGACAAAATTTAAGACGGAACTAGATACGAGAAAGCATCCAAGTAATCCAATATATCCCAAACTTCGTGATGCCATACATTTTGCTTCATTTATAATCCTTTTACCCAATGAACACCATTGATCAGTTTAGAATGATCATTTTAACTGGCCGATCAACTTGACATATCTGCACTAAATCGTCCATAACGTTTGATTTATAGCTGAAAATGACACAAATCTAATGCCCACATTAAGCTAGTTCAATTTCTATATTGTGACAAAATTTGAGACAAAACTAGATACGACAAAACGTCAAAGTAATCCAATCTATCCCAAAATATGTGGTGCCATGCATTATGCTTTATTTATAACCCTTTTCTCAATAAGCACCACTGATCAGTTTAGAATGATCAGTTTAGAATGATCACTTTAACTGGCCGATCAACTTGACATTTGTGTACTAAATCGTCTATAATATTTGATTTAGAGCTCAGAATGACACGAATCTAATGCTCACGTTACGGTAGCTCAGTTTTCTTTATTATGACAAAATTTGAGATAAAAATAGATATGACAAAGCGTCCAAGTAATCCAATCCATCCCAAATTACGTGATGTCATACATTATTTTTCATTTATAAGCTTATACTCAATGAGCACCAATGATCAGTTTAGAATCATCATTTTAACATGGCGATCAACTTGACATGTCTGCACTAAATCATCCATAACTTTTGAATCATAGCTCAGAATGACACAAATCCAATGCCCACATTAAGCTAGTTCAATTTCCTCTATTGTGACAAAGTTTGAGAGTGAACTATATACGAAAAGACGTCCAAATAACCCAATCTATCCAAAAATATATGATGCCATGCATTATGCTTCATTTATAAGCCTTTACTCAATGAGCAGCAATGATCAGTTTAGAATGATTACTTCAACTGGCAGATCAACTTGACATGTATGCACTAAATCAACCGTAACTTTTGATTTAGAGTTCAGAATGACACGAATCCAATGCTCTCTTTAAACTAGCTAAATATTATATATTGTAACAAAATTTGAGACAAAATAGATACAACAAAGCGTCCAAGTTATGCAGTCCATCCAAAACTACGTGATGCCATGTATTATTTTTCATTTATAAGCTTTTACTCAATAAGCACAAACAATTAATTTAGAATGATCATTTTACCTGGCCGATCAATTTGACTTGTCTCCACTATACCGTCCATAACTTTTAATTTATAGCTTAGAATGACACGAATCAATTGCCCACACTATGCTAGTTCAATTTTCTATATTGTGACAATATTTGAGACCAAACAAGATACGACAATGCATCCAAGAAATCCAATCTATCCCAAACTGCGTGATATCATGCTTTATACATCATTTATAAGCCTGTAGTCAATGAGGACCAATGATCAGTTTAGATAGATCACTTTAATTAGCCGATCAACTTGACATGTCCGCTCTAAATCGTCCGTACCTTTTGATTTAGAGCCCAGAATGACAGAAATCCAATGCTCATGCCAAGCTAGTTCAATTTTATTTATTGTGACAAAATTTGAAACAAAACTAGATACGACAAAGCGTCCAAGTAATCCAACTATCCCAAACTGCGTGATACCATGCATTATACTTCATTTATAAGCCTTTAGTCAAGAGCTCCAAGGTTCAGTTTAGATTGATGACTTTAATTGGCCGATCAACTTGACATATCTGCATTAAATCGTCCATAACTTTTGATTTAGATCTCAGAATGACAAGAATCCAATGCCCATGTCAAGCTAGGTCAATTTTCTATATTGTGACAAAATTTGAGACATAAATAGATACGACAAACAGTACAAGTAATTCAGTCCATCCCAAACTGCGGGATACCATGCATTATTCTTCATTTATAAGCCTTCACTCAATGAGCACGAATGATTAGTTTAATATGATCATTTTAACGGGCTGATCAACTTGACATGTCAACACTAAATCGTCCATCACTTTTGATTTATAGCTCATAACAACATGAACCCAATGCCCACGTTAAATCAGTTCAATTTTCTATATTGTGACAAAGTTTGAGACAAATATAGATACGCCAAAGCGTCCAAGTAATCCAATCTATCCCAAACTGTGTGATGCCATGCATTATGCTTCATTTATAAGCTTTTACTCAATGAGCAGCATTGATCAGTTTAGAATGATCACTTTAACTGGCCAATCACTTGATATGTCTGCACTAAATCGTCCTTAACTTTTGATTTATAGCTCAGAACGATACGAATCGAATGTCCATGTTAAGCTAGTTCAATTTTCTATATTGTGACAAAATTTTAGACAGAACTAGATACGAAAAAGCGTCCATGTAATCCAATCTATCCCAAACTGTGTGATGCCATGCATTATGCTTCATTTATAAGCTTTTACTCAATGAGCAGCAATGATCAGTTTAGAATGATCACTGGCAAATCACTTGATATGTCTGCACTAAATCGTCCTAAACTTTTGATTTATAGCTCAGAACGATACGAATCGAATGTCCATGTTAAGCTAGTTCAATTTTCTATATTGTGACAAAATTTTAGACAGAACTAGATACGAAAAAGCGTCCATATAATCCAATCTATCCCAAACTGTGTGATGCCATGCATTATGCTTCATTTATAAGCTTTTACTCAATGAGCAGCAATGATCAGTTTAGAATGATCATTTTAACTGGCCAATCACGTGATATATCTGCACCAAATCGTCCTTAACTTTTGATTTATAGCTCAGAACGATACGAATCGAATGTCCATGTTAAGCTAGTTCAATTTTCTACAATGTGACAAAATTTTAGACAGAACTAGATACGAAAAAGCGTCCATGTAATCCAATCTATCCCAAACTGTGTGATACCATGCATTATGCTTCATTTATAAGCTTTTACTCAATGAGCAGCAATGATCAGTTTAGAATAATCACTTTAACTGGCCGATCAACTTGACATGTCTGCACTGAATTGTCTGTAGTTTTTGATTTAGATCTCAGAATGACACGAATCTAATGCCCACATTACGGTAGCTCAGTTTTCTTTATTATGACAAAATTTGAGATAGAAATAGATACGGAAAAGCATCCAAGTAATCCAATCCATCACAAAGTGTGTGATGCCATGCATTATTTTTCATTTATAAGCTTTTACTCAATGAGCAGTAATGATCAATTTAGAATCATAATTTTAACTGACCGATCAACTTGACATGTTTGCAATAAATCATCCATAACTTTTGATTTATAGCTCAGAATGACACGTATCCAATGACCACATTAATCTAGTTCAATTTTCTATATTGTGATAAAGTTTGAGACTGAACTATATACGACAAAACATCCAAGTAATTCAATCTATCCCAAACTCCGTGATGCCATGCATTATGCTTCATTTATAAACCTTCACTCAATGAGCACCAATGATCAATATGAATTAATCATATGAACTAGCCGATGAACTTGACATTTCCAGACTATATCGTGCATAACTTTTGATTTATAGCTCATAATGACACTAATCCAATGCCCACGATAATCTACCTCAATTTTCTATATATTGACAAAATATGAGACAAAAATAGAGACCACAATGCATCCAAGTAATCCGATCAATCTAAACTACTTGAAGTCATGCGTTATGCCTCGTTTATAAGCCTCTACTTAATGAGCAGCAATGATTTGTTTAGAATGATCACTTTAACTAGCCACTCAACTTGATGTGTCTGCACTAAATCGTCTGTAACTTTTGAGTTAGTGCTTAGAATGACAAGAATCGAATGCCCACATTAAGCTAGCTCTATTTTTTATATTGTGACAAAATTTGAGACAAAAATAGATACACAAAGTGTCCAACTAATCCAATCCATCCCAAAATGCATGATGCCATGCATTATTTTTTATCTATAAGCTTTTACTCAATGAGCAACAATGATCAGTTTAGAAAGATCATTTTAACTGGCCGATCAACTTGTCATGTCTGCACTAAATCGTACATAAATTTTGAATTATAGCTCAAACTGACACGAACGCAATGCCCACATTAAGCTAGTTCAACTTTCTATATTGTGACAAAATTTGAGACAGAACTAGATACGAAAATGCGTCCAAGTAATCCAATGTATCCCGAACTGTGTGATGCCATGCATTATGCTTCATTTATAAACCTTTATTCAATGAGCACCAAGGATCACTTTAACTGGCCAATCAACTTGACATGTCCCTACTAAGTCGTATGTAACTTTTGATTTAGAGCTCAGAATGACACGAATCCAATGTCCACGTTACACTAACTCAATTTTTTATATTAAGAGAAAATTTGAGATAGAATTAGATACAACAATGAGTCCAAGTAATCATATCCATTCCAAATTGCGTGATGCAATGCATTATTTTTCATTTATAAGCTTTTACTCACTAAGCACCGATGATCAGTTTAGAATGATCATTATAACTGTCCGATCAACTTGTCATGTATGCACTAAATCGTCAATAACTTTTGATTTATAGCTCAGAATGGCACAAATCCGAAATCCAAAGCCTAGTTCAATTTTCTATAATGTGACAAAATTTGAAACAGAATTAGATACCGTAAAGCCTACAAGTAATCTAATCTATCCAAAGCTGTGTGATGTTAGGCATTATGCTTCATTTATAAGACTTTACTCAATGAGCACCATTGATCAGTTTAGAATGATGACTTTTACTCGCCAATCAACTTGACATGTGCGCACTAAATCGTCGGTAACTTTTGATTTTGAGCTTTGAATGACACGAATCCAATATCCACCTTAAGGTAGCTCAATTTTCTATATTATAACAAAATTTGAGACATAAATAGATAAGATAAAGCGTCCAATTAATCCAATTTATCCAAATTTGTGTGATTCCATGCATTATTCTTCATTTATACGCCTTCACTCAATGAGAACCAATGATCAGTTTAGAACAATCAAATAAAATGGCCAATCAACTTGACATGTCCGCACTAAATCGTCCGTAACTTTTGGTATAAAGCTGAGAAACACACGAATCCAATGCGCACTTTAAGCTAGATAACTTTTTTATATTTTAACAAAATTTGAGACAACAGTAGAGATGACAAAGCATCCAAGTAATGAAATCTATATCATACCGCAAGATGCCATGCTATATGCTTCATTTATAAACCTTTACTTAATGAGCACCAATGATTAGTTTAGAATGATCACTTTAACAAGTCGATCAACTTGACATGTCCGCACTAAATTGGCCATAACTTTTGATTTAGAGCTTATAGTGAGTCAAATCCAATATTCACATTAAACTAGCTCAATTTTCTATATTGTCACAAAATTTGAGACAGAAATAGATACGACAAAGCGTCCAAGTAATGCAATCCATCCCAAAATGCATGATGCCATGCATTATTTTCATTTAAAAGTCTTAACTCAATGAGCACCAATGATCAGTTTAGAATGATCATTTTAATTGGCCGATCAACTTGTCATGTATGTACTAAATCATCCATTACTTTTGATTTGTAGCTAAGAATGTCACGGATCCAATGCCCCCAGTAAGCTAGTTCAATTTTTTGTATTGTGACAAACTTTGAAACACAACTAGATACGATAAAGCATCCAAGAAATCCAATCTATCAAAAACTGTTTGATGTCAAGCATTATGCTTCATTTATAAGCCTTTACTCAATGAGCACCAATGATCAGTTTAGAATGATCATTTTAACTCGCCACTTGACATATCCACACTAAATCGTCCGTAACTTTTGATTTTTGGGATTAGAATGAAACGAATCCAATCGCACGTTAAGCTAGCTCAATTTTCTATAGTGTAACCAAATTTGAGACCGACAAATATACGACAAAGCGTCTAAGTAATCCAATCCATCGAAAACTATGTGATGTCATGCATTATGCTTCATTTATAAGCTTTTACTCAATGGGCACCAATGTTTAGTTTAGAATGATTACTTTAACTAGCTGATCAATTTGACATATCCGCATTAAATCGTCTGTAAATTTTGATTTAGAGCTCAACATGAAATGAATCCAATACCCACTTTAACATAGCTTAATTTTCTCTATGGTGACAAAATTTGAGACAGAAATTAATACGACAAATCGTTCAAGTAATCCACTCCATCCATAACTGCGTGATGCCATGTATTATTCTTCATTTATAAGCTTTTACTCAATGAGCACCAACGATTAGTTTAAAATGATATTTTTAGCTGGCTGATCAACTTGGCATGTCTGCACTATATCGTCCAAAACATTTCATTTATTGCTCAGAATGACACGAATCAATTGCCAAAACTAAGCTAGTTCCAATTTATATATTGTGACAAAGTTAGACAGAACTAGATACGACAAAGCATCCAAGTAATCCAATGCATCCCAAACTGCGTGTTGCCATGCATTATGCTTCATTTATAATCCTATTCTCAATGAGCACCAATGATCAGTTTAGAATGATCATTTTAACTAACCGATCAATTTGACATATCTCCACTAAATCATCTGTAGCTTTTGAGTTACAGCTCAGAATGACACGAATCCAATGCCCATGTTAGGCTAGCTCAATTTTCTATGTTGTGACAAAACTTGAGACAAAAATAGATATGACAAAGCGTCCAAGTAATCCAATGCATCCCAAAATGTGTAATGCCATGCATTATTTTTCATTTATAAGCTTTTACTCAATGAGCACCATTGATCAATTTAAAATGTCATTTAAACTGGCCGATCAACTTGTCATGTCCCCACTAAATCGTCCGAAACTTTAGATTTAGAGCTCAGAATGACACGAATCCAATGCCCACGTTACGCTAGCTCAATTTTTTATATTGTGACAAAATTCGAGACAGAAATAGATACAACAAAGCGTCCAAGTAATCCAATCTATCCAAACTCCTTGATGTCATTGATAAGCCTCTTATTAATGAGCACCAATGATTTGTTTAGAATGATCACTTTAACTTGCTACTCAACTTTACATGTCTGCATTAAATCGTCCGTAACATTTGATTTAGAGCTCATAATGACAGAAATCCAATGCCCACGTTACGCTAGCTCAACTTTCTATATTGTGACAAAACTTGAGACAAAAATAGATACGACAAAGCGTCAAAGTACTCCAGTCCATCTCATAATGCATGATGCAATGCATTATTTTTCATTTATAAGCCTTTACTCAATGAGCACCAATGATCAGTTTAGAATGAACACTTTAACTGGTCGATCAACTTGACATGTTTGCATTAAATCATCCGTAACTTTTTATTTAGAGCTCAAATGACACGAATCCAATGCCCACGTTACGCTAGTTCAACATTTTGTATTATGATAAAATTTGATAATGAAATAGATATGACAAAGCGTCCATGTAATTCAAATCCGTCCCAAACAGCGTGATGCCATGCAATATTTTTCAATTATAAGCTTTTACTTAAATAGAACCAATAATCAATTTAAAATGATCATTTTAAATGGTTGATCAACTTTTTATATATGCACTATATCATCCATAGTTTTGGAATTATTGCTTTGAATGACACGAATCCATTGCCCACATTAATCAAGTTTAATTTAATATATTGTGACAAAACTTGAGACGAAACTAGATACGTCAAAGCGTCCAAGTAATCCAATCTATCCCAAACTGCATGATGTCATGCATTATGCTTCCTCTATAAACATTTATTTAATGAGCACCAATGAGCAGTTTAAAATGATCACTTTAACTGGCCGATCAACTTGACATATCCGCACTAAACCGTCCGTAACTTTTGATTTAAAGTTCTGAATGACACGAATCCAATGCCCACGTTAAGGTAGCTCAATTTTCTATATTATGATAAAATTTGAGACATTAATAGATACGAAAAACCATCCAAGTGATCTAGTTCATTCCAAACTGCGTGATGCCACACATTATTCTTCATTATAAGCCTTTACTCAATGAGCACCAATGATCAGTTTAGAATAATCATTTTAACTGACCGATCAACTTGACATATCTGTACTAAATCGTCCATTACTTTTGACTCCGAATGACACGAATCCATTGCCCACATTAAGCTAGTTTAAATTTTTATACTATGACAAAACTAGATACGACAAAGCATTAGAGTAATCCAATCTATCCCAAACTGTGTGATGTCATGCATTATGCTTCATTTATAAGTCTTTACTTAATGAGCACCAATGACCAATTTAGAATGATCACTTGAACTTGCCGATCAACTTGACATATCCACACTAAATTGTCCATAACTTTTGATTTAAAGTTCAGAATGACATGGATCCAATGCCCACCTTAAGCTAGCTCAATTTTCTATATTATGAGAAAATTTGAGACATTAATAGATACGAAAAACCATCAAAGTAATCCAGTCCACCCCAAACTACGTGATGCCATGCATTATTCTTCATTTATAAGCCTTTACTCAATGAGCACCAATGATCAGTTTAGAATAATCATTTTAACTGGCCGATAACCTTGACATATCTGCACCAAATCATCCATAACTTTTGATTTATAGCTCAGAATGACAAGAATCCAATGGCCCCATTAATCTAACTCAAATTTCTATATTGTGACAAACTTTGAAACACAACTAGAAACGATATAGCGTCCAAGTAATCCAATCTATCAAAATTTGTGTGATGCCATGCATTATGCTTCATTTATAAGCGTTTACTCAATGAGCACCAATGATCAGTTTAGAATGATCATTTTAACTCGCCAATCAAATGGACAGATCCGCACTAAATCGTCCGTAACTTTTTATTTAGAGCTCAGAAACACACGAATGCAATGCCCACATTAAGCTAGCTCAAATTGCTATAGTGTAACAAATTTTGAGTTATACATAGCTACGACAAAGCGCCCGAGTAATCCAATCCATCAAAAACTGTGTGATGTAATGCATTATGCTTCATTTATAAGCCTTTACTCAATGAGCACCAATGATCAGTTTAGATTGATCACTTTAACAAGCCGATCAACTTGAAATGTCCGCATTAAATCGCCAGTAACTTTTGATTTACATCTCAACATGACACGAATCCAATGTCCACATTAAGCTAGCTCAGTTTTCAAGATTTTGACAAAATTTGAGACAAAAATAGAGAAGACAAAGCGTCCAAGTAATCCAATCAATCCAAACTCCTTGATGTCGTGCTTTATGCTTCATTTATGAGTCTCTAATTAATGAGCACCAATGATCTGTTTAGAATGATCACTTAAACTAGCCACTTAACTTGACATGTCCGCACTAAATCGTCCGTAACTTTTGATTTAGAGCTCAGAATGACACGACTCCAATCCCACAATACTAGCTCAATTTTCTATATTGTGACAAAATTTGAGACAGAAATAGATACGACAAAGCGTCCAAATAATCCAGTCCATCCCAAACTGCGTGATGCCATGCATTATTTTTCATTTATAAGCCTTTACTCAATTGGCACCAATGATCAGTTTAGAATGAACACTTTAACTGCTCGATCAACTTGATCCGTAACTTTTGATTTAGAGCTCAAAATGACACGAATCCAATGCCCACGTTGCGCCAGCTCAATTTTCTATATTGTGATAAAATTTCAGACAGTAATAGATACGACAAAGCGTCCATGTAATCCAATCCATCCCAAACATCGTGATGCCATGAAATATTTTTCATTTATAAGCTTTTACTCAGTGAGCACCAATAATCAATTTAAAATGATCATTTTAACTGGACGATCAAGTTTTCACGTCTACACTAAAACGTCCATAATATTGGATTTATTGCTCTGAATGACACGAATCCATTGCCCACATTAAGCTAATTTAAATTTTTATACTATGACAAAACTTGAGACAAAACTAGATACGACAAAGCATTAGAGTAATCTAATCTATCCCAAATTGTGTGATGTCATGCATTATGCTTCATTTATAAGCCTTTACTTAATGAGCACCAATGACCAATTTAGAATGATCACTTTAACTTGCCGATCAACTTGACATATCCACACTAAATTGTCCATAACTTTTGATTTAGAGTTCAGAATGACATGGATCCAATGCCCACCTTAAGCTAGCTCAATTTTCTATATTATGAGAAAATTTGAGACATTAATAGATACGAAAAACCATCAAAGTAATCCAGTCCACCCCAAACTACGTGATGCCACGCATTATTCTTCATTTATAAGCCTTTACTCAATGAGCACCAATGATCAGTTTAGAATAATCATTTTAACTGGCCGATAACCTTGACATATCTGCACCAAATCATCCATAACTTTTGATTTATAGCTCAGAATGACAAGAATCCAATGGCCCCATTAATCTAATTCATATTTCTATATTGTGACAAACTTTGAAACACAACTAGAAACGATATAGCGTCCAAGTAATCCAATCTATCAAAATGTTTGTGATGCCATGCATTATGCTTCATTTATAAGCGTTTACTCAATGAGCACCAATGATCAGTTTAGAATGATCATTTTAACTCGCCAATCAAATGGACAGATCCGCACTAAATCGTCCGTAACTTTTTATTTAGAGCTCAGAAACACACGAATGCAATGCCCACATTAAGCTAGCTCAAATTGCTATAGTGTAACAAATTTTGAGTTATACATAGCTACGACAAAGCGCCCGAGTAATCCAATCCATCAAAAACTGTGTGATGTAATGCATTATGCTCCATTTATAAGCCTTTACTCAATGAGCACCAATGATCAGTTTAGATTGATCACTTTAACAAGCCGATCAACTTGAAATGTCCGCATTAAATCGCCAGTAACTTTTGATTTACATCTCAACATGACACGAATCCAATGCCCACATTAAGCTAGCTCAGTTTTCAAGATTTTGACAAAATTTGAGACAAAAATAGAGAAGACAATGCGTCCAAGTAATCCAATCAATCCAAACTCCTTGATGTCGTGCTTTATGCTTCATTTATGAGTCTCTAATTAATGAGCACCAATGATCTGTTTAGAATGATCACTTAAACTGGCCACTTAACTTGACATGTCCGCACTAAATCGTCCGTAACTTTTGATTTAGAGCTCAAAATGACACGAATCCAATCCCACAATAAGCTAGCTCAATTTTCTATATTGTGACAAAATTTGAGACAGAAATAGATACGACAAAGCGTCCAAATAATCCAGTCCATCCCAAAATGTGTGATGCCATGCATTATTTTTCATTTATAAGCCTTTACTCAATTGGCACCAATGATCAGTTTAGAATGATCACTTTTACACAGTAAATCGTCTGTAACTTTTGATTTTGAGCTCATAATGACACGAATCCAATGGCCACGTTAAGCTAGATAAATTTTCTATATTTTGAAAAATTTGAAATAGAAGTAGAGACGACAAAGTGTCCAAGTAATCCAATCTATCCCAAACTGCGTGATGCCATTCTATAGGCTTCATATATAAGACTTTAGTTAATGAGCACCAATGATAAGTTTAGAATGATCACTTTAACTGGCCGATCAACTTGACATGTACGCACTAAATCCTCTGTAACTTTTGATTTAGAGCTCAGAATGATACGAATCCAATGCCCATGTTAAACTAACTCATTTCTCTATATTTTTTCAAAATTTGAGACAAAAATAGTGATGACAAAGCGTCCAACTAATCCAATCTATCCAGAACTACGTCATGTCATGCTTTATGCTTCATTTTTAAACCTTTACTTAAAGAGCACCAATGATCTGTTTAGAACTATCACTTTAAGTGGCCGATTAACTTGACATGTACACATTAAATTGTCCATAAATTTTGATTTCAAGCTCAAACACACACGAATCAAATGCCATGTTAAGCTAGCTCAATTTTCTACGTTGTAAGAAAAATTTGAGACAGAACTAGATACGACAAAACGTCCAAGTAATCCAATCTATCCCAAACTGTGTGATCTCATGCATTATGCTCCATTTATAAGCCTTTACACGATGAGCACCAATGATCTGTTTAGAATGATCACTTGAACTGGACGATCAACATGACATGTCCCCACTAAATCGTCCGTAATTTTTGA
Source organism: Pugionium cornutum (assembly GCA_018901935.1). NCBI lineage: Eukaryota > Viridiplantae > Streptophyta > Magnoliopsida > Brassicales > Brassicaceae > Pugionium > Pugionium cornutum. The sequence goes on from JAENJI010000013.1 coordinate 14,109,368, forward strand.
ATTAGAGCTCAGAAACTCACGAATCCAATGCCCCCGTTAAGCTAGCTCAATTTTCTATAGTGTAACAAAATTTGAGATAGAATTAGATATGACAAAGCGTCAAAGTAATCCAGTCCATCCACCACTGCATGATACCATGCATTATTCTTCATTTATAAGCTTTTACTCAGTGAGCACCAACAATCAGTTTATAATGATCATTTTAACTGGCCTATCAACTTGGCATTTATGCACAATATCATCAATAAATTTTGATTAAGAGCTCAGAATGACACGTTTCAATTGCCCACATTAACCTAGCTCAATTTCCTATATTGTGACAAAATTTGATACAGAAATAGATACGACAAAGCGTCCCAGTAATCCAATCCATCCCAAAATGCGTGATGCCATGCATTATTTTTTATTTATAAGCTTTTACTCAATGAGTACGAATGATCAGTTGAGAATGATCATTTTAACTGGCCGATCAACTTGTCATGTCTACACTAAATCATCCATAATTTTTGGTTTATATCTCCGAATGACACGAATCAATTGCCCACATTAAGCTAGTTCAGTTTTCGATATTGTGACAAAATTTGAGATAGAACTAGATATGACAAAGCGTCCAAGTAATCCAATCTATCCCAAACTGTGTGATGCCAAGCATTATGCTCCATTTATAAGCCTTTACACAATGAACACCAATGATTAATTTAGAATGTTCACTTTAACAGGCTGATCAACTTGACGTGTCCCCACTAAATCGCATGTAATTTTTGATTTAGAGCTCAAAAACACACTAATCCAATGCCCACATTAAGCTAGCTCAATTTTCTATAGTGTAACAAAATTTGAGACAGAAATAGATACGACAAAGCATCCAAGAAATCTAGTCCATCCAAAACTGCGTGATGCCATGTATCATGCTTCCTTTATAAGCTTTTAGTCAATGAGCACCAACGATCAGTTTTGAATGATCATTTTAACTGGTGATCAATTTGACATGTTTGCACAATATCATCCATAACTTTTGATTTATAGCTCAGATTGACACTTATCAATTACCCACATTAAGCTAGCTCAATTTTCTATATTGTGACAAAATTTGAGATGGAAATAGATACGACAAAGCGTCCAAGTAATCCAATCCATCCCAAAATGCGTGATGCCATGCATTATTTTTCAGTTAAGCTTTTACTCAATGAGCACCAATGATCTGTTTAGAATGATTATTCAAATTGCCCATTCAACTTGTCATGTCTGCACTAAATCGTCCATAACTTTTGATTTATAGCTCAGAATGACACGAATTAATTGCCCCCAATAAGCTAGTTTAATTTTCTATATTATGACAAAATTTGAGACAGAAATAGATACGACAAAGCATGCAAGTAATCCAATGTATCCCAAATTGTGTGATGCCATGCATTATGCACCATTTATAAGCCTTTACACAATGAGCACCAAGGATAAGTTTAGAATGATCACTTTAACTGTCCGATCAACTTGACATGTCCTCACTAAATCATCTGTAATTTTTGATTTAGAGCTCAGCATGACACGAATCCAATACCCACAATAAGCTAGTTCAATTTTCTGTATTGTGACAAAATTTGAAACAACGCTAGATATGACAATGCATCCAAGTAATCCATTCTATCCCAAATTGCGTGATGACATGCATTATACTTCATTTATAAGCCTTTACTCAATGAGCACTAATGATCTGTTTAAAATAATCATTTTAACTAGCTGATCAACTTGACATTTCCACACTAAATCATCCGTAATTTTAGATTCAGAGCTCAGAATGACACGAATCCAATGTCCACGTCAATCTAACTCGATTTTCTATTTTGTGACAAAATTTGATATAGAAATAGAGACGACAAAGCGTCCAAGTAATCCAATCTATGCAAACTACTTGTTGCCATGTTTTATGCTTCATTTATAAGATTTTACTCAATGAGCACCAATGATTAGTTTAGAATGATCATTTTAACAGGCCGATTAACTTGACATGTCTGCATTATATCATCCATAACTTTTGATTTATAGCTTAAAATGACACGAATCCAATGCCCACATTAAGCTAGTTCAATTTTCTATATTGTTACAAAATTTGAGACAAAAATAGATACGAAAAAGCGTCCAAGTTATCCAATTCATCCCAAACTGCATGATGCCATGCATTATTTTTTATTTATAAGATTTTACTCAATGAGCACCAATGATCAGTTTAGAATGATCATTTTAACTAACCGATCAACTTGTCATATCTGCACAAATTCATCCATATCTTTTGATTTATAACTCAAAATGACACGAATCCAATGGCCACATTAAACTACTTCAATTTTCTATATTGCGACAAAATTTGAAATAACTCTAGATACGACAATGCGTCCAACTAATCCAATCTATCCCAAATTGGGTGATGCCATGCATTATACTTCATTTATAAGCCTTTGCTCAATGAGCACCAATGATCAGTTTAGAATAATAATTTTTAACTCGCCAATCAACTTGACATGTCGTCAATAAATTGTCTGTAACGTTTGATTTAGAGCTCAAAAACACACGAATCCAATGCCCAAGTTAAGCTAGCTCAATTTTCTATAATGTAACAAACTTTTAGATAGAAATAGATACGACAAAGCGTCCAATTAATCCATTTCATCCCCAACTGCGTGATGCCATGCATTATTCTTCATTTATAAGCTTTTACTCAATGAGCACCAACGATCAATTTAGAATAATCATTTTAACTGGCCGATCAACTTGTCATGTCGGTACTATATCGTCCATAACTTTTGATTTATAGATTTAAATGACACGTTTCAATTGCCCACATTAAGATAGCTAAATTTTATATATTGTGACAAAATTTGAGACAGAAATAGATACGACAAAGTGTACAAGTAATACAATCCATCCCTAAATGCGTGATGCCATGCATTATTTTTCATTTATAAGCTTTTACTCAATGAGGCCCAATGATCAGTTTAGAATGGTCATTTTAATTGGCCGATCAACATGTCATGTCTGCACTAAATTGTCCATAACTTTTGATTTATAGCTCAGAATGACACGTTTCAATTGCCCACATTAAGCTAGTTCAATTTTCTGTATTTTGACAAAATTTGAGACAGAACTAGATTCGATAAATCATCCAAGTAATCCAATCTATCCCAAACTGTGTGATGCCAAGCATTATGCTCCATTTATAAGCCTTTACACAATGAGCACCAACGATCAGTTTAGAATGATCACTTTAACTGGCTGATCAACTCGACATTTCCCCACTAAATTGTCCGTAATTTTTGATTTAGTGCTCAGAATGACACGAATCCAATGCCCACGTTACGCTAGCTCAGTATTCAATATTGTGACCAAATTTGAGACAGAAACGAAGAATACGAAGCGCCCAAGTAATCCAATCTATACAGAACTTATTGACATAGGAAAATCAAATAAGACCTATCTTGACCTACAAGGCAAGTGTGAGCACGAAAATTCAGTTTGAATAACAAGGGAAATGAAAAAGAATGGGTTATTATTAACCACATGGTTTAAATGGTTAAATAGCTACCTTGGGAGAAGAATCAAGGTGGAAAAGTCATGCCCATGCTGCACACAGTCTTGGCAACCACACCAAACAGTCATGCCCATGCTGCACACAGTCTTGGCAACCACACCAAACAGTCATGCCCATGCTGTCTCCTCTCTTCTCATTGGTTGTTGACAGGCTCCTCCTCTATTCAAACTCATCCACAAGTTTGAATTCGTTTTCTTTTGTGTTCACATTGTAAATCCTCTATAAAAGGGCTGTAAAGACTCAATGTATAATATACTCTTAGGAGATTCTTCTCCATAAGTCTAAGTCATTTCTCATTTTCTCATACTTCTCTTTGAGTTTTCAGATTCAATTCTTCACATTTCTCCTCTATAATCTCAATATTCTTACATGGTATCAGAGCATAAGATCATTCTCTTATCTTTTCTACTCAAATCTCTCAGTTTCTAATCTAAAATTCTGTCAAAATCTCTCAGTCTTTAGACTAAAAACTCACGGTTTCATTCAACCATAAAAGCTGCTTCCTTTGAGCTCTTCAAAGCCTAACAATGGAGGATACAGTTCAAATTAGTTCCAGCCTGAAACCTACGGTGATAGCAGTAGTTCTCAAAGGCTTGAACTACACATTATGGTCAAGAACCATCAAGACAGCCATTTGTGGCAAAGGACTTTGGAATCACATCTTGGAGGATAATACTCCATCTATAGATGATCCAAAGGAGAAGAAGGATGAGGCAACAAGAAAAGAAGAAGCTAGGTGGTTCCAAGAAGATCAATCAGTCCTTGGATTCCTCCAAAATTCATTGGACCCATCCATTCTTGAAGCTTATTCACATTGTGAAACTGCCAAGTCTCTTTGGGACACTCTCAAGAGGGTGTATGGGGATGTTTCAAACCTCAGCCGTGTGTATGAGGTTAAGAAGGCTCTCAATGATCTACACCAAGAGGATATGGAGTTCACAAAATTCCTGGGCAAGTTCCAGTCAACATGGTCCGAGCTTGACATGTTGAGACCAAGTTCTATGGATCCAAAGGTGCTTAATGAAAGGAAGGAACAAGACAAGATATTTGGGCTCCTTCTCAACCTAAATCCAGCCTTTAAGGATGTGATTAAGTCCATCCTGAGAGAGCCAAAACTCCCTGATTTCGAAGAGGTGTGCTCACGGATTCAAAGGGAGCAAGGCAACATTGGTTTGTTTGGTGGTAAAGGAGAACTAGTCATGGCCAACAAAAGCGTGTTTAAGCAAGAGGATAGGAAGAGTGTGATGTGTGAGCATTGTAAGAGGAATGGCCACATCAAGGACAAGTGCTGGATACTTCATCCTCATCTCAAGCCAAACCGGTTCAAGGATTCAAAGGCTAACATCTCTCAAATGGTTGCGACTGAACCCGCAAGTTCATCCAACCAAGGAGGGGAGCTAGCTATGAATGTATCCATGGAGTATGTTAAGAAGAGTGACTTGGAGGATCTCATCAAGGCCTATGCCTCAAAACTCTCCGGTATCACACTCTACTCCCATAAATCGCTTGATAAACCAGATCATAAGTTGGTAGTGGATTCAGGTGCTTCTCACCATATGATTAGCAATGCTAGGTTGTTAAAGAACATTGAACCATGTCTAGGACAAGTAACTATAGCTGATGGTAAGGGTATTCCAATTGAAGGAACCGGAAAATTAAGACTATTTGACAAAGAAACTAATGCATTCTTTGTACCTAAATTTAAGTCTAATCTAGTTTCTGTCAAAAGGCTACTAAAGACCTCAATTGCAATGTTACATTTGGGCCTAACAATGTTTACTTTCAGGATATTAAGAGTGGTAAGATACTTGGAGGTGGTGTAACAAAAGATGAGCTCTATGTTCTTGAAGACCCTCCAAGCAATTTGGATTCCTTAGCTTTCAAATCCTGTGTTTTTGCTAATAAAGATGTCTTATGGCATGCTAGATTAGGACATCCTCATGCTCGTGCTTTAAGCTTAATAATTTCTAATGTCGCTTATGATCACTCAGTTTGTGAGGCTTGTATCCTTGGCAAACATTGTCGTGTTGTTTTCCCTAAATCGTCTACAATTTATGAGCATTGCTTTGATTTAGTACATTCCGATGTTTGGACCTCACCTTACATGTCTAGAGATAGGAATAAATACTTTGTGACCTTTATAGATGAGAAATCGAAATATACATGGGTTACATTACTTCCATCTAAAGATAGGGTTTATGAGGCATTTATAAACTTTCATAATTATGTTACTAATCAATTCAATGCCAAGATCAAAGTGTTAAGATCAGATAATGGAGGGAATACACAAGTCAAAGATTCAAAGCTCATCTAAACAAACATGGAATACTACATCAAACTAGCTGTCCACACACACCACAACAAAATGGAGTTGCTGAAAGGAAGAACCGACACTTAATGGAAGTAGCAAGATCCATGATGTTTCATACCAATGTTCCTAAAAGTTTTGGGGAGATGCAGTCTTGGTTGCTTGCTACCTCATCAATCGGATTCCAACCAAAGTCTTGCAAGATATATCCCCATTTGAGGTACTCAATAAAACTAAACCTTCCATTGATCATTTACGTGTATTTGGGTGTGTGTGCTTTGTGTATGTTCCAGGTGATCTAAGAAACAAGTTGGAGGCAAAGAGCATCAAGTGTATGTTCCTTGGATATTCGACAACACAAAAGGGTTATAAGTGCTATGATCCGAGCAACAACAGGACATATGTGTCTAGAGATGTCAAGTTCATAGAAGAACAAAGCTATTATGATCAGAAAGATTGGGAAGGATTGAAGGATCTCTCAAGGTCACCTTCTGATTTGGCTACGAGTTTGAGGTTTTTCTTGAATCATTTGGGAAATGATCTGCCAAAGGATTCAAGACACGAAGAAACAAGAACCTTAAGTAGTTCACAAGATACCCAAGAGAATGAACAAGGGGTGGTAACTCAAGAACCAACTCCAATCCAAGAAGAAGCTATGGCCCAAAATCAAGAACAAGACGACTTGGAAGTGGGTATAGAGGAACCTATTCACCAAATGGAAGAGGAAACCTACACTGTAAGGGTTGTTCTTTCACTAGCTATGAATCTGACTTGGGAATTATGGCAAATGGATGTCAAGAACGCATTCCTACAAGGAGAACTTGAAGAGGAAGTGTATATGACTCCACCACCAGGCCTTGAAGATTTTTGCAAAGAGGGACAGGTTCTAAGACTTAGGAAGGCAATATATGGGTTGAAGCAGTCACCAAGGGCCTGGTATCACAAATTAAGCTCCAAACTTACTGATAATGGGTTTAGGAAATCCCATTCAGATCATACTTTGTTCACTCGTCAAAACTCCAAAGGAATCGTGGCGGTCTTGGTTTATGTGGATGACCTTATCATCACAGGAGATGATAAGGAAGGAATTCAGTCCACAAAGGCCTTCTTAAACAGATCATTTGACATCAAGGATCTTGGAGAGTTGAAGTACTTCTTGGGTATTGAAGTGTGTCGGTCTCAAGAAGGGCTCTTTCTATCCCAAAGAAAGTATGCTCTTGATCTGTTGACAGACACGGGAAAGCTTGGGGCTAAACCGGCCAAAACTCCTCTTGAAGATGGCTACAAGGTCAACGGAAAGGGGGAGAAAGCTGATGAGTTATTTAAGGATGTTTCTCAGTATAGGAGACTAGTTGGAAAGCTGATCTACCTCATCCTCACACGACCAGACTTGTGTTTTGCTGTGAATCAAGTAAGTCAACATATGCAAAAGCCTACTGTATATCATTGGAGCATGGTAGAAAGGATCCTTAGATACATCAAAGGATCTCCTGGTCAAGGTATATGGATGGGCAAGAATGGGAACACTGAGATTGTCGGGTATTGTGATGCGGATTGGGCTGGTGATAGGGTGGATAGGAAATCAACCACTGGGTATTGCACCTTCGTTGGTGGGAACTTAGTCACTTGGAAGACTAAGAAGCAGAAGGTGGTATCATGTTCTAGTGCTGAAGCAGAATATAGGGCTATGAGGAAGCTGACAAATGAAGTAACTTGGCTCAAAGCACTCTTGAAAGATTTCGGTATTGCACAACCAGGGCCAATTACCTTCCATTGTGATAATCAGGCAGCCATTCACATAGCTTCAAACTCAGTGTTTCACGAGAGGACCAAGCACATAGAGATCGACTGCCATAAGGTTAGGGAGAAAGTTCAAGATGGAACCATTCTGCCATGTTATACAAGGAGTGAAGACCAACTAGCTGACATCTTCACAAAGGCAGCAAGTCTCAAAGTTTGCAAGAACATCTTTAGCAAACTTGGGCTTGTTGATTTATCACACCCATGATCAAAGGTCTCCTAATCCAAGAGCAGCACACTCTTTTCCCCTTATTAAGGTTTTGTCCCAAGTGGTTTTCCTTAATAAGGTTTTTAATGAGGTGTTGCCTTGGGTTCCCAAGCTTAAGACTTTAGGGTGATTCCAAAGTCTTTAGCTTGAGAGGGAGTATTGACATAGGAAAATCAAATAAGACCTATCTTGACCTACAAGGCAAGTGTGAGCACGAAAATTCAGTTTGAATAACAAGGGAAATGAAAAAGGATGGGTTATTATTAACCACATGGTTGAAATGGTTAAATAGCTACCTTGGAGAAGAATCAAGGTGGAAAAGTCATGCCCATGCTGCACACAGTCTTGGCAACCACACCAAACAGTCATGCCCATGCTGCACACAGTCTTGGCAACCACACCAAACAGTCATGCCCATGCTGTCTCCTCTCTTCTCATTGGTTATTGACAGGCTCCTCCTCTATTCAAACTCATCCACAAGTTTGAATTCGTTTTCTTTTGTGTTCACATTGTAAATCCTCTATAAAAGGGCTGTAAAGACTCAATGTATAATATACTCTTAGGAGATTCTTCTCCATAAGTCTAAGTAATTTCTCATTTTCTCATACTTCTCTTTGAGTTTTCAGATTCAATTCTTCACATTTCTCCTCTATAATCTCAATATTCTTACAGAACTGTCTGCTGCCATGCATTACCCTTCATTTATAAGCCTTTACTCAATGAGCACCAGTGATAAGTTTAGAATAATTATATTAACTGGCCGATCAACTTGACATGTCCACAGTAAATCATCCGTCACTCTTGATTTTGAGCTCATAATGACACGAATCCAATGTCCACGTTAAGTTGATAAATTTGCTATATTTAGACAAAATTTGAGACAGAAGTAGAGACGACAAAACGTCCAAGTAATCCAATCTATCCCAAACTGCGTGATGCCATTCTTTAGGCTTCATTTATAAGCATTTACTCAATGACCACCTGATACAAGCCTCGATTCAAGGCTTGGATGCGCGTGGGCTGTTTGTAGAAGATTAGGTGAGAAACTCAACCTTAGGCTTCTGGATGGGGGTTTTCTGGTTGGTAAAAGATGGAAGGGTGAACTGAACCACATGAGGGGTGATGAACCTTGTGATAAATCACAAACTTGGAGCTAGGAGGGCTGGTCTCAACTAGATTCTAAGCGCACAAAATTCTTGAGAGAAAACTTGTTGGGGAAAAAGTTCTATCTTTATTAATATCAAAAAGGTTGTCGAACTACAATGCTGGAAGGAGCCTTATTAATATTCTCGACAGCTTGACCTTCTAGGGTCGACCCAAATAAGAAAAGGAAAACTTACAAAAGTGCACAAAGAAAAAGATACAAAAGTGTATAATCGAAAAAGGACCTATTCCTAAAATGTCTTTGACTCAATAAAGTAAATATTCTAGATCCTACCCTGCAAAACAGAAAGAGACATATATTCGAATTGAAACTTACCTTAACTTACCTCATGGCCAAGAAATGGAAGGTGGCCGTCCTTGTGGCATGCACGCGCCTTGCTCCTAGTCTTCGACTTGGAGTAGGGTTAAGAATCTTTGGGCCCTGACCTCTATTGCCACTAAAGCCCAAGTCTCTGATGTTCCTTGTGTTGTTGAGAAGCCTTTGGACTCTACTTTGCTCTTCTGGCCCATTGTCCTTAGCTGATCTTCCTCTAGGAGCTTGTCCACCCATAAGCTGAATTTGTGGAAGAGTGCCCTTGATCTGCTTCTTGTCATTGCTCCTGGTGGCACTACTGGTGTGGATACTTCCTCTAGATGCATGTCCTGAAGCTGGTAGCTTATCTGGTCCGAGTTTCCTTGTGTGGAAGTTGAATTGCTCGTGCACTCGGCTGGATCGGCTGTACCGGCTGGACTGTGCGAGGTACTGGCCGGAATGCCTTCAGGACCAGCTAAGTTGATCCCGGAGTTGGTGGCATCACCAAGGGGACCGGCGGTGTCATCCACGTCCCCACCAAGTGTGCCGGAAGCTTGGGCCTCTCCGCCGGCAATGCTGGTTGCTCTGGTCCTATTGGTCGAGGGACCGGCAGACATGCCAGATGGCCTGGCTGTCTCGGGCAAGCTTCCTGGTCGGCCAGTCTGGCCTCCTCGCTGGATGTACAACCTGATGTCCTCATCATCCCCTCCCTCTTCAGTAGGTTTTGTCCTCAAAACTGGTTCATCTGCATGGAAAGGGGCTAAGTCAGTAACATTGAACGTATTGGACACATTAAACTCAACTGGTAGCTCGATCCGGTAGGCGTTGTTGTTGATCCTCTCGAGCACTCTGAATGGTCCATCTCCTCTTGGTGCTAGCTTGGAACTCCTTAGGTTTGGGAACCTCTCCTGCCGTAGGTGTAGCCACACCCAATCGCCTGGTTGAAAGATCACCTCCTTTCTTCCCTTGTTGGCATGAGTCACGTACTGTCCGGTCCTCTTCTCCAAGTTTTCTGCTACCTTCTGGTGTAACCTCCTTATGAATTCTGCCTTGGATGCTCCGTTGAGGTTGGTCATCTCAGCTGGTGGTAGTGGTGTTTGCTCCAATGGGGTGAGAGGGTTGAAGCCGTATACCACTTCAAATGGTGTCTTCTTGGTTGCTGAGTGCACGACTCGGTTGTAAGCGAACTCTATGAATGGCAGGCACTCCACCCAAGTCTTTAGGTTCTTCCCTAGTGTAGTCCTGAGAAGGGTTGATAGTGTCCTGTTGACAACTTCAGTTTGGCCATCGGTTTGAGGATGGCAGGTGGTAGAGAAGAGTAGCTTCGTGCCTAGTTTTCTCCAAAGGGTCCCCCAGAAATGGCTGAGGAACTTGGTGTCCCTGTCTGATACGATGGTCCTTGGCACTCCATGAAGCCGTACTATCTCCCTGAAGAACAGCTTAGCTGTTTGTGTGGCATCATTGACATTGGCATATGGAATGAAGTGTGCCATCTTGGAGAATCTGTCCACCACTACAAAGATTGCATCTTTGTGGTGGATCTTGGGCAGACCAAGAACAAAGTCCATTGAGATGTCCACCCATGGATGTGTGGGTATGGGCAGTGGGAGATACAACCCGTGAGGTTGCACTCGGGACTTTGCCTTCTTGCAAGTGATGCATCTTGCACAATGAGCTTCTACTGTCCTCTTGATGTGTGGCCAGTAGAAGTGCTCCTTTACCACTGCTAGAGTCTTGTCGACACCAAAGTGGCCCATGAGTCGTCCTCCATGAGCTTCTCGGATGTTAAGCTCCCTTAATGATCCTTGTGGTATGCACAACCTTCTTTCTTGGAACAAGAATCCCTCATGGATGTAGAACTTGCCATGACTCCCTGTGCCACACTCCTCGTAGCTCTCAGCAAAGTCAGGATCATCCTTGTATAGGTCCTTGATGTGCTCGAATCCTAGGACCTTTGCCTCCATGGTTGATATCAAGGCAAACCTCCTTGATAGTGCATCGGCTACCACATTGTCTTTGCCCTTCCTGTACTTGATGACGTACGGAAAGGTCTCTATGAACTCCATCCACCTGGCATGTCTCCTCTTGAGATTGGTTTGCCCTCTGAGGTGTTTGAGAGTCTCATGATCAGTGTGGATCACAAACTCCTTGGACAGCAAGTAATGCTGCCAAGTCTCCAATGCTCGGACAAGGGCATAAAGCTCCTTGTCATAAGTGAGGTAGTTCAGTGAGGAACCTCCTAGCTTCTCACTGAAGTATGCCACTGGCCTCCCTCCTTGGGTTAGCACTGCTCCTATGCCTATTCCAGAGGCATCAAACTCTACTTCAAACGTCTTATTGAAGTCGGGCAGGACTAGCACTGGTGCATGTGTAAGGCTGTCCTTCAAGGCCTTGAATGTCTTCTCCTGAGCTTCTCCCCAGCTGAATCCCACGTTCTTCTTCACTACTGCCGTCAGTGGTGAGGCAATACTGCTGAAGTTGGGCACGAATCTCCTATAGAAGCTGGCCAGTCCGTGGAAGCTCCTTACTTGGCTGATGTTGCCTGGTGTTGGCCATTCTTGTATGGCTCGAATCTTCTCTTCATCAACCTGTAGGCCCTGTGAACTTACAACAAAACCTAAAAAGACAAGCTTCGATTTAAGCTCTGATACCAAAATGATACAAGCCTCGATTCAAGGCTTGGATGCGCGTGGGCTGTTTGTAAAAGATTAGGTGAGAAACTCAACCTTAGGCTTCTGGATGGGGGTTTTCTGGTTGGTAAAAGATGGAAGGGTGAACTGAACCACATGAGGGGTGATGAACCTTGTGATAAATCACAAACTTGGAGCTAGGAGGGCTGGTCTCAACTAGATTCTAAGCGCACAAGATTCTTGAGAGAAAACTTGTTGGGGAAAAAGTTCTATCTTTATTAATATCAAAAAGGTTGTCGAACTACAATGCTGGAAGGAGCCTTATTAATATTCTCGACAGCTTGACCTTCTAGGGTCGACCCAAATAAGAAAAGGAAAACTTACAAAAGTGCACAAAGAAAAAGATACAAAAGTGTATAATCGAAAAAGGACCTATTCCTAAAATGTCTTTGACTCAATAAAGTAAATATTCTAGATCCTACCCTGCAAAACAGAAAGATACATATATTCGAATTGAAACTTACCTTAACTTACCTCATGGCCAAGAAATGGAAGGTGGCCGTCCTTGTGGCATGCACGCGCCTTGCTCCTAGTCTTCGACTTGGAGTAGGGTTAAGAATCTTTGGGCCCTGACCTCTATTGCCACTAAAGCCCAAGTCTCTGATGTTCCTTGTGTTGTTGAGAAGCCTTTGGACTCTACTTTGTTCTTCTGGCCCATTGTCCTTAGCTGATCTTCCTCTAGGAGCTTGTCCACCCATAAGCTGAATTTGTGGAAGAGTGCCCTTGATCTGCTTCTTGTCACTGCTCCTGGTGGCACTACTGGTGTGGATACTTCCTCTAGATGCATGTCCTGAAGCTGGTAGCTTATCTGGTCCGAGTTTCCTTGTGTGGAAGTTGAATTGCTCGTGCACTCGGCTGGATCGGCTGTACCGGCTGGACTGTGCGAGGTACTGGCCGGAATGCCTTCAGGACCAGCTAAGTTGATGCCGGAGTTGGTGGCATCACCAAGGGGACCGGCGGTGTCATCCACGTCCCCACCAAGTGTGCCGGAAGCTTGGGCCTCTCCGCCGGCAAAGCTGGTTGCTCTGGTCCTATTGGTCGAGGGTCCGGCGGTACTGCTTGGACCGGCAGACATGCCAGATGGCCCAGCTGTCTCGGGCAAGCTTCCTGGTCGGCCAGTCTGGCCTCCTGGCTGGATGTACAACCTGATGTCCTCATCACCACCACTGTTCAGTTTAGGATGATCTCTTTAACTGGCTGATAAAAATGACATGTCCGCACTAAATCATCGGTAACTTTTGATTCAGAGCTCAGAATGACACAAATCCAATGCCCACGTTAAGCGAGCTCAATTTTCTATATTTTTCCAAAATTTGAGACAAAAATAGAGTCGACGAAGCGCTCAAGTAATCTAATCTATCCCAATCTGGGTGATGACATGCTTTATGCTTCATTTATAAGCTTTTACTTAATGAGCCCCAATGATCAGTTTAAAATGATTCCTTTAACAGTCCGATCAACTTGAAATGTCTGCACTAAATTGAACTTAACTTTTGATTTAGAGCTCAGAATGACACAAATCCAATGCCCATGTTAAGCTAGCTCAATTTTAGATATTGTAACAAAATTTGAGACATAAATAGATACGACAAATCTTTCAAGTAATCCAATCTATTGAAAATTGTGCGATGCCATGCATAATGCTTCATTTATAAGCTTTTACTCAATGAGCACCAAAGATCAGTTTAGAATAGTTATATTAACATGCGATCAACTTGACATGTCCACAGTAAATCCTCCGTAACTCTTGATTTTGCGCTCATAATGACATGAATCAAATGCCCACGTTAAGGTAGATAAATTTGCTATATTTTGACAAAATTTGAGACAATAATAGAGACGACAAAACGTCCAAGTAATCCAATCTATCCCAAACTGTGTGATGCCATTCTTTAGGGTTCATTTATTAACCTTTACTCAATGAGCACCACTAATCAGTTTAGAGTGATCTCCTTGACTGGCCGATAAACTTGAAATGTCCGCACTAAATCGTTGGTAACTTTTGATTTAGAGCTCAGAATGACACAAATCCAATGCATACATTAAGATAGATCAATTTTCGATATTTTTACAAAATTTGGGACAGAAATTGAGAGGATAAAGCGTCCAAATAAACCAATCTATCCCAAACTGCGTTATTCATTTATAAGCCTTTACGTAATGAGCACCAATGATCAGTTTAAAATGATCACTTTAACAGGCCGATAAACTTGACATGTCTGCACTAAATCATCCTAAACTTTTGATCTAGAGATCAGAATGACACAAATCCAATGCCCACTTTAAGCTAGCTCAATTTTCTATATTGTAGCAAAATTTGACACAGAAATAGATACGATAAAGCGTCCAAGTAATCCAATCTATAGAAAATTGTGTGATGCCATTCATTTTTCTTCATTTACATGCCTTTACTCAATGAGAACCATAGATCAGTTTAGAATAATCTTATTAACTGACCGATCAACTTGTCATGTCCACAGTAAATCGTCTGTAACTCCTGATTTTGAGCTCATAATGACACGAATCCAATGGCCACGTTAAGCTAGATAAATTTTCTATATTTTGACAAAATTTGAAATAGAAGTAGAGACGACGAAGTGTCCAAGTAATCCAATCTATCCCAAACTGCGTGATGCCATTCTATAGGCTTCGTTTATAAGACTTTAGTTAATGAGCACCAATGATAAGTTTAGAATGATCACTTCAACTGGCCGATCAACTTGACATGTCCGCACTAAATCCTCTGTCACTTTTGATTTAGAGCTCAGAATGACACGAATCCAATGCCCACGTTAAGCTAGCTCATTTCTCTATATTTTGAAAAATATTTGAGACAGAAATAGATATGACAAAGCGTCCAGGTAATCCAATCTATCCAAAATTGTCTGATGGCATGCATTATGCTTCATTTATAAGCCTTTACTCAATGAGCACCAATGATTAGTTTAGAATAATTATATTAACTGGCCGATCAACTTGACAACTCCACGGTAAATTGTCCGTAACTCTTGATTTGGAGTTCATAATGACATGAATCCAATGTTCACGTTAAGTTGATAAATTTGCTATATTTTGACAATATTTGAGACAAACGTAGAGACGAGAAAGCATCAAAGTAATCCGATCTATCCTAAACAGCGTGATGCCATTCTTTAGGCTTCATTTATAACCATTTACTCAATGACCACCACTGTTCAGTTTAGGTTGATCTCTTTAACTGGCCGTTAAACTTGACATGTCCGCACTAAATCGTCAGTAACTTTTGATTTTGAGCTCAAAATGAAACAAATCCAATGCCCACATTAAGCTAGCTAAATTTTCTATTTTCTGACAAAATTTGAGACAGAAATAGAGACGACAAAGCTAACTTTGTGCTGTCAAGCATTATGCTTCATTTATAACCCTTTACTCAATGAGCACCAATGATCAATTTTGAATGATCACTCTAACTGGCCGATGAACTTGACAAGTATGCACTAAATTGTTCGTAACTTTTGATTTAGAGCTCGGAATGACACGAATCCAATTCCCACGTTAAGCTTGCTCAATTTTCTATTGTTTGACCAAATTTGAGACAGAAATAGAGACGACAAAATGTCAAAGTAATCCAATCTATCCACACTACTTGCTGCCATGCTTTATACTTCATTTATAACCCAATATATCCCAAACTGTGTGATGTCTTGCATTATAATATATTTATAACCCTTTACTCAATGAACACCAATGATCAGTTTAGATGATCACTTTAACTGGCCGATCAACTTGACATGTGTGCACTAAATCGTCTGTAACTTTTGATTTAGAGCTCAGAATGATACGAATCCAATGCCCACGTTAAGCTAGCTCAAATTTCTATATATCTACAAAAATTTGAGATAGAAATAGAGACGAAAAGGCGTCCAAGTAATCCAATTTATCCAACTGCTTGCTGCCATGCTTTATCTTTCATTTATCAACATTTACTTAATGAGCACGAATGATCAGTTTAGAATGATCACTTTAACTGGCCGATCAACTTGACATGTCTGCACCAAATCGTTTGTAACATTTGAATTAGAGCTCAGAATGACACGAATCCAATGCCCACGTTAAGCTAGCTCAATTTTCTATATTTCTATATATTCTGATACATAAATAGATACAACAAAGTGGCCAAATAATCATATCTATCCAAACTACTTGCTGCCATGCTTTATGTTTCATTTATAAGTTTTACTTAATGACCACCAATCATCTTTTTAGAAAGATCACTTTGACCGGCTGATCAACTTTTGATGTAGAGTTCAAAAACACACTAATCCAATGCACACGTTAATCCAAATCGTACAACTAATCCAATCTATTCCAAACTGCGTGAGGCC
This sequence comes from Pugionium cornutum, assembly GCA_018901935.1. Taxonomy (NCBI): domain Eukaryota; kingdom Viridiplantae; phylum Streptophyta; class Magnoliopsida; order Brassicales; family Brassicaceae; genus Pugionium; species Pugionium cornutum. The sequence continues at coordinate 14,125,777 of JAENJI010000013.1, forward strand.
ATGCATTATTCTTCAATAATAAGCTTTTACTAAATGAGCACCAATATTAAGTTGAGAATGATCATTTTAACTGCCTGATCAACTTGACATGTCTGCATTAAATCGTCAATAACTTTTGATGTAGAGCTTAGAATGACAGGAATCCAATGCCCGCTTAAAGCTAGCTCAATTTTCCATATTTTTACAAAATTTGATACAGAAATAGAGATGATAAGGCATATAAGTAATCCAATCTATTTTAAACTACGTGATGCCGTGGTTTATGCTTCATTTAGAATCCTTTACTTAATGAGCACCAATGATCTGTTTAGAATGATAATTTTAACTCGCCAATTAATTTGACATGGCCGCACTAAATCGTGCATAACTTTTGATTTTAGATCTCCGAAACACACGAATTCAATGCCCACGTTAAGCTAGCTCAATTTTCTATATTTTGATAAAATTTGAGACTGAAATAGAGACGACAAAGCGTCCAAGTAATCCAATCTGTCCAAACTACTCGATGCCATGCTTTATACTTCATTTATAAGCTTTTACTTAATGATCACAAATGATATGTTTAAAATATTCACTTTAACTCACCAATCATCTTAACATGTCCGTACTAAATCGTCCGTAACTTTTGATTTAGAGCTCAAAAACACACAAATCCAATGCCCCCGTTAAGCTTGCTCAACTTTCTATAGTGTAACAAAATTTGAGACAGAAATAGATATGACAAAGCGTCCAAGTAATCCAATCTTTCCGAAACTGCATGAGGCCTTGCATTATTCTTCATTTATAAGCTTTTACTCAATGAGCACTAATGATCAATTTAGGATGATCATTTTAACATGCCGATCAACTTGACATGTCTGCCCTATATCGTCCATAACAATTGATTTATAGCTCAGAATGACTCGAATTCAATGCCCACATTAAGCTAGTTCAATTTTCTATATTGTGACAATGTTTGAAACAAAACTAGATACGAAAACGCGTCCAAGTAATCCAATATAACCCAAACTGCATGATGCCGTGCATTTTGCTTCATTTATAAGCCTTTACTCAATTTGCACCAACGATCAGTTTAGAACGATCAACTTGACATGTCCACACTAAATTGTCCGTAATTTTTTATTTGGAGCTCAGAATGACACGAATCCAATGCCACGTTAAGCTAACTCAATTTTCTATATTGTGACAAAATTTGAGACAAAAATAGAGGCGACAATGCGTCTAAGTAATCCAATCTATCCAAACTACTTGCTGCCATGCATAATGCTTCATTTATAAGTTTTTTACTCAATGAGCACCATTAATCAGTTTAGAATGATCATTTTAACTGGCTGATCAACTTGACATGATTGCACTATATCGTCCATAACTTTTGATTTATAGCTCAGAATTGCATGAATCTAATGCCCACATTAAACTATTTCAATTTTCTATATTGTGACCAAAATTTGAAACAGAACTAAATACGACAAAGCGTCCAAGTAATCCAATATAACCCAAACTGCATGATGCCATGCATTATAATTTATTTATAACCCTTTACTCATTGAGCACCAATGATCAGTTTAGAATGATCACTTTAATTGGCCGATCAACTTGACATATCCGCACTAAATCGTTTGAAACTTTGGATTTAGAGCTCAGAATGACACGAATCCAATGCCCACACAAAGCTAGCTCAATTTTCTATATTTCTATAAGATTTGAGATAGAAATAGAGACGACAAAGCGTCCAAGAAATCCAATCTGTCCAAACTACTTGCTGCCATGCTTTATGTTTCATTTATAAGCATTTACTTAATGAGCACCAATGATCAGTTTAGAATGATCACTTTAACTGGCCGATCAACTTGACATGTCTGCACTAAAACGTCTGTAACTTTTGATTTAGAGCTCAGAATGACACGAATCCAATATCTATGTTAAGCTAGCTAAATTTTTTGTATTTCTATAAAATTTGAGACACAAATAGAGACGACAAAGCATACAAGTAATCCAATCTATCCAAAATACTTGCTGCCATGCTTTATGTTTCATTTATAAGCATTTAATGACACGAATAGTTAAATACATATGAAAAACGTCCGTAACTAAATCGTCCGTAACTTTTGATTTACAGCTCAGAAATACAGGAATCTAATGCCCACTTTAAGCTAGCTCAATTTTCTATTGTGATAAAATTTGAGACATAGATAGATACGACAAACCGTCCAAGTAATCTAGTCCATCCAAAACTGCATAATGCCTTGCATTATTCCTCATTTATTAGCTTTTATTCAATGAGCACCAATGTTCAATTTAGAATGATCATTTTAACTGGCCGATCAACTTGGAGTGTCAGCACTAAATCGTCCAAAAATTTTGATTTATAGCTCACAACGACACGAATCCAATGTCCACGTTAAACTAGTTCAATTTTTTTTATTGTGACAAAATTTGTGATAGAACTAGATATCACAAATCGTCCAAGTAATCAAATCTATCCCAAACTGCATGATGCCATGCATTATGCATCATTTATAAGCCTTTAATCAATGAGCACCAATGATCAGTTTAGAATGATTACTTTAACGGGCCAATCAACTTGACTTGTCCGTAGTAAATCGTCTGTTCATTTTGATTTAGAGCTCAGGATGACACGAATCCAATGCCCACGTTAGGCTAGCCAATTTTCTATATTATGACAAAATTTGAGGCATAAATACATACAAAAAACCATCCAAGTAATCCAGTCAATCCCAAATTGCGTTATTTCATGCATTATTCTTCATTTATAAGCCTTTACTTAATGACCACCAATGATTAGTTTAGAATGATCACTTTAACTGGCCGATCAACTTGACATGTCTGCACTAAATCGTCTGTAACTTTGGATTTAGAGCTCAGAATGACACGAATCCAATATCTGTGTTAAGCTAGCTAATTTTTTTGTATTTCTATAAAATTTGAGACACAAATAGAGACGACCAAGCGTACAAGTAATCCAATCTATTCAACCTACTTGCTGCCATGCTTTATGTTTCATTTATAAACATTTACTTAATAAGCACCAATGATCAGTTTAGAAAGATCACTTTGACTAGCTGATCAACTTTTGTTTTAGAGTTCAAAAACACACGAATCCAATGCCACGTTAAGCTAGCTCAATTTTCTATAGTTTAAAAAAATTGTATAAAGAAATAGATACGACAAAGCGTCCAAGTAATCCAATCTATCTCAAACTGTGTGAGCCCATGCATTATTCTTCCTTTATAAGCTTTTACTCAATGAGCACCAATGATTAGTTTACAATGATCATTTTAACTGGCTGATCAACTTGACATGTCCGCACTAAATCGTCAAGAACTTTTGATGTAGAGCTTAGAATGACACGTATCCAATGCCCTTGTTAAGCTAGCTCAATTTTATATATTTTTACAAAATTTGACAAAGTAATAGAGACGACCAAGCATAGAAGTAATCCAATCTATTTTAATCTACTTGTTGTCGTGGTTTATGCTTCATTTATAAGCCTTTATTTAATTAGCACCAATAATCATTTTAACTCGCCAATTAATATTACATGTCCGCACTAAATCGTGCATAACTTTTGATTTAGAGCTCCGAAACACACGAATCCAATGCCCACGTAAAGGTAGCTCAATTTTCAATTAGTTTAGAATGATCATTCTAACTGGCTGATCAACTTGACATGTCTGCACTATATCATCCATAACTTTTGATTTATAGCTCAGAATGACACGTATCACTTGCCCACACTAAGCAAGCTCAATTTTCTATATTGTGAAATAATTTTTGACAGAAATAGATATGACAAATCATCCAAGTAATCCAATCCATCCCAAAATGCATGATGCCATGCCTTATATTACATTTATAAGCTTTTACTCAATGAGCACCAATCGTCTAACTGGTTTAGTTTAGAATGATCATTTTAACTGGGTGATCAAATTGTCATGTCTGCACTAAATCGTCTATAACTTTTGATTTATAGCTCAGAATGACACGAATCAATCGCCCAAATTAAGCTAGTTTAATTTTTAAAATGTTTACAAAATTTGACACAGAACCAGATACGACAAAGCGTCCAAGTAATCCAATCTATCCCAAACAGTGTGATGCGATGCATTATGCTCCATTACTAAGCCTTTACACAATGACCACCAATGATTAGTTTAGAACGATCATTTTAACTGGCCGATCAACTTGACATGAACGCACTAAATCGTCCGTAACTTATGATTTAGAGCTCAGAATGACACGAATCAAATGCCCACTTTAAGCTAGCTCAATTTTCTATTGTGATAAAATTTGAGACATAAATAGATACGACAAACCGTCCAAGTAATTCAGTCCATCCCAAACTGCGTAATGCCATGCATTATACCTCATTTATTAGCCTTTATTCAATGAGCACCAATGATCAGTTTAGAATGATCATTTTAACTAGCCGATCAACTTGGCGTGTCAGCACTATATCGTCCAAAACATTTGATTTATAGCTCAGAACGACACGAATCCAATACCCACATTAAACTAGATCAATTTTCGTTATTGCTACAAAATTTCTGATAGAACTAGATATGAAAAAACGTTCAAGTAATCCAATCTATCGCAAACTGCGTGATGCCATGCATTATACATCATTTATAAGCCTTTAATCAATGAGCACCAATGATCAGTTTTGAATGATTACTTTAATTGGCCGATCAACTTGACTTGTCCGTAGTAAATCGTCTGTATATTTTGATTTACAGCTCAGAATGACACGAATCCAATGCCTATGTTTGGCTAGCCAATTTTGTATATTATGACAAAATTTGAGACATAAATACATACGAAAAACAATCCAAGTAATCCAGTCAATCCCAAACTGCGTGCTGCCATGCATTATTTCTTCATTTATAAGCCTTTACTAAATGAGCACCAATGATCTGTTTAGAATGATCACTTTAACTGGCCTCTCAACTTGACATGTCCGCACAAAATTGTCTGTAACTTTTGATTTAAAACTAAGAATGACACGAATCCAATGCCCATGTTAAGCAAGCTCAATTTTCTATATAGTAACACCATTTGAGACATAAATAGATACGACAAAGCGTCCAAGTAATCCAATCTATATCAAACTGTATGATGCCATGCTTTATGCTTCATTTGTAAGCCTTTACTCAATGCGCACCAATGATCTGTTTAGAATGATCACTTTAACTGGCCACTAAACTTGACACATCCGCACTAAATTGTCCGTAACTTTTGATTTAAAACATAGAATGACACGAATCCAATGCCCACGCTAAGCTAGCTAAATTTTCTATATTGTGACAAAATTTGAGACAGAAATAGATACAATAAAGCATCCAAGAAATCCAATGCATCCCAAAATGCGAGATGCCATGCATTATTTTTCATTTATAAGAATTTACTTGATGAGGACCAATCATCAGTTTAGAATGATCATTTTAATTGGCCGATCAACTTGTCATGTCTGCACTAAATCGTCCATACTAAATAGTTCATAACTTTGAATTTAGAACTCAAAAACACACAAATCAATTCCCACGTTAAGCTAGCTCAATTTTCTATAGTATAACAAATATTTGTAAAAGAAATAGATACATCAAAGCATCCAAGTAATCCAATCTATCCAAAACTGTGTGATGCTACACATTATGCTTCATTAATAAGCGTTTAATCAATCAGCACCAACGTTCAGTTTAGAATAATCACTTTCACTGTCCGATCAACTTGACATGTTCGCACTAAATCATCCAAAACTTTCGATTTAGAGCTCAGAATGACACGAATCCAATGCTTACGTTAAGCTAGCTCAATTTTCTTTATTGTGATAAAATTTGAGACAGAAATAGATACGACAAAGCGTCCAAGTAATCCAGTCATTCCCAAACTGCGTGATACCATGCATTATTCTTCATTTATAAGCTTTTACTCAATGAGCACCAACGATCACTTTAGAATGATCATTTTAACTAGCCGATCAACTTGACATGTATGCACTATATCGTCCATAACTTTTCATTTATAGCTCAGAATGACACGAATCGAATGCCCACATTAAGTTAGCTCAATTTTCTATATTGTGACAAAATTTGAGATATAACTTGATATGAAAAAGCGTCCAAGTAATCCAATGTATCCCAAACAGCATGATGTCATGCATTATGCTTCATTTATAAGCCTTTACTCAATCAGCACCAATGATCAGTTTAGAATGATCACTTTAAATGACTAATCAACTTGACATGTCAACACTAAATCGTCCATAACGTTTGATTTAGAGCTCAGAAACACACGAATCAAATGCCCACATTAAGCTAGCTCAATTTTCTATATTGTGACAAAATTTGAAACAGAAATAGATACGACAAAGCATCCAAATAATCCAATCCTTCCCAAACTGTGTGATGCCATGCATTATTTTTCATTTATATGCTTTTACTCAATAAGCACCAAATGATCACTTTAGAACTGGCTGATCAATTTGTCATATCTGCCCTAAATCGTCCATAATTTTTGATTTCTACAGAATGACACGAATCCAATGCCCATGATAAACAAGATCAATTTTCTATATTTTGACAAATTTTGAGATAGAAACTGAGACGACAAAGCGTCCAAGTAATCCAATCTATCCAAACATTTTGATGCCATGCTTTATGCTTCCTTTATAAGCCTCTACTTAATGAGCACCAATGATCAGTTTAGAATGATCACTTTAACTAGCCAATCAACTAGATATGTCCGCACTAAATCGCCAGTAATTTTTAATTTAGAGCTCATAATGACACAAATACAATATCCACATTAAGCTAGCTAAATTTTCTATATTGTAACAAAATTTGAGACAAAAATAGATACGATAAAGCATCCAAATAATCCAATCTATCCAAAACTATGTGATGCCATGTGTTATACTTCATTTATAAGCCTTAACTTAATGAGTACCAGTGATCAGTTTAGAATGATCAATTTAACTGGCCAATCAACTTGACATATCAACACTAAATCATCCATAACTTTTGATTTAGAGCTTACAAGGACATGAATCCAATGCACACGTTAACCTAGCTCAATTTTCTATATTGTGACAAAATTTGACACATATATAGATACTACAAAGCATCCAACTAATCTAATCCATCCCAAATTGTGTGATGCCATGCATTATTTTTCATTTATAAGCCTTTTTACTCAATGAGAACAAATGATCAATTTAGAATGATCATTTTAACTGGCCGATCAACTTGACATGTCTGCATTAAATCATCCGCACTAAATCGTCCGTAACTTTTGATTTAGAGCTCCAAAAAGCACGAATCCAATTCTGACATTAAGCTAGATAAATTTTCTACAGTGTAACAAAGTTTCAAACATAAATAGATACGAAAATGCATCCAAGTAATCCAATCAATCCAAAACGATGTGATGTCATGCATTATGCTTCATTTATAAGCCTTAACTCAATCAGCACCAATGATCAGTTTGGAATGATCACTTTAACTAGCTAATCAACTTGATATGTCCGCACTAAATCGTCCATAACTTTTGATCTAGAGCTCGGAATGACACAAATCCAATGCCCACGTTAAACTGGCTCGATTTTCTATATTATGACAAAATTTGAGTCAGATATAGATACAACAAAGCGTCCAAGTAATCCAGTCTATCCCAAACTGTGTGATGCCATGCATTCTTCTTCATTTATAAGCTTTTACTCAATAAGCACCAATGATAAGTTTAGAATGATCATTTTAACTGGCCGATCAACTTGTCATATCTGCATTAAACTGTCCATAACTTTTGATTTCTAGCTCAGAGTGACACGAATCAAATGCCCTTAAGCTAGTTCAATTTTCTATATTGTGACAAAATTTGAGACAGAACTAGAAGAGAAAAAGCATCCAAGTGATCCAATCTATCCCAAACTCCGTGATTCCCTGCATAAAACTTCATTTATAACCTTTACTCAATGAGCACCAATGATCAGTTTAGAATAATCATATCAACTGACCGATCAACTTGGCATGTTCACACTGAAGCGTCCATAACTTTTGATTTAGAGATCAGAATGACACGAATCCAATGACCATGCTAAACAAGCTCAACTTTCTATATTTTGACAAAATTTGAGACAGAAATAATGACGACAAAGCGTCCAAGTAATCCAATCTATCCAAACACTTTGATGCCATGCTTTATGTTTCATTTATAAGCTTTTACTTAGTGAGCACCAATGATCTGTTTAGAATGATCAATTTAACTAGCCACTCAACTTGATATGTCCGCACTAAATCGTCCGTAACTTTTGATTTAGAGCTCAGAATGACACAAATCCAATGCCCACATTAAGCTAGCTCAATTTTCTATATAGTAATAAAACTTGAGACAGAAATAGATACAATAAAGCATCCAAATAATCCAATCTATCCAAAACTATGTGATGTCGTGTGTTGTACTTCATTTATAAGCCTTCACTTAATGAGCACCAATGATCAGTTTAGAATGATCACATTTGCTGGTCGATCAACTTGACATGTCCGCACTAAATCGTCCATAACTTTTGATTTTGATCTCACAAGGAGACTAATCCAATGTACATGTTAAGCTAGCTCAATTTTGTATATTGTGACAAAATTTAAGATAGACATAGATACCACAAAGCGTCCAAGTAATCCAATCCATCCCAAACTTCGTGATGCCATGCATTATTTTTCATTTATAAGCTTTTACTCCATGAGCACCAATGATCAGCTTAGAATGATCATTTTAACTGGCCGATCAACTTAACATGTCTGCACTAAATCATCCGCACTAAATCGTCCATAACTTTTGATATTGAGCTCAGAAATGCACGAATCCAATGCCGACATTGAGCTAGCTAAATTTTCTATAGTGTAACAAAATTTCAGAAATAAATAGATACGACAAAGCGTCCAAATAATCCAACCTATCCAAACTTGTGTGATGCCATACATTATGCTTCATTTATAAGCCTTAACTCAAATAGCACTAGTGAGTAATTTAGAAAGATCACTTTAACTAGCTAATCAACTTGACATGTCTGCATTAACTCGTTCGTAACTATTGATTTAGAGCTCCGAAACACAGAGATCAATTCTCACGTTAAGCTAGCTCAATTTTCTATAGTATTACAAAATTTGAGACAAAAATATATATGTCAAAGCATCCAAGTAATCCAATCTATCCAAAATTGTGTGATGCTATGCATTATGATTCATTTATAAGCGTTTAATCAATCAACCCCAATGATTAGTTTAGAAAGATCACTTTCACTGTCCTATAAACTTGATATGTCCGCACTAAATCGTCCATAACTTTTGATTTATAGCTAATTATGACACGAATCCAATGCCCACATTAAGCTAGTTAAAATTTCTATATTGTGACAAAGTTTGAGATAGAACTAGATACAGCAAAGCGTCAAAGTAATCCAATGTATCCCAAACTGCGTGATGCCACACATTATGCTTCATTTATATGTCTTTACTCAATAACCACCAATGATCAGTTTAGAATGATCACTTTAACTAGTCGATGAACTTGACATGTCCCCACTAAATTGTCTGTAACTTTTAATTTAGAGCTCAGAATGACACGAATTAAATGGCCTCGTTAAGCTAGCTCAGTTTTCTATATTGTGACAAAATTTGAGCCAGAAATAGATACGACAAAGCGTCCAAGTAATCCAATCCTTCCCAAGCACCGTGATGCCATGCATTATTTTTCATTTATAAGCTTTTACTCAATGAGCACCAATGATCAGTTTAGAATGATCATTTTAATTAGTCGATGAACTTGTCATGTCTGCACTTAATCATCCATAACTTTTGAATTATAACTCAGAATGACACGAATCCAACGCCCACATTAAGCTAGTTCAATTTTCTATATTGTGATAAAATTTGAAACAGAAGTAGATACGACAAAGCGTCAAAGTTATTCAATCTATCCCAAACTGCCTAATGCCATGCTTTATACCTCATTTATAAGCCTTTACGTAATGAGCACCAATGATCAGTTTAGAATGATCATTTTAACTCGCCTATCAACTTGACATGTCCGCACTAAATCATCCATAACTTTTGATTTACAGCTCAGAATGACACAAATCCAATGCCTACGTTAAGCTAGCTCAGTTTATATTGTAACAAAAATTTGAGACAGAAATAGATATGACAAAGCATACAAATAATCCAATCTATCCAAAACTGTGTGATGCCATGCGTTATACTTCATTTATTAGCCTTTACTTAATGAGCACCAATGATCATTTTAGAATGATCATTTTAACTGTCCGATCAACTTGACTTGTCCGCACTAAATCCTCCTAAACTTTTGATTTAGAGCTCATAATGACACAAATCCAATGCCGACGTTACGTTAGCTCAATTTTCTATATTGTGACAAAATTTGAGACAGAAATAGATACGACAAAGCGTCCAAGTAATTGAACCCATTCCAAACTGCGTGATGCCATGCATTATTTTGCATTTATAAGCTTTTACTCAATGAGCACCAATGATCCGTTTAGAATGATAATTTTAACTGGCCAATCAACTCAACATGTCCGCACTAAATCGTCCGTACTAAATCGTCCGTACTAAATCGTCCGTACTAAATCGTCCGTAATTTTTGATTTAGAGCTCAGAAACACACGGATCAATTCCTATGTTAAGCTAGCTCAATTTTCTATACTACAACAAAATTTGAGACATAAATATATACGTCAAAGCGTCCAAGTAATCCAATATATCCAAAATTGTGTGATGCTATGCATTATTCTTCATTTATAAGCGTTTAATCAATTAGCACCAATGATTAGTTTACAATGAGCACTTTCAGTGTCCGATCAACTTGACATGTCCGGTCTAAATAGTCCATATCTTTTGATTTTGAGCACATAATGACTGAAATCCAATGCCCACGTTAAGCTAGATCAGTTTTCTTTATTATGAAAAAATTTGAGATAGATATAGATACAACAAAGCGTACAAGTAATCTAGTCTATCCCGAACTGCGTGATGCCATGCATTATTCTTCATTTATAAGCTTTTACTCAATGAGCACCAACGATCAGTTTATAATTATCATTTTAACTAGCCGATCAACTTGACATGTCTGCACTCTATCATCCAGAACTTTTTATTTATAGCTTAGAATGACACCAATCCAATGCCCACATTAAGCTAGTTCAATTTTCTATATTGTGACAAAATTTGAGATAACTAGATACAACAAAGCGTCAAAGTAATCCAATCTATCCCAGACTGCGTGATGCCATGCTTTATGCTTCATTTATAAGCCTTTAATCAATGAGCACCACTGATCAATTTAGAATAGTGATATCAAATGGCCGATCAACTTGACATGACCACACTAAATCGTCGTACCTTTTGATTTAGTACTCAGAATGACACGAATCCAATGCCCATGATAAGCAAGCTCAATTTTCTATATTTTGACAACATTTGAGACAGAAATAGATACGACAAAGCGTCTATATAATCCAATCTATCTAAAACTGCATGGTGCCATGCATTATTCTTCATTTATAAGTTTTTTACTCAATCAGCACCAATGATCCATTTAGAATGATACCTTTTACTGGCCTATCAACTTGACATGTCCGCAATAAATCCTCAGTAACTTTTGATTTAGAGCTTAGAATGATATGAATCCAATGTCCATGTTAAGCTAGCTCAATTTCTATATTATGTCAAACTTTGAGACAGAAATAGATACGACAAAGTGTCCAAGTAATCTAGTTTATCCCAAACGGCATGATGCCATGCATTATTCTTCATTTATAAGCATTTACTCAATTAATGAGCATCAATGTCAATTTAGAATGATCATTTTAACTAGTCGATCAACTTGACATGTCTGCACTATATCGTTCATAACTTTTCATACATTGCTTAGAATGACACGAATCCAATGCCCACATTAAGCTAGTTCAGTTTTCTATATTGTGACAAACTTTGATACAGAAACAAAGCATCCAAGTAATCAGATCTAGTCCAAATTGCGTGATGCTGTGCATTATTATTCATTTATAAATCTTTACTCAATCAACACACTGATCAGTTTGCAATGATCACTTTAACTGACCGATGAACTTGACATGTCCGCACTAAAACGTCCATAACTTTTGATCTAGAGCTCAGAATAACACGAATTAAATGCCCTCGTTAAGTTGACTCAATTTTATATATTGTGACAAAATTTGAGGCAGAAATAGATACGACAAAGTGACCAAGTAATTCAATCCTTTCCAAACTGCGTGATGCCATGCATTATTTTTCATTTATAAGCTTTTACTCAATGAGCACCAATGATCAGTTTAGAATCACCATTTTAACTGGCCGATCAACTTGTCATGTCTGCACTAAATCATCTATAACTTTTGATTTATAGCTCAGAATGGCACAAATCCAATGCCCACTTTGAGCTAGTTCATTTTTTTATATTGTGACAAAATTTAAAACAGAACTAGATACGACAAATTGTCAAAGTAATCTAATATATCCTAAACTGCATGATGCCATGCTTTTTGCCTCATTTATAAGCCTTTATTTAATGAGCACGATCTGTTTAGAATGATCATTTTAACTCGCTGATTAAATTGAAATGTCTGCACTAAATCGTGTGTAACTTTTAATTTAGAGCTCAAAAACATACGAATGATCAGTTTAGAATGATCACTTTCACTGGCCGATCAACTTAACATGTCTACACTAAATCATCCGTAACTTTTGATTTAAAGCTCAAAATGATGTGAATCCAATGCTTATGTTAAACTAGCTCAATTTTCTATACTTTGACAAAATTTGAGACAGAAATAGATACGATAAAGCATACAAGTAAACCAGTTTATCCCAAACTGCGTGATGCCATACATTATTGTTCATTTGTACGCTTTTACTCAATGAGCACCAATTATCAGTTTAGAATTATCATTTTAACAGGCCGATCAACTTTATATGTCTGCACTATATCGTCCATAAATTTTGATTTGTAGCTCAGAATGACACGAATCAATTGCCCACATTAAGCTAGTTCAATTTTCTATATTGTTACAAAATTTGAGATTGAACTAGATACGACAAAGCGTCCAAGTAATCCAATCTATCCCAGAGTACGTGATGCCATGCATTATGCTTCATTTATAAGCTTTTACTCAATGAGCACCAATGATCTGTTTAGAATGATCACTTTAACTCACCGGTGACCTTGATATATGCGCACTAAATCGTCCGTAACTTTTGATTTAGAGCTCGGAAACACATGAAACCAATGCCCACGTTAAGCTAGCTAATTTTTTTATAGGGTAACCAAATTTGAGGTAAAAATAGATAATACAAAACGTCCAAGTAATCCAATCTATACAAAACTGTGTGATGTTGTGTAGTATGCTTCATTTATAAGCGTTTACTCAATGAGCCCCAATGATGAGTTTAGAATGATCACTTTCACTGGCCGATCAACTAGACATGTATGGACTAAATCATCCGTAACTCTTGATTTAGAGCTCAAAATGGCACAAATCCAATGCTTACGTTAAACTAACTCAATTTTCTATATTGGGACAAAATTGGAGACAGAAATAGATACCACAGAGCATCCATGTAATCCAGTCAATCCCAAACTGCGTGATGCCATGCATTATTCTTCATTTATGAGCTTTTACTCAATGAGCACCTATTATCAGTTTAGCATGATCATTTTTACTGGCCAATCAACTTGACATGTCTGCACTAAATCGTCCATAAATTTTGATTTGAAGCTCAGAATTACACGAATCCAATGCCCACATTAACCTAGTTCAATTTTCTATATTGTGACAAAATTTGAAACATAACTAGATAAGAAAAATCGTCCTAGTAATCCAACCTATCCCAAACTGCGTGATGCCATGCATTATGCTTCATTTATAACCCTTTACTCAATGAGCACCAATGATCAGTTTAAAATGATCACTTTAACTGGCCAATTAACTTGACATGCCCGCATTAAATTGTCCGTAACTTTTGAGTTAGAGCTCATATTGACATGAATTAAATGCCTTCGTTAAGCTAACTCAGTTTTCTATATTGTGACAAAATTTGAGATAGATATGTACGACAAAGTATCCAAGTAATCCAATCTATCCATAACTGTGTGATGCCAATCATTATGCTTTATTATAAGCCTTTAATCAATCAGCACCAATGATCAATTTAGAATGATCACTTTAACTGGCCAATCAACATGACATGTACGCACTAAATCGTCTGTAACTTTTGATTTAGAGCTCACAATGACACGAATCCAATGTCCACGTTAAGCTAGCACAATTTTTTATATTTTGAGAAAATTTAAAACATAAATAGATACGACAAAGCATTCAAGTAATCCCGTCCATCCCAAACTTTGAGATGGCATGCATTATTCTTCTTTTATAAGCTTTTACTCAATGAGCACCAATCGTCAGTTTATAATGGTAATTTTAACTGGCCTATCAACTTGACATGTATGCCCTATATCATCCATAACTTTTTATTTATAGGTCTGAATGACACGAATCAATATCCCAAATAAGCTTGTTCAAGTTTCTATATTGTGACAAAATTTGAGATAGAACTTGATACGACAAAGCATCAAAGTAATCCAATCTATCCCGAACTGTGTGATGCCATGCTTTATGCCGCATTTATAAGTCATTACTTAATGAGTACCAATCATCAGATTAGAATGATCATTTTAACTCGCCGATCAACTTGACATGTCCGCACTAAATCGTTTGTAACTTTTGATTTAGAGGTCAGAAACACACGAATCCAATGCCCACATTAATCTAGCTCAATGTTCTATAGTGTAACAAAATTTGAGATAGAAATAGATACGACAAAGCGTCCAAGTAATCCAATCCATCCAAAACTGTGATGCCATGCATTATTCTTCATTTATAAGCTTTTACTCAATGTGCACCAACTATAAGTTACAATGATCATTTTAACTAGTCGATCAACTTGACATGTCTACACTATATTGTCTGTAACTTTTGATTTAGAGCTCAGAAACACACGAATCTAATGCCCACATTAAGCTAGCTCGATTTTCTATAGTGTAACAAATTTTGATCAGTTTAGATACGAAAAAGCGTCCAAGTAATCCAATCTATCCAAAACTGTGTGATACTATGCATTATGCTTCATTTATAAGCGTTTACTCAATCAGCACCAATGATCATTTTAGAATTATCACTTTTACTGCCTGATCAATTTGACATGTATGCACTTAAGCATCCGTAACTTTTTATTTTGAGCTCAGAATGACATGAATTAAATGCCCTCGTTAAGTTAACTCAAGTTTGTATATTGTGACAAAATTTGAGACAGAAATATATACGACAAAGCGTCCAAATAATCCAATCCTTCCCAAACTGCGTAATGCCATGCATTATTTTTCATTTATAGACTTTTACTCAATGAGCACCAATGATCCATTTAGAATGATAATTTTAACTGGCCGATCAATTTGACATGTTTCGCACTAAATCGTCCGTACTAAATCAGCCGTACTAAATCGTCCATAATTTTTGATTTAGAGCTTAGAAACAAACGGATCAATTCCCACGTTAAGCTAGCTCAATTTTCTATACTACAACAAAATTTGAGAAATAAATATATACGTCAAAGCGTCCAAGTAATCCAATATATCCAAAATTGTTTGATGCTATGCATTATTCTTCATTTATAAGCGTTTAATCAATCAGCACCAATGATTAGTTTACAATGATCACTTTCACTGTCCGATCAAATTTACATGTCCGGTCTAAATAGTCCATATCTTTTCATTTTGAGCACATAATGACTAAAATCCAATGCCCACGTTAAGCTAGATGAGTTTTCTATATTATGACAAAATTTGAGATAGAAATAGATACAACAAAGCGTACAAGTAATCTAGTCTATCCCAAACTGCGTGATACCATGCATTATTCTTCATTTATAAGCTTTTACTCAATGAGCACCAACGATCAGTTTATAATGATCATTTTAACTAGCCGATCAACTTGACATGTCTGCACTCTATCATCCATAACTTTTTATTTATAGCTTAGAATGACACCAATCCAATGCCCACGTTAAGCTAGTTCAATTTTCTATATTATGACTAAATTTCAGAGAACTAGATACAACAAAGCGTCAAAGTAATCCAATCTATGCCAAACTGCGTGATGCCATGCTTTATGCTTTATTTATAAGCCTTTAATCAATGAGCACCAGTGATCAATTTAGAATAGTAATATCAAATGGCCGATCAACTTGACATGACCACACTAAATCGTCGTACCTTTTGATTTAGTACTCAGAATGACACGAATCCAATGCCAATGATAAGCAAGCTCAATTTTCTATATTTTGGCAAAATTTGAGACAGAAATAGATACGACAAAGCGTCCATATAATCCAATCTAGCCCAAACTGCATGTTGCCATGCATTATTCTTCATTTATAAGTCATTACTCAATCAGCACCAATGATCCGTTTAAAATGATAACTTTAACTGGCCTATAACCTTTACATGTCCGTAATAAATCCTCAGTAACTTTTGATTTAGAGCTTAGAATGATATGAATCCAATGTCCACGTTAAGTTAGCTCAATTTCTATATTATGTCAAGCTTTGAGACAGAAATAGATACGACAAAAGATCCAAGTAATCCAGTTTATCCCAAACTCCATGATGCCATGCATTATTCTTCATTTATAAGCTTTTACTCAATTAATGAGCATCAATGTATGTTTAGAATGATCATTTTAACTAGCCGATCAACTTGACATGTCTGCACTATATCGTTCATAACTTTTCATATATTGCTTAGAATGACACGAATCCAATGCCCACATTAAGCTAGTTCAGTTTTCTATATTATGACAAAATTTGATGTAGAAACAAAGCATCCAAGTAATCAGATCTAGTCCAAATTGCGTGATGCCATGCATTATTATTCATTTATAAATCTTTATTCAATCAACACCACTGATCAGTTTGGAATGATCACTTTAACTAACCGATGAACTTGACATGTCCGCACTAAAACGTCCATAACTTTTGATCTAGAGCTCAGAATAACACGAATTAAATGCCCTCGTTAAGTTGACTCAATTTTATATATTGTGACAAAATTTGAGACAGAAATAGATACGACAAAGTGACCAAGTAATTCAATCCTTTCCAAACTGCGTGATGCCATGCATTATTTTTCATTTATAAGCTTTTACTCAATGAGCACCAATGATCAGTTTAGAATCACCATTTTAACTGGCCGATAACGTTGTCATGGCTGCACTAAATCATCTATAACTTTTGATTTATAGCTCAGAATGACACAAATCCAACACCCACTTTTAGCTAGTTCATTTTTTATATTGTGACAAAATTTAAAACAGAACTAGATACGACAAATTGTCAAAGTAATCCAATCTATCCTAAACTGCGTGATGCCATTCTTTATGCCTCATTTATAAGCCTTTATTTAATGAGAACCAATGATCTGTTTAGAATGATCATTTTAACTCGCTGATCAACTTGAAATGTCTGCACTAAATCGTGTGTAACTTTTGATTTAGAGCTCAAAAACACACGAATCCAATGCCCATGTTAATCTAGCTGAATTTTCTATAGTGTAAAAAATTTGGGACAGAAATAGATACGATCAAGAGTCCAAGTAATCCAATCTATCCAAAACTATGTGATGCTATGCATTATGCTTCATTTATAAGCATTTACTCAATCAACACCAATGATCAGTTTAGAATGATCACTTTCACTGGCCAATCAACTTAACATGTCTACACTAAATCATCCGTAACTTTTGATTTAAAGCTCGAAATGACGTGAATCAATTGCTTACGTTAAACTAGCTCAATTGTCTATACTTTGACAAAATTTGAGACAGAAATAGATACGATAAAGCATACAAGTAATCCAGTTTATCCCAAACTGCGTGATGCCATACATTATTGTTCATTTATACGCTTTTACTCAATGAGCACCAATTATCAGTTTAGAATGATCATTTTAACAGGCCGATCAACTTTACATGTCTGCACTAAATCGCCCATAAATTTTGATTTGTAGCTCAGAATGACACGAATCAATTGCCCACATTAAGCTAGTTCAACTTTCTATAATGTTACAA
The DNA here is from genome assembly GCA_018901935.1 of Pugionium cornutum. Classification (NCBI taxonomy): domain Eukaryota; kingdom Viridiplantae; phylum Streptophyta; class Magnoliopsida; order Brassicales; family Brassicaceae; genus Pugionium; species Pugionium cornutum. Next base: position 14,144,008 of record JAENJI010000013.1, read on the forward strand.
AATTTGAGATTGAACTAGATACGACAAAGCGTCCAAGTAATCCAATCTATCCCAGAGTACGTGATGCCATGCATTATGCTTCATTTATAAGCTTTTACTCAGTGAGCACCAATGATCTGTTTAGAATGATCACTTTAACTGACCGGTGACCTTGACGTATGCGCACTAAATCGTCCGTAACTTTTGATTTAGAGCTCGGAAACACATGAGACCAGTGCCCACGTTAAGCTAGCTAATTTTTAATAGGGTAACAAAATTTGAGGCAAAAATAGATAATACAAACGTCCAAGTAATCCAATCTATACAAAACTGTGTGATGTTGTGTAGTATGCTTCATTTATTAGCGTTTACTCAATGAGCCCCAATGATGAGTTTAGAATGATCACTTTCACTGGCCGATCAACTAGACATGCTGCACTAAATCATCCGTAACTCTTGATTTAGAGCTCAAAATGGCACAAATCCAATGCTTACATTAAACTAACTCAATTTTCTATATTGGGACAAAATTGGAGACAGAAATAGATACCACAAAGCATCCAAGTAATCCAGTCAATCCCAAACTGCATGATGCCATGCATTATTCTTCATTTATAAGCTTTTACTCAATGAACACCAATTATTAGTTTAGCATGATCATTTTAACTGGCCAATCAACTTGACATGTCTCCACTAAATCGTCCATAAATTTTGATTTGAAGCTCAGAATTACACGAATCCAATGCCCACATTAACCTAGTTCAATTTTCTATATTGTGACAAAATTTGAAACATAACTAGATAAGAAAAATCGTCCTAGTAATCCAACCTATCCCAAACTGTGTGATGCCATGCATTATGCTTCATTTATAACCCTTTACTCAATAAGCACCAATGATCAGTTTAAAATGATCACTTTAACTGGCCGATCAACTTGACATGCCCGCATTAAATTGTCCGTAACTTTTGATTTAGAGCTCATATTGACATGAATTAAATGCCTTCATTAAGCTAACTCAATTTTCTATATTGTGACAAAATTTGAGATAGATATATACGACAAAGTATCCAAGTAATCCAATCTATCCACAACTGTGTGATGCCAATCATTATGCTTCATTATAAGCCTTGAATCAATCAGCACCAATGATCAATTTAGAATGATCACTTTAACTGGCCAATCAACATGACATGTACGCACTAAATCGTTCGTAACTTTTGCTTTAGAGCTCACAATGACACGAATCGAATGCCCACGTTAAGCTAGCACAATTTTTTATATTTTGAGAAAATTTAAAACATAAATAGATACGACAAAGCGTTCAAGTAATCCAGTCCATCCCAAATTGTGAGATGGCATCCATTATTCTTCTTTTATAAGCTTTTACTCAATGAGCACCAATGATCAGTTTATAATGATAATTTTAACTGGCCTATAACCTTGACATGTATGCCCTATATCATCCATAACTTTTTATTTATAGGTCTGAATCACATGAATCAATATCTCAATTAAGCTTGTTCAATTTTCTATATTGTGACAAAATTTGAGATAGAACATGATACGACAAAGCATCAAAGTAATCCAATCTATTCCGAACTGTGTGATGCCATGCTTTATGCCGCATTTATAAGTCATTACTTAATGAGCACCAATGATCAGATTAGAATGATCATTTTAACTCGCCGATCAACTTGACATGTCCACACTATATCGTTTGTAACTTTTGATTTAGAGGTCAGAAACACACGAATCCAATGCCCACATTAATCTAGCTCAATGTTCTATAGTGTAACAAAATTTGAGATAGAAATAGATACGACAAAGCGTCCAAGTAATCCAATCCATCCAAAAATTTGATGCCATGCATTATTCTTCATTTATAAGCTTTTACTCAATGTGCACCAACGATCAGTTACAATGATCATTTTAACTAGTCGATCAACTTGACATGTCTACAGTATATTGTCCGTAACTTTTGATTTAGAGCTCAGAAATACACGAATCTAATGCCCACAATAAGCTAGCTCGATTTTCTATAGTGTAACAAAATTTGATCAGTTTAGATACAAAAAATCGTCCAAGTAATCCAATCTATTCAAAACTGTGTGATACTATGCATTATGCTTCATTTATAAGCGTTTACTCAATCAGCACCAATGATCATTTTAGAATTATCACTTTTACTGCCCGATCAACTTGACATGTATGCACTTAAGCATCAGTAACTTTTTATTTTGAGCTCAGAATGACATGAATTAATTTCCCGCGTTAAGCTAACTCAAGTTTCTTTATTGTGACAAAATTTGAGACAGAAATATATACGACAAAGCGTCCAAATAATCCAATCCTTCCCAAACTGTGTAATGCCATGCATTATTTTTCATTTATAAGCTTTAACTCAATGAGCACCAATGATCAATTTAGAATGACCATTTTAACATGTTAATCAACTTGACAAGTCTGCACTAAATTGTCCATAACTTTTGATTTATATCTCATAATGACACGAATGGAATGCCACATTAAGCTAGTTCAATTTTCTATGTTGTGACAAAATTTGAAACAAGCTAGATACGACAAAGCGTCCAAGTAATCCAATCTATCCCAAATTGCGTGATGCCACGCTTTATGCCTCATTTATAAGCCTTTACTTAATGAGCACCAATGATCTGATTAGAACGATCATTTTAACTCACCTATCAACTTGACATGTCCGCACTAAATCATCCATAACTTTTTGATTTAAAGCTCCGTAACACACGAATAGATATGGCCGAATCATTTTGACATGGCCGATCGTTCATAATTTTTGATTCAGAGCTCAGAAACACATGAATCGAATGACCACATTAAACTGGCTCAGTTTCCTATATTGTGACAAAATTTGAGATATGAATAGATACGACAAAGCATCCAAGTAATCGAATCTATCCCAAACTGCGTGATGCCACGCATTATTTTTCATTTATAAGCTTTTACTCAATGAGCACCAATGATAAGTTTAGAATGATCATTTTAACTGGCCGATCAACTTGACATGTCTGCACTAAATTTTCCACATTAAATCATCCGTAACTTTTGATTTAGAGCTCCGAAACACACGAATCCAATGCCCACGTTAAGCTAGCTCAATTTTCTATAGTGTTACAAAATTTGAGACAGACATAGATATGGCAAAGCGTCCAAGTAATTCAATCTATCAAAAACTATGTGATGCTATGCATTAAGCTTCATTTATAAGCATTTATTCAGTCAACACCAATGATCAGTTTAGATTGATCACGTTCACTAGCCGATTAACTTGACATGCCCTCCATAAATCATCTGTAACTTTTGATTTAGAGCTCAGAATGACACGAATCCAATGTTTACATTAAGGTAGCTCAATTTTCTATATGTGACAAAATTTTGAGACAGAAATTGATACGACAAAGCGTCCAGGTAATCCAATCCTTTCCGAACTTGTGATGCCATGCATTATTTTTTATTTATAAAATTTTACTCAATGAGCACCAATGATCAGTTTAGAATAATCATTTCAACTAGCTGATCAACTACTCATGCCTGCACTAAATCGTCCATAACTTTTGATTTATATCTCGGAATGACATGAATCCAATGCCTACATTAAGCTAGTTCAATTTTCTATATTTTGACAAAAGTTGAAACAGAACTAGTTATGGCAAAGCGTCTAAGTAATCCAATCTATTCCAAACTGCGTGATGCCATGCTTTATGCCTCAATTATAAACCTTTACTTAATGAGCACCAATGATCAGTTTAGAATTACCATTTTAACTCGCCGATCAACTTGACATATCCGCACTAAATCGTTCATAAATTTTGATTTAGAGCTCAGAAACACATGGATCCAATGCCCACGTTAAGGTAGCTCAATTTTCTATATTGTAACAAAATTTGAGATAAAAATAGATACAACAAAGCGTCCAAGTAATCCAATTTATCCAAAACTGGTTGATGCTATGCATTATGCTTCATTTATAAGCGTTTACTCAATCAGCACCAATGATCAGTTTAGAATGATCACTTTCACTGGCCGATGAACTTGACATGTCCGCACTAAATCATCCTTAACTTTTGATTTAGAGCTCAAAATGACACAAATCCAATGCTTACGTTAAGCTAGCTCAATTTTCTATATTGTGACAATATTTGAGATAGTAATTGATTCGACAAAGAGTTCAAGTAATCTAGTAAATCCCAAACTGTGTGATGCCATGCATTATTCTTGATTTATAAGCTTTTACTTAATGACCACCGAGGATCAGTTTAAAATGATAATTTTAACTCACCGATAAACTTGACATTTTTGCACTAAATCGTCCATTATTTTTGATTTATAGCTTAGAATGACACGAATCGAATTCCCACATTAAGCTAGTTCAATTTTCTATGTTGTGACAAAATTTGAAACAAAACTAGATACGACAAATCATCCAAGTAATCCAATCTATCTCAAATTCTGTGATGCCATGCTTTATGCCTCATTTACAAGCCTTTACTTAATGGGCACCAATGATCAGTTTAGATTGAGCATTTTAACTTGCTGATCAACTTGACATGTCCGCACTAAATCGTCCGTAACTTTTGATTTAGAGCTCAGAAACACACGAATCCAATGCCCATGTTAAGCAACCTTAATTTTCTAAAGTGTAACAAAATTTGAGACAGAAATAGATACAACAAAGCGTTCAAGTAATACAGTCCATCCCAAACTGCATTATACCATGTATTATTCTTCATTTATAAGTTTTTAGTCAATGAGCACCAACGATCTGTTTAGAATGATCATTTTTACTGGCTGATCAACTTGACATCTATGCCCTATATCATCCATAACTTTTGATTTATAGGTCAAAATGACACGAATCAATTGCCCACATTAAGCTAGTTTAGTGTGTATAATGTGACAAAATTTGAGACATAACTAGAAACGACAAAGCGTCCGAATAATCCAATCTATCCCAAACTGCGTGATTCCATTCATTATGCTTCATTTATAAGCCTTTACTCAATGAGCAGCAATGATCAGTTTAGAATGATCACTTTAACTGGCCGATGAACTTTACATGTCCGCACTAAATCATCAGTAAAAATTTTTTTAGAGCTTGGAATGACATGAATTCAATGCTTACGTTAAGCTAGCTAAATCTTCTATATTGTGACAAAATTTGAGTCAAAAATATATACGACAATGCATCCAAGTAATCTAGTCAATCCAAAACTGCGTGATGTCATGCATTATTCTTCATTTATAAGCTTTTACTTAATGAGCACCGGTGATCAGTTTAGAATGATCATTTTAACTAGCCGATCAACTTGACATTTCTACACTAAAACGTCAATAACTTTTGATTTATAGCTCAGAATGACACGAATCGAATGTCCACATTATGTTAGTTCAATTTTCAATGTTGTGACCAAATTTGAAACAAAACTAGATACGACAAAGCATCCAAGTAACCCAATCTATTCCAAACTGCATGATGCCATGCTTTATGCCTCATTTATAAGCCTTTACTTAGTGAGCACCAATGATCAGTTTAGAATGATCATTTTAACTCACCGATCAACTTGACATGTCCGCACTAAAACATCCGTAATTTTTGATTTAGAGCTCAGAATGACACGAATCTTATGTCCACGTTAATATCGCACAATTTTCTATACTGTGAAAAAATTTGAGAAATAAATATATACGAGAAAGCGTCCAAGAAATCTAGTCCATCCCAAATTTTGTGATGTCATGCAGTATTCTTCATTTATAATTGTTTACTCAATGAGCACCAATGATCAGTTTCGAATGATCATTTTAACTAGCCGATCAACTTGACATGTCTGCACTAAATCATCCATAAATTTTGAGTTGTAGGTCAGTATGACACGAATCCAATGCCCACATTAAGCTAGTTCAATTTTCTATATTGTGACAAAATTTCAGATAGAACTAGATATGAAAAATCGTCCAAGTAATCCATTCTATCCCAAAGTGCGTGATGCCATCCATTATGCTTCATTTATAAGCCTTTACTCAATGAGCACCAATGATCAGTTTAGAATAATTATATCAACTGGTCGTTCAACTAGACATGTCCACAGAAAATCTTGGGTAACTTTTGATTTAGAGCTCATAATTACACGAATCCAATACCAATGATAAGCAAGCTCAAGTTTCTATATTTTGAAAATCTTTGAGAATGAAATAGATACGACAAAGCGTTCAAGTAATCCAATCTATCCCAAATTGCGTGATGCCATGCATTATGCTTCATTTACAAGTCTTTACTCAATCAGCACCAGTGATCAGTTTAAAATGACCACTTTAACTGGCCAATGAACTTGACATGTCCGCACTACATCATCCGTAACTTTTGATTTAGAGTTCAGAATGACACAAATCCAATGCCCACGTTAAGCTAGCTCAATTTCTATATTATAACAAAATTTGAGACCGAAATACATGCGACAAAGCAACCAAGTAATCAAATCCATCCCAAACAGCGTGATGCCATACATTATTGTTCATTTATAAGCTTTTACTCAATGAGCACCAATGATCTATTTAGAATGATCATTTTAACTGGCCAATCAACTTTACATGTACGCACTAAATCGTCTGTAACTTTTGATTTGGAGCTCATAATGACACAAATCCAATGCCTAGATTAAGTTAGCTATATTTTCTATATTGAAACAAAATTTGAGACAGAAATAGATACGAAAAAGCGTCCAAGTAATACAATCTATCCAAAACTGCGTGATGCCATGCATTATGCTTCATTTATAAGGCTATACTTAATGAGAACCAATGATCAGTTTAGAATGATCACTTTAACTGGCCACTCATCTTGACATGTCCATAATAAATCGTCCATAACTGTTGATTTAGTGCTTAGAATGACACGAATACAATGCCAATGTTAAGCTAGCTCAATTTCTTATATTGTTACAAAATTTGAAATAGTAATAGATACGACAAAGCGTCCAAGTAATCCAATCCATCCAAAACTGCGTGATGCCATGCATTATTTTCCATTCATAAGTTTTTACTCAATGAGCACCAATTATCAGTTTAAAATGATCATTTTAACTGGCCGATCAACTTGTCATATCTGCATTAAATCGTCCATAACTTTTTATTTATAGCTGAGAAAGACATGAATCCAATGCCCACATTAAGCTAGTTTAATTTTCTATATTGTGACAAAATTTGAAACAGAAATAGATACGACAAAGCATCCAAGTAATCCAATCTATCCCAAACTACGTGATGCCATGCTTTATGCCTCATTTATAAGTCTTTACTTAATGAGCGCCAATGATCAGTTTAGAATGATCATTTTAACTCGCCAATCAACTTGACATGTATGCACTAAATCATTCGTAACTTTTAATTTATAGGTCAGAAACACACGAATCCAATGCCCACGTTATGCTAGCTCAATTTCCTATAGTGTAACAAAATATGAGACAGAAATAGATACGAAAAAAGCGTGCAAGTAATCCAATCTATCCAAAACTTTGTGATGCCTTGCATTATGCTCCATTTATTAGCCTTTACTCAATAAGCACCAATGATCAGTGTAGAATGATCATTTTAAATGGCCAATCAACTTGTCATGCCTGCACTAAATCGTACATAACTTTTGATTAATATCTCAGAATGACACGAATTTAATGCCAACATTAAGCTAGTTTAATTTTCTATATTGTGACAAAATTTGAAACAGAAATAGATTCGACAAAGCATCCAAGTAATCCAATCTATCACAAACTACGTGATGGCATGCTTTATGCCTCATTTATAAGTCTTTTCTTAATGAGCGCCAATAATCAGATTAGAATGATCTTTTAACTCCCCAATCAACTTGACATGTATACACTAAATCATTCGTAACTTTTGATTTAGAGGTCAGAAACACAAGAATCCAATGCCATGTTAAGCTAGCTCAATTTTTTATAGTGTAACAAAATTTGATACAAAAATAGATTCGACAACAGCATCCAAGTAATCATATCTACCCAGAACTGTGTGATGCCATGCATTATGTTCCATTTATATGCCTTTACTCAATGAGCACCAATGATTAGTTTAGAATATTCACTTTAACTGGCCGATCAACTTGACATGTGTGCACAATATCGTCCATAACTTTTTATTTAGAGCTCAGAATGACACGAATCCAATGCCCACATTAAGCTATATCAATTTTCTATAGTGTGATAAAATTAGAGATAGAAATAGATACGACAAAGCATCCAAGTAATCCAATCTATCCCAAACTGCGTGATGCAATGCATTATGCTTCATTTATAAGCCTTTACTCAATGAGCACCAATGATCAGTGTAGATTAATCATTTTAAATTGCCAATCAACTTGTCATGTCTGCACTAAATCATCCATAACTTTTGATTTATAGCTCAGAATGACACGAATCCAATGCCCACATTAAACTAGTTTAATTTGCTATATTGTGACAATATTTGACACAGAAATAGATACGACAAAGCATCCAATTAATCCAATCTATCCCAAACTACGTGATGCCATGCTTTATGCCTCATTTATAAGTCTTTACTTAATGAGCGCCAATGATCAGTTTAGAATGATCATTTTAACTTGCCAATCAACTTGACATGTATGCACTAAGTCATTCGTAACTTTTAATTTATAGGTCAAAAACACACGAATCCAATGCCCACGTTAAGCTACCTCAATTTTCTATAGTGTAACAAAATTTGAGACAGAAATAGATACGACAAAAGCGTGCAAGTAATCCAATCTATCCAAAACTTTGTGATGCCATGCATTATGCTCCATTTATAAGACTTTACTCAATGAGCACCAATGATCAATCTAGAATGATGACTTTAACTATCGGATGAAATTGCCATGTCCGCACTAAATCGTTCGTAACTTTTGATTTAGATCTCTGAATGACACGAATCCAATGCCCAGAGTAAACTAGCTCAATTTTTTATAGTGTAACAAAATTTGAGACAGAAATAGATACGACAAAAGCGTGCAAGTAATCCAATCTATCCAAAACTTTGTGATGCCATGCATTATGCTCCATTTATTAGCCTTTACTCAATAAGCACCAATGATCAGTGTAGAATGATCATTTTAAATGGCCAATCAACTTGTCATGCCTGCACTAAATCGTACATAACTTTTGATTAATATCTCAGAATGACACGAATTTAATGCCAACATTAAGCTAGTTTAATTTACTATATTGTGACAAAATTTGAAACAGAAATAGATACGACAAAGCATCCAAGTAATCCAATCTATCCCAAACTACGTGATGCCATGCTTTATGCCTCATTTATAAGTCTTTACTTAATGAGCGCCAATGATCAGTTTAGAATGATCATTTTAACTCGCCAATCAACTTGACATGTATGCACTAAATCATTCGTAACTTTTGATTTAGAGGTTAGAAACACACGAATCCAATGCCCACGTTAAGCTAGCTCAATTTTCTATAGTGTAACAAAATTTGACACAGAAATAGATACGACAAAAGCGTGCAAGTAATCCAATCTATCCAAAACTTTGTGATGCCATGCATTATGCTCCATTTATAAGCCTTTACTCAATGAGCACCAATGATCAGTTTAGAATGATGACTTTAACTATCCGATGAACTTGCCATGTCCGCACTAAATCGTTCGTAACTTTTGATTAAGAGCTCTGAATGACATGAATCCAATGCCCTCATTAAGCTAGCTCAATTTTCTATAGTGTAATAAATTTGAGACAGAAATAGATCTCACAAAAGCGTGCAAGTAATCCGATGTATCCAAAACTTTGTGATGCCATGCATTATGCTCCATTTATAAGCCTTTACTCAATCAACACCAATGATCATTGCAGAATGATCATTTTAACTGGGCAATCAACTTGTCATGTCTGCACTAAATCGTCCATAACTTTTGATTAATATCTCAGAATGACACGAATCCAATGACCACATTAAGCTAGTTTAATTTTCAATATTGTGACAAAAATTTGAAACAGAAATAGATACGACAAAGCATCCATGTACTCCAATCTATCCCAAACCACGTGATGCCATGCTTTATGCCTCATTTATAAGTCTTTACTTATTGAGCGCCAATGATCAGTTTAGAATGATCATTTTTACTCGCCAATCAACTTGACGTGTATGCAATAAATCATTCGTAACATTTAATTTATAGGTCAGAAACACACGAATCCAATTCCCACGTTATGCTAGCTCAATTTCCTATAGTGTAACAAAATATGAGACAGAAATAGATACGACAAAACCGTGCAAGTAATCCAATCTATCCAAAACTTTGTGATGCCATGCATTATGCTCCATTTATAAGCCTTTACTCAATCAGCACCAATGATCATTGTAGAATGATCATTTTAACTGGCCAATCAACTTGTCATGTCTGCACGAAATCGTCCATAACTTTTGATTTATATCTCAGAATGACACGAATCCAATGCCCACATTAAGCTAGTTTAATTTTCAATATTCTGACAAAAATTAGAAACAGAAATACATACGACAAAGCATCCAAGTACTCCAATCTATCCTAAACCACGTGATGCCATTCTGTATGCCTCATTTATAAGTCTGTACTTATTGAGCGCCAATGATCAACTTAGAATGATCATTTTTACTCGCCAATCAACTTGACATGTATGCACTAAATCATTCGTAACTTTTAATTTATAGGTCAGAAACACACGAATCCAATGCCCACGTTATGCTAGCTCAATTTCCTATAGTGTAACAAAATATGAGACAGAAATAGATACGACAAAAGCGTGCAAGTAATCCAATCTATCCAAAACTTTGTGATGCCATGCATTATGCTCCATTTATAAAACTTTACTTAATAAGCACCAATGATCAGTGTAGAATGATCATTTTACATGGCCAATCAACTTGTCATGCCTGCACTAAATCGTACATAACTTTTGATTTATATCTCAAAATGACACGAATTTAATGCCAACATTAAGCTAGTTTAATTTTCTATATTGTGACAAAATTTGAAACATAAATAGATACGACAAAGCATCCAAGTAATCCAATCTATCCCAAACTATGTGATGTCATGCTTTATGCCTCATTTATAAGTCTTTACTTAATGAGCGCCAATGATCAGTTTAGAATGATTATTTTAACTCGCCAATCAACTTGACATGTATGCACTAAATCATTCGTAACTTTTGATTTAGAGGTTAGAAACACGCGAATCCAATGGCCACGTTAAGCTAGCTCAATTTCCTATAGTGTAACAAAATATGAGACAGAAATAGATACGACAAAACCGTGCAAGTAATCCAATCTATCCAAAACTTTGTGATGCCATGCATTATGCTCCATTTATAAGCCTTTACTCAATGAGCACCAATGATCAGTTTAGAATGATGACTTTAACTATCCGATGAACTTGCCATGTCCACCCTAAATCGTTCGTAACTTTTGATTAAGAGCTCTGAATGACATGAATCCAATGCCCTCATTAAGCTAGCTCAATTTTCTATAGTGTAATAAATTTGAGACAGAAATAGATCTCACAAAAGCGTGCATTTAATCCAATGTATCCAAAACTTTGTGATGCCATGCATTATGCTCCATTTATTAGCCTTTACTCAATCAGCACCAATGATCATTGTAGAATGATCATTTTAACTGGCCTATCAACTTGTCATGTCTGCACGAAATCGTCCATAACTTTTGATTTATATCTCAGAATGACACGAATCCAATGCCCACATTAAGCTAGTTTAATTTTCAATATTCTGACAAAAATTAGAAACAGAAATAGATACGACAAAGCATCCAAGTACTCCAATCTATCCCAAACCACGTGATGCCATGCTGTATGCCTCATTTATAAGTCTGTACTTATTGAGCGCCAATGATCAGTTTAGAATGATCATTTTTACTCGCCAATCAACTTGACATGTATGCACTAAATCATTCGTAACTTTTAATTTATAGGTCAGAAACACACGAATCCAATGCCCACGTTATGCTAGCTCAATTTCCTATAGTGTAACAAAATATGAGACAGAAATAGATACGAAAAAAGCGTGCAAGTAATCCAATCTATCCAAAACTTTGTGATGCCTTGCATTATGCTCCATTTATTAGCCTTTACTCAATAAGCACCAATGATCAGTGTAGAATGATCATTTTAAATGGCCAATCAACTTGTCATGCCTGCACTAAATCGTACATAACTTTTGATTAATATCTCTGAATGACACGAATTTAATGCCAACATTAAGCTAGTTTAATTTACTATATTGTGACAAAATTTGAAACAGAAATAGATACGACAAAGCATCCAAGTAATCCAATCTATCCCAAACTACGTGATGCCATGCTTTATGCCTCATTTATAAGTCTTTACTTAATGAGCGCCAATGATCAGTTTAGAATGATCATTTTAACTCGCCAATCAACTTGACATGTATGCACTAAATCATTCGTAACTTTTGATTTAGAGGTTAGAAACACACGAATCCAATGCCCACGTTAAGCTAGCTCAATTTTCTATAGTGTAACAAAATTTGACACAGAAATAGATACGACAAAAGCGTGCAAGTAATCCCATCTATCCAAAACTTTGTGATGCCATGCATTATGCTCCATTTAAAAGCCTTTACTCAATGAGCACCAATGTTCAGTTTTGAATGATGACTTTAACTATCCGATGAACTTGCCATGTCCGCACTAAATCGTTCGTAACTTTTGATTAAGACCTCTGAATGACATGAATCGAATGCCCTCATTAAGCTAGCTCAATTTTCTATAGTGTAATAAATTTGAGACAGAAATAGATCTCACAAAAGCGTGCAAGTAATCCGATGTATCCAAAACTTTGTGATGCCATGCATTATGCTCCATTTATAAGCCTTTACTCAATCAACACCAATGATCATTGCAGAATGATCATTTTAACTGGGCAATCAACTTGTCATGTCTGCACTAAATCGTCCATAACTTTTGATTAATATCTCAGAATGACACGAATCCAATGCCCACATTAAGCTAGTTTAATTTTCAATATTCTGAAAAAAATTAGAAACAGAAATACATACGACAAAGCATCCAAGTACTCCAATCTATCCCAAACCACGTGATGCCATGCTTTATGCCTCATTTAGAAGTCTTTACTTATTGAGCGCCAATGATCAGTTTAGAATGATCATTTTTACTCGCCAATCAACTTGATGTGTATGCAATAAATCATTCATAACATTTAATTTATTGGTCAGAAACACACGAATCCAATGACCACGTTATGCTAGCTCACTTTCCTATAGTGTAACAAAATATGAGACAGAAATAGATATGACAAAACCGTGCAAGTAATCCAATCTATCCAAAACTTTGTGATGCCATGCATTATGCTCCATTTATTAGCCTTTACTCAATGAGCACCAATGATCAGTTTAGAATGATGACTTTAACTATCCGATGAACTTGCCATGTCCGCCCTAAATCGTTCGTAACTTTTGATTAAGAGCTTTGAATGACATGAATCCAAAGCCCTCATTAAGCTAGCTCAATTTTATATATTGTAATAAATTTGAGACAGAAATATATCTCACAAAAGCGTGCATTTAATCCGATGTATCCAAAACTTTGTGATGCCATCCATTATGCTCCATTTATAAGTCTTTACTCAATCAGCACCAATGATCATTGTAGAATGATCATTTTAACTGGCCAATCAACTTGTCATGTCTGCACAAAATCGTCTATAACTTTTGATTTATATCTCAGAATGACACGAATCCAATGCCCACATTAAGCTTGTTTAATTTTCAATATTGTGACGAAAATTAGAAACAGAAATCGATACGACAAAGCATCCAAGTACTCCAATCTATCCCAAACTACGTGATGCCATGCTGTATGCCTCATTTATTAGTCTTTACTTAATGAGCGCCAATGATCAGTTTAGAATGATCATTTTAACTCGCCAATCAACTTGACATGTATGCACTAAATCATTCCTAACTTTTGATTTAGAGGTTAGAAACACGCGAATCCAATGCCCACGTTAAGCTAGCTCAATTTCCTATAGTGTTACAAAATATGAGACAGAAATAGATACGACAAAACCGTGCAAGTAATCCAATCTATCCAAAACTTTGTGATGCCATGCATTATGCTCCATTTATAAGCCTTTACTCAATGAGCACCAATGATCAGTTTAGAATGATGACTTTAACTATCCGATGAACTTGCCATGTCCGCACTAAATCGTTCATAACTTTTGATTAAGAGCTCTGAATGACATGAATCCAATGCCCACATTAAGCTAGCTCAATTTTCTATAGTGTAATAAATTTGAGACAGAAATAGATATGACAAAAGCGTGCAAGTAATCCGATGTATCCAAAACTTTGTGATGCCATGCATTATGCTCCATTTATAAGCCTTTACTCAATCAGCACCAATTATCATTGTAGAATGATAATTTTAACTGGCCAATCAACTTGTCATGTCTGCACTAAATCGTCCATATTGATTAATATCTCAGAATGACACGAATCCAATGCCCACATTTAAGCTAGTTTAATTTTCAATATTGTGACAAAAATTTGAAACAGAAATAGATACGACAAAGCATCCATGTACTCCAATCTATCCCAAACCACGTGATGCCATGCTTTATGCCTCATTTATAAGTCTTTACTTATTGAGCGCCAATGATCAGTTTAGAATGATCATTTTTACTCGCCAATCAACTTGACATGTATGCACTAAATCATTCGTAACTTTTGATTTAGAGGTTAGAAACACACGAATCCAATGCCCACGTTAAGCTAGCTCAATTTTCTATAGTGTAACAAAATTTGACACAGAAATAGATACGACAAAAGCGTGCAAGTAATCCAATCTATCCAAAACTTTGTGATACCATGCATTATGCTCCATTTATAGGACTTTTCTCAATGAGCACCAATGATCAGTTTAGAATGATGACTTTAACTATACGATGAAATTTCCATGTCCGCACTAAATGGTCCGTAACTTTTGATTTAGAGCTCTGAATGACACAAATCCAATGCCCACTTTAAGTTTGCTCAATTTTCTATAGTGTAACAAAATTTGAGACAGATATAGATACGACAAAAGCTTGCAAGTAATCCAATCTATGCAAAACTTTGTGATGCCATGCACTATGCTCCATTTATTAGCCTTTACTCTATAAGCACCAATGATCAGTGTAGAATGATCATTTTAACTGGCCAATCAACTTGTCATGCCTGTACATGACTTTTGATTTATAGCTCAGAATGACACAAATTTAATGCCCACATTAAGCTAGTTTAATTTTCTATATTGTGACAAAATTTGAAACAGAAATGATACGACAAAGCATCCAAGTAATCCAATCTATCCCAAACTACGTGATGCCATGCTTTATGCCTCATTTATAAGTCTTTACTTAATGAGCGCCAATGATCAGTTTAGAATGATCATTTTAACTCACCAATCAACTTGACATTTATGCACTGAATCATTCGTAACTTTTGATTTAGAGGTTAGAAACACACGAATCCAATGGCCACGTTAAGCTAGCTCAATTTTCTATAGTGTAACAAAATTTGACACAGAAATAGATACGACAAAAGCGTGCAAGTAATCCAATCTATCCAAAAATTTGTGATGCCATGCATTATGCTCCATTTATAGGCCTTTACTCAATGAGCACCAATGATCAGTTTAGAATGATGACTTGAACTATCCGATGAACTTGCCCTGTCCGCACTAAATCGTTCGTAACTTTTGATTAAGAGCTCTGAATGACATGAATCCAATGCCCACATTAAGCTAGCTCAATTTTCTATAGTGTAATAAATTTGAGACAGAAATAGATATGACAAAAGCGTGCAAGTAATCCGATGTATCCATAACTTTGTGATGCCATGCATTATGCTCCATTTATAAGCCCTTACTCAATCAGCACCAATGATTATTATAGAATGATCATTTTAACTGGCCAATCAACTTGTCATGTCTGCACTAAATCGTCCATAACTTTTGATTGGTAGCTCAGAATGACACGAATCCAATGCCCACATTAAGCTAGTTTAATTTTCGATATTGTGACAAAAATTTGAAACTGAAATAGATAGGACAAAGCATCCAAGTACTCCAATCTATCCCAAACCACGTGATGCCATGCTTTATGCCTCATTTATAAGTCTTTACTTATTGAGCGCCAATGATCAGTTTAGAATGATCATTTTTACTCGCCAATCAACTTGACATGTTATGCAATAAATAATTCGTAACTTTTAATTTATAGGTCAGAAACACAAGAATCCAATGCCCACATTATGCTAGCTAAATTTTCTATAGTGTAACAAAATTTGAGACAGAAATAGATACGACAAAAGCGTGCAAGTAATCCAATCTATCCAAAACTTTGTGATGCCATGCATTATGCTCCATTTATAGGACTTTACTCAATGAGCACACTTGATCAGTTTAGAATGATGACTTTAACTATACGATGAAATTTCCATGTCCGCACTAAATGGTCCGTAACTTTTGATTTAGAGCTCTGAATGACACAAATCCAATGCCCACTTTAAGTTTGCTCAATTTTCTATAGTGTAACAAAATTTGAGACAGGTATAGATACGACAAAAGCGTGCAAGTTATCCAATCTATGCAAAACTTTGTGATGCCATGCACTATGCTTCATTTATTAGCCTTTACTCTATAAGCACCAATGATCAGTGTAGAATGATCATTTTAACTAGCCAATCAACTTGTCATGTCTGCACTAAATCGTCCATAACTTTTGATTAATAGCTCAGAATGACACGAACCCAATGCCCACATTAAGCTAGTATAATTTTCAATATTGTGACAAAATTTTGAAACTGAAATAGATACGACAAAGCATCCAAGTACTCCAATCTATCCCAAACAACGTGATGCCATGCTTTATGCCTCATTTATAAGTCTTTACTTATTGAGCGCCAATGATCAGTTTAGAAGGATCATTTTTACTCGCCAATCAACTTGACATGTTATGCAGTAAGACATTCGTAACTTTTAATTTATAGGTCAGAAACACACGAATCCAATGCCCACGTTATGCTAGCTCAATTTTCTATAGTGTAACAAATTTTGAGACAAAAATAGATACGACAAAAGCGTGCAAGTAATCTAGTGTATCCAAAACTTTGTGATGCCATGCATTATGCTCCATTTATAAGCCTTTACTCAATGAGCACCAATGATCACTGTAGAATGATCACTTTAACTGGCCAATAACCTTTTCATGTATGCACTAAATCGTCCATAACTTTTGATTTATAGCTCAAAATGACACGAATCCAATGCCCACATT
The DNA here is from genome assembly GCA_018901935.1 of Pugionium cornutum. Lineage (NCBI taxonomy): Eukaryota > Viridiplantae > Streptophyta > Magnoliopsida > Brassicales > Brassicaceae > Pugionium > Pugionium cornutum. The sequence goes on from JAENJI010000013.1 coordinate 14,161,400, forward strand.
AAGCTAGTTTAATTTTCTATATTGTGACAAAATTTTAAACAGAAATAGATACGACAAAGCATCCAAGTAATCCAATCTATCCAAAACATTGTGATGCCACGCATTCTGCTCCATTTATAAGACTTTACTCAATGAGCACCAATGATCAGTTTAGAATGATGACTTTAACTATCAGATGAAATTTCCATGTCCGCACTAAATCGTTCGTAACTTTTGATTTAGAGCTCTGAATGACACGAATCCAATGCCCAGAGTAAACTAGCTCAATTTTCTATAGTGTAACAAAATTTGAGACAGAAATAGATACGAGAAAAGCGTGCAAGTAATCTAATGTATCCAAAACTTTGTGAGGCCATGCATTATGCTCCATTTATAAGCCTTTACTCAATGAGCACCAATGATCACTGTAGAATGATCATTTTAACTGGCCAATCAACTTTTCATGTCTGCACTAAATCATCCATAACTTTTGATTTGTAGCTCAAAATGACACGAATCCAATGCCCACATTAAGCTAGTTTAATTTTCTATATTGTGACAAAAGTTTAAACAGAAATAGATATGACAAAGCATCCAAGTAATCCAATCTATCCAAAACTACGTGATGCCATGCTTTATGCCTCATTTATAATTCTTTACTTAATGAGCACCAATGATCAGTTTAGAATGATCATTTTAACTCGCCAATCAACTTGACATGTATGCACTAAATCATTCGTAACTTTTGATTTAGAGGTCAGAAACACACGAATCCAATGCCCACGTTAAGCTAGCTCAATTTTCTAAAGTGTAACAAAATTTGAGACAAAAATCGATACGACAAAACCGTGCAAGTAATCCAGTCTATCCAAAACTTTGTGATGCCATGCATTATGCTCCATTTATAAACCTTTACTCAATGAGTACCAATGATCAGTTTAGAATGATGACTTTAACTATCCGATGAACTTTCCATGTCCTCACTAAATTGTTCGTAACTTTTGATTTAGAACTCTGAATGACACGAATCCAATGCCCACATTAAGCTAGCTTAATTCTCTTTATTTTGAAATTTTTTGAGAGAGAATAGATACACAAGCGTCCAAGTTATCCATTCCATCCCAAACTGTGTGATGCCATGCATTATTCTTCATTTATTAGCTTTTACTCAATGAGCACAACCGGTCAGCTTAGAATGATCATTTTAACTGGCCGAACACCTTGACATGTTTGCACGATATCGTCCATAACACTTGATTTATAGCTCAGAATGACAACAATCAATTGCCCACATTAAGGTAGTTCAATGTTCTATATTTTGACAAAATTTGAGACCGAACTAGATACGACAAAGCGTTCAACTAATCCAGTCCATCCCAAACTACGTTATGCCATGCATTATTCTTCATTTATAAGCATTTACTCAATGAGCACCAATAATCAGTTTAGAACGATCATTTTAACTAGCTGGTCAATTTGACATGTCTACACTAAATCGTCCATAAATTTTTATTGTTAGCTCAGAATGACACGAATCCGATGCCCACATTAAGCTACATCAATTTTCTATTTTATGACAAAATTTGAGACAAAACTAGATCCGAAAAAGCGTCCAAGTAATCCAATCTATCCCAAATTGTGTGATGCCATGCATTTATAAGCCTTTACTCAATGAGCACCAATGAGCATTTTAAAATAATCATATTAACTGCTCGATCAACTTGACATGTTCACACTAAGTCATCCATAACTTTTAATTAAGAGCTCCGAATGACACGAATCCAATGCCCATGATAAGCAAGCCCAAATTTCTATATTTTGACAACATTTTAGACAGAAATAAAGACGACAAATCATCTAAATAATCCAATCTATCCAAACTACTTGATGCCATGCATTATACTTTATTTATAAGCCTTTATTTAATGAGCAACAATGATCTGTTTAGAATGATCACTTTAACTGGCCACTCAACTTGACATGTCCGCTCTAAATCGTCAGTAACTTTTGATTTGGAGCTCAAAATGACACAAATCCAATGCCCACGTTAAGCTAGCTCAATTTTCTATATTGAAGCAAAACTTGAGACAGAAATAGATAGGACAGAGCGTCCGAGTGATCCAATCTATCCAAGACTGTGTTATACAATGCATTATACTTCATTTATAAGCCTTTACTTTATGAGCACAAATGATCAGTTTAGAATGATCACTTTAACTGGTCGATCATCTTGACATGTCTACACTAAATCATTCGTAACTTTTGATTTATAGCTCAGAATGACACGAATCCAATGCCACATTAAGCTAGCTCAAGTTTCTATATTGTGGCAAAATTTGAGTCAGAACTAGATGTGACAAAGCGTCCAACTAATCCAATCTATCTCAAACTGCGTGATGCCATGCATTATGCTTCATTTATAAGCCTTTATTCAATGAGCACCAATGATCTATTTAGAATAATTATATTAAGTGGTCGAGCAAATTGACATATCCACCCTAAATCGTCCATAATTTTTGATTTAGAGCTTAGAATGACATGAATCCAATGTGCATGTTAAACAAGCTCAGTTTTCTATATTTTGTCAAAATTTGAGACAGAAATAGAGACGACAAAGCCTCCAAGTAATCTAATCTATCCCAACAACTTGATGACATGCTTTATACTTCATTTATAAGGCTTTACTTAATGGGCACCAATGATTAGTTTAGAATGATCACTTTAACTGGTGGATCAACTTGACTTGTGCACACTAAATCGTGTGTAGTTTTCGATTTAGAGCTCCGAAAAAAACTAATCCAATGCCCATGTTAAACTAGCTCAATTTTCTATATTTGTAACAAAAATTGAGACAAAAATAGATACGAAAAAGCGTACAAGTAATCCAATCTATCCAAAACTGTGTGATGTCATGCATTATGCTTCATTTGTAAGCTTTTACTCAGTGAGCACCAGTGATAAGTTTAGAGTGATATTTTAACTGCCTGATCCACTTGACATGTCTGCACTTAATCGTCCATAACTTTTGATTTGGAGCCCAGAATGACACGAATCCAATTCCTAGGTCAAGCTAGCTTAATTTTCAATATTGTAACAAAGGTTGAGACTGAAATAGATATGACAAAGGATCCAAGTAATCCAATCTATCAAAATTTGTGTTATGCCATGCATTATGCTTCATTTATAAGCCTTTACTCAATGAGCAACAATGATCAGTTTAGAATGATCATTTTAACTGGCCAATAAACTTGAGATGTCCGCATTAAATCGTCCGTATCTTTTTATTTATAGCTCAAAATTACATGAAACCAATGCCCACATTAAACTTGTTCAATTTTCTATATTGTGACAAAATTTGAAATGGAACTAGATACGAAAAAGCGTGCAATTAATCCAATATATCCCAAACAGCGTGATCTCAAGCAGAATTAGAGATGACAAAGCGTCAAGGTTATCCAATATATCGAAAACTACTTGATGCCATGCATTATGCTTCATTTATAAGCCTTTACTTAATGAGCACCAATGATCATTTTACAATGATCACTTTAATTGGCCGATCAACTTGACATGTCCGCAATAAATCGTCAGTAACTTTTGATTTAGAGCGTAGAATGACACGAATCCAATGCCCACGTTAAGATAGCTCAATTTTCTAAATTGTATAAAATTTTGAAATAAAAAGAGATACGACAAAGCGTCCAAGTAATCCAATCTAACCAGAATTATGTGATGCCATGCATTATGCTTCATTTAATTGGCTGATCAATTTGGCATGTCGGCACTAAATCGTTTGTAACTGTTCATTTAGAGCTCATAATGACATGAATCCAATGCCCACGTTAAGCTACCTCAATTTCTATATTGTGACAAAATTTGAGATAGAAATAGATACGACAAACCGTCTAAGTAATCCAATCCATCCCAAACTGCGTGATCCGATGCATTATTTTTCGTTTATAAGCTTTTACTAAATGAGCACCAATGATCAGTTTAGAATGATCACTTTAGCTGGCCGATCAACTCGACATTTTCGCACTAAATGGTCCGTAACTTTTGATTTAGAGATCAAAATGACACGAATCCGATGCCCATGTTAACCTAGCCCAATTTTCTTTATTTTGACAAAATTTAACACAGAAATATGTACAGCAAAGCATCCAAGTAATCCAATCAATCCCAAACTGCGTAATGCCATGCATTATTTTTCATTTATAAGCCTTAACTTAATGAGCACCAATTATCAGTTTAGAATGATCACATTAACTAGCCACTCAACTTGACTTGTCCGCACTAAATCATCCATAGTTTTTGATTTAGAGCTTAAAATGACACGAATCCAATGCCCACGTTAAGCTAGCACAAGTTTCTATATTTGACAAAATTTGAGACTGAAATAAGTACGACAAAACGTCCAAGTAACCCAATCCATCCCAAACTGCGTGATACCATGCATTATTTTTCATTTATAAGCTTTTATTCAATAAGCACCAATGATCAGTTTAGAATGATCATTTTAACTGGCCGATCAACTTGTCATTTCTGCACTAAATCGTCCATAACTTGTATTTAGAGCTAAGAATGACACGAATCCATTGCCCACGTTAAGTTAGCTCAATTTTCTATATTGTAACAAGATTTGAGACAGAAATATATACGACAAAGCGTCCAGGTAATCCAATCTATCAAAAACTGTGTGATGCCATGCATTATGCTTCATTTATAAGCCTTTACTCAATGAGCACCAACGATCTGTTTAGAATTATCACTTTAGCAAGCCAATCATCTTGACATGTCAACACTAAATAGTCTGTAACTTTTGGTATAGAGCTCCGAATGATACGAATCAAATGCCCACGTTAAGCAAGCTCAATTTTCTATATTTTAACATAATTTGAGACAAATATAGAGACGACAAAGCGCCCAACTAATCCAATCTATCCAAACTACTTGATGTTATGCATTACACTTCATTTATAAGACTTTACTTAATGAGCACCAATGATCAGTTTATAATGATCACTTTAACTGGCCGATCACTTGACATGTGCGCACTAAATCGTCAGTAACTTTTTATTTAGAGCTTATAATGACACGAATCCAATGCCCACATTAAGCTAGCTCAATTTTCTAAATTGTAACAAAATTTGAGATAGAAATAGATACGACAAAACGTCCAAGAAATCCAATCCATCTCAAACTGCGTGGTGCCTTGCATTATTTTTCATTTATAAGCTTTTACTCAATGAGCAACAACGATCAGTTTAGAATGATCATTTTAGCTGGCCGATAAACTTGTCATGTCTGCACTAAATCTTCCAAAACTTTGATTTAGAGCTACGAATGATACAAATCCAATGCCCACGTTAAGCTAGCTCAATTTGATATACTGTAACACAATTTGAGACAGAAATATATACGACAAAGTGTACTAGTAATCCAATCTATCAAAAACTCTGTGATGCCATGCATTATGCTTCATTTATAACCCTTTACTCAATGAGCACCAACGATCAGTTTAATATTATCAATTTAGCTGGCTGATGAACTTGTCATGTCCACACTAAATCGTATGTAACTTTTGATTCAGAGCTCCAAATGACACGAATCCAATGCCCACATTAATCTAGCTCAACTTTCTATTTTTTTGACAAAATTTGAGACAAAATTACAGACAAAAAAGCGCCAAAGTATTCCAATCTATCCAAACTACTTGATGCCATGCATTATGCTTCATTTATAAGCATGTACTTAATGAGCACCAATGATCAGTTTACAATGATTACTTTAAATGGCCGATCAACATGACATGTCTGCAATAAATCGTCAGTAACTTTTGATTGAGAGCTTAGAATGACACGAGTCCAATGCCCACGTTAAGCTAGCTCAATTTTCTAAATTGTAAAAAAATTTGAGATAAAAATAGATATGACAAAGCATCCATGTAATCCAATCTATCCAAAATTGTGTGATGCCATGAATTATGCTTCGTTTATAAGCCTTTACTCAATGAGCACCAATGATCACTGTAGAATGAAGAATTTAACAGGCCGATCAACTTGACATGTCCGCACTAAATCATCCGTAACTTTTCATTTAGAGCTCAGAATGACACGAATTCAATGCCCATGTTAAGCTAGCTCAATGTCTATATTGTGACAAAATTTAAGATAGAAATAGATAAGACAAAGCGTCCAAGTAATCTAATCTATCCAAACTGATTGATGCCATGCTTTATGCTTCATTTATAAGCCTTTACTCAATGAGCACCAATGATCAGTTTAGAATGATTACTTTAACTTGCCGATAAACTTCACGTGTCCGCACTAAATCGTCTTTAACTTTTGATTTAGAGCTCAAAATGACACGAATCCAATGCCCATGTTAAACTAGCTCAATTCCCTATATTTTGAAAAAATTTGAGACAAATAGGTACGAAAAAACGTCCGAGTAATCCAATCCATCCCAAACTGCGTGATGCCACACATTATTTTTCATTTATAAGCTTTTTCTCAATGTGCGCCAATGATCAATTAAGAATGATCACTTTAACTGGCTGATCAACTTGACATGTATGCACTAAATCGTCCTTAACTTTTGATTTAGAGCTCAAAATGACACGAATCCAAAGCCCACATTAAGCTAGCTCAATTTTCTATATTTTGACAAAATTTGAGACAGAAATAGAGACCACAAAGTGTCCAAGTAATCCAGTCTATCCCAAACTGCGTGATGCAATGCTTTATGCTTCATTTTAAGCTTTTACTTAATGAAAACCAATTATCAGTTTAGAATGATCAGTTTAACTGGGCGATTAACTTGACATATCCACACTAAATCGTCCGTAACATTTGATTTAGAGCTCAAAATGAAACGAATCCAATGCCCACATTAAGCTAGCTCAATTTTCTATATTTTGGCAAAATTTGATACAGAATCAGATACGACAAAATGTCCAAGTAATCCAATTAATCCCAAACTGCATGATGCCATGCATTATTTTTCATTTATAAGATTTTACTCAATGAGCACGAATGATAAGATTAGAATGATCATTTTAACTGGCCGAGCAACTTGTATGTATGTACTAAATCTTCCATAACTTTGATTTAGAGCTAAGAATGACATGAATCCAATGCCCACGGTAATCTAGCTCAATTTAATATATTTTAACAAAATTTGAGACGGAAATATATACGACAAAGTGTACAAGTAATCTAATATATCCAAAACTGTGTGATGCCATGCTGGCCGATCAACTTGATATGTCCACACTAAATCATCCGTAACTTTTGATTTCCAGCTCCAAATGACGAGAATCCAATGCCCACGTTAAGCTAACTCAATTTTCTATATTTTGAAGTAATTTGAGACAGAATTATAGATGACAAAGCGCCAAAGTATTCCAATCTATCCAAACTACTTGATGTCATGCATTATGCATCACTTATAAGCCTGTATATAATGAGCACCAATGATCCGTTTACAATGATCACTTTAACTGGCGGATCAACTTGACATGCCCATAATAAATCGTCTATAACTTTTGATTAGAGCTTAGAATGACACGAATCCAATGCCCATGTTAAGCTAGCTCAATTTTCTATATTTTGACAAAATTTGAGACAGAAATACAGACCACAAAGCTTCCAAGTAATCCAATCTATCCTAAACTGGGTGATGCAACGCTTTATGCTTCTGTTATAAGCTTTTACTTAATGAAAACCAATTATCAGTTTAGAATGATCAGTTTAACTGGCCGATCAACTTGACATGTCCACACTAAATCGTACGTAACTTTTGATTTAGAGCTCAAAATTACACTAATCCAATGTCCACGTTAAGCTAGCTCAATTTTCTATATTTTGACAAAATTTAAGACAGAAATATAGACCACAAAGCTTCCAAGTAATCCAATCTATCCTAAAATCGGTGATGCAATGCTTTATGCTTCAGTTATAAGCTTTTACTTAATGAAAACCAATTATCAGTTTAGAATGATCAGTTTAACTGGCCAATCAACTTGACATGTCAGCACTAAATCGTATGTAACTTTTGATGTAGAGCTCCAAATGACACGAATCCAATGCCCACATTAGGCTAGCTCCATTTTCTATATTGTGACAAAATTTGAGATAGAAATAGATACGATAAACCAAACTGCGTGATGCGATGCATTATTTTTCGTTTATAAGCTTTTACTAAATGAGCACCAATGATCAGTTTAGAATGATCACTTTAACAGGCCGATCAACTCGATATGTCCGCACTAAATGGTCCGTAACTTTTGATTTAGAGATCAAAATGACAAGAATCCGATGCCCACGTTAAGCTAGCCCATTTTTCTATATTTTGACAAAATTTAACATAGAAATATACACGGCAAAGCATCCAAGTAATCCAATCCATCCCAAACTGCGTAATGCCATGCATTATTTTTCATTCATAAGCCTTAACTTAATGAGCACCAATTATCAGTTTAGAATCATAACTTTAACTAGCCAATCAACGTGACTTATCCGCACTAAATCATCTGTAGTTTTTGATTTAGAGCTCAAAATGAAACGAAACCAATGCCCACATTAAGCTAGCACAAGTTTCTATAGTTGACAAAATTTGAGACTGAAATAGGTACGACAAAATGTCCAAGTAATCCAATCCATCCCAAACTGCGTGATACCTTGCATTATTTTTCATTTATAAGCTTTTATTCAATGAGCACCAATGATCTGTTCAGAATGATCATTTTAACTGGCCGATCAACTTGTCATTTCTTCACTAAATCGTCCATAACTTTTATTTAGAGATAAGAATGACACGAATCCATTGCTCACGTTAAGTTAGCTCAATTTTCTATACTGTAACATTATTTCAGACAGAAATATATACGACAAAGCGTCCAGGTAATCCAATCTATCCAAAACTACGTGATGCCATGCATTATGCTTCATTTATAAGCCTTTACTTAATGAGCACCAACGATCAGTTTATAATGATCACTTTAACTAGCTGATCACTTGACATGTGCGCACTAAATCGTCAGTAACTATTTATTTAGAGCTTATAATGACATGAATCCAATGCCTACGTTAAGCTAGCTCAATTTTCTAAATTGTAACAAAATTTGAGATAGAAATAGATATGACAAAACGTCCAAGAAATTCAATCCATCTCAAACTGCGTGGTGCCATGCATTATTTTTCATTTATAAGCTTTTACTCAATGAGCAACAACGATCAGTTTAGAATGATCATTTTAGCTGGCCGATAAACTTGTCATGTCTGCACTAAATCTTCCATAACTTTGATTTAGAGCTAGGAATGATACGAATCCAATGCCCACGTTAAGCTAGCTCAATTTTATATACTGTAACACAATTTGAGACAGAAATATATACGACAAAGTGTACAAGTAATCCAATCTATCCAAAAATCTATGATGCCATGCATTATGTTTCATTTATAACCCTTTTCTCAATGAGCACCAACGATCAGTTTAGAATTATCAATTTAACTGGCTGATGAACCTGTCACACTAAATCGTATATAACTTTTGATTTAGAGCTCCAAATGACACGGATCCAATGCCCACATTAATCTAGCTCAACTTTCTATTTTTTTTTACATAATTTGAGACAGAATTAGAGACGACAAAACCCCAAAGTATTCCAATCTATCCAAACTACTTGATGCCATGCATTATGCTTCATTTATAAGCATGTACTTAATGGGCACCAATGATCAGTTTACAATGATTACTTTAAATGGCCAACCAACTTGACATGTCCGCATTAAATCACCAGTAACTTTTGATTTAGAGCTTAGAATGACACGAATCCAATAGCCACATTAAGCTAGCTCAATTTTCTAAATTGTAAAAAAACTTGAGATAAAAATAGATATGTCAAAGCGTCCATGTAATCCAATCTATCCAAAATTGTGTGATTGCATGAATTATACTTCGTTTATAAGCCTTTACTCAATGAGCACCAATGATCAGTTTAGAATGAAGAATTTAACAGGCCGATCAACGTGACATATCCACACTAAATCATCCGTAACTTTTCATTTAGAGCTCAGAATGACATGAATCCAATGCGTATGTTAAGCTAGCTCAATGTCTATATTGTGACAAAATTTAAGATAGAAATAGATAAGACAAAGCGTCCAAGTAATCAAATCTATCCGAACTGATTGATGCCATGCTTTATGCTTCATTTATAAGCCTTTACTTAATGAGCACCAATGATCAGTTTAGAATGATTACTTTAACTTGCCGAGAAACTTCACATGTCCGCACAAAATCGTCCGTAACTTTTGATTTAGAGCTCAAAATGACACGAATCCAATGCCCACATTAAACTAGCTCAATTCTCTATATTTTGACAAAATTTGAGACAAATAGTTACGAAAAAGTGTCCAAGTAATAACATCCATCCGAAACTGCGTGATGCCATGCATTATTTTTCATTTATAAGCTTTTTCTCAATGTGCGCCAGTGATCAATTTAGAATGATCACTTTAACTGGCCGATCAACGTGACATGTCTGCATTAAATCGTCCCTTACTTTTGATTTAGAGCTCAAAATGACACGAATCCAAAGCCCACATTAAGCTACCTCAATTTTCTATATTTTGACAAAATTTTAGACAGAAATAGAGACCAGAAAGCGTCCAAGTAATCCAATCTTACCCAAACTGCGTGATGCAATGCTTTATTCTTCATTCATAAGCTTTTACTTAATGAAAACCAATTATCAGTTTAGAATGATCAGTTTAACTGGCCGATCATCTTGACATGTCCACACTAAATCGTCCGTAACTTTTGATTTAGAGCTTAAAATGACACGAATCCAATGCCCCCGTTAAGCTAGCTCAATTTTCTATATTTTGGATCAATTTGATACAAAAACAGATACGACAAAGTGTCCAAGTAATCAAATCAATCCCAAACTGCGTGATGCCATGCATTATTTTTCATTTATAAACTTTTACTCAATGAACATCAATGATCATATTAGAATGATGATTTTAATTGGCCAAGCAACCTGTCATGTCTGTACTAAATTTTCCATAACTTTGATTTAGAGCTAAGAATGACACGAATCCAATGCCCACGTTAAGCTAGCTCAATTTTCTATAATTAGACAAAATTTGATACAGAAATAGAGACGGCAAAGCTTCCAAGTAATCCACTCTATCCCAAATTGCGTGATTCCATGTTTTATGTTTCATTTATAAGCCTTTATTTAATGAGCACCAATGATCAGTTTGGAGTGATCACTTTAACTGGTCGATCAACTGACATGTCCACACTAAAACGTGTGTAACTTTTGATTTAGAGATCAGAAACAAATGAATCAAATGCCCACGTTAAGCCAGCTCAAGTTTCTATTTTGTGACCAAAATTTGAGGCAGAAATAGATATGACTAAACGTCCAAGTAATGCAATCCATCCCAAAGTGTGTGATGCTCTGCATTATTTTTCATTATTAAGCTTTTACTCAATGAGCATCATTGATTAGTTTAGAATGATAATTTTAATAGGCCGATCAACTTGTCATGTGTACACTAAATCCTCCATACCATTTGATTCATGGCTTAGAATGACACGAAATCAATGCCCTCACAGACTTAGTTCAATTTTCTATATTGTGACAAAATTTGAGACAGAACTAGATATGACAAAGCATCCAAGTAATCCAATGTATCCAAAACTGTGTGATGCCATGCATTATGTTTCATTTATAAACCTTTACTCAGTGGGCACCAAAGATCAGTTTAGAATAATCACTTTAACTGGCCGATCAACTTGACATGTCCGCACTAAATCGTTAGTAGCTTTTTATTTAGAGCTCAAAATGACACGAATCCAATACCCACGTTTAGTTGCTCAGTTTTCTATATTTTGACAAAATTTGAGACAGAAATAGAGACGACAAAGCATCCAAGTAATCCATTCTATCCAAACTGCTTGATGCCATTCATTATGCTTCATTTCTAAGTCTTTACATAATGAGCACCAATGATCAGTTTAGAATGATCAATTTAACTGGCCGTTCAACTTGACATGTCCACACTAAATCGTCCGTAACTTTTGATTTAGAGCTCAGAATGACACAAATGAAATGCCCACGTTAAGCTAACTCAATTTTTTATATTGTGACAAACTTTTAGACAGAACTAGATACGATAAAGCGTCCAAGTAATCTAATCTATCCATAACTGTGTAATGCCATGCAATATGCTTCATATTTAAGCGTTTACTTACTGGGCACCAATGATTAGTTTAGAATGATCACATTAACTGGCAGATAACCTTGACATTTTTGCACTAATCCTCCATAGCTTTAGATTTGGAGTTCGGAATGACACGAATCCAATGTCCAGGTTAGGTTATCTCAATTTTCTATATTTTGACTAAATTTGAGACAGAACTAGAGATGACAAAGCGTCCAAGTAATCCAATCTATCCCAAAATGCGTGATGCCATGCTTTATGCTTTATTTATAAGCCTTACTTATTCAACACCAATGATCAATTTAGAATGACCACTTTAACTTGCCGATCAACTTGACATGTACGCACTGAATCTTCCGTAAATTTTTATTTAAAGCTCCGAAACAGACGAATCCGGTCCCCACGATAAGCTAGCTCAATTTTCTATATTTTGAAAAAAATTGAGACAGAAATAGAGACGAAAAAGCGTACAAGTAATGCAATCTATCCAAAACTGTGTGATGCTATCCATTATGCTTCATTTATAAGCCTTTACTCAATAATCACCAATGATCAGTTTAAAATGATTACGTTAAATGGCCGATCAACTCGACATGTCTGTACTAAATCGTCTAAAACTTTTGATTTAGAGCTCAGAATGACATGAATCAAATGCCCACGTTAAGCTAACTCAATTTTCTATATTATGACAAAATATGTGACATGACTAGATACCACAAAGCGTCCAAGTAATCCAATCTATCCAAAACTGTGTGATGCTATATGTTATGCTCGATTTATAAGCCTTTACTCTATGGGCACCAATGATCAGTGTAAAATGATAACTTTAATTGGCCGATCAACTTGACATTTCTGCACTAAACCATCCGTAACTTTTGATTTAGAGCTTATAATGACATGAATCAAATGCACACGTTAAGCTAGCTTAATTTTCGATATTGTGACAAAATTTGAGACAGAACTAGATACAACAAAGTGTCACACTAATCCAATATATCCAGAAATGTGTGATGCCATGCAATATGCTTGATTTATAAGCCTTTACTCAATGGGCACCGATGATCAGTTTAGAATGATCATTTTAACTAGCTGATCAACTTGACATGTCCGCATTAATCGTCCGTAACGTTTGATTTAAAGCTCAGAATGACACAAATTGAATGCCCACGTTATGCTAGCTCAATTTTTCTATATTTTGACAAAATTTAAGAAACAAATAGAGACGACAACGCGTCCAAGTAATCCAATCTATCCTAAAATGCGTGATGCCATGCTTTATGCTTCATCTATAAGCCTTTACTTAATGAGCACTGATGATTAGTTTAGAATTATTTACTTTAACTAGCCGATCAACTTAACATGTCCGCAATAAATCGGCCGTATTTAGAGCTCAGAAACACACGAATCCAATGCCAACATTAATATAGCTGAATTTTCTATATTGTGACTAAATTTGAGACAGAAAGAGATATGAAAAAGCGTCCAAGTAATCCAATACATCCCAAACTACGTGATGCCATGCATTATTTTTCATTATTAAGCTTTTACTCAATGCGTACCACCTATCAGTTTAAAATGATCATTTTAACAGGTCGATCCATTTGTCATGTCTGCACTAAATCATCCATACCTTTTGATTTATAGGTCGAAATGACACAAATCCAATGCGAACACTAATCTAGTTCAGTTTTCTATATTGTGATAAAATTTGAGAGAGTATTATGTACGACAAAAGCGTACAAGTAGTCCAATCTATCCAAAACTGTGTGATGCCATGCATTATTCTTCAGTTATAAGGCTTTAGTAAATGGGCACCAAAGATCAGTTTAGAATGATCATTTGAACTGACCGATCAACTTGACATGTCCGTAGAAAATCGTCCAAATTTTTTGAATTAGGGCTAAGAATGACATCCAATATTCATGTTAAGCTAGCTCAATTTGATTTATTTTTGCAAAATTCGACACTGAAATAGGGACGACAAAGTATTCAAGTAATCCAATCTGTCCAAACTGCTTGATGCCATGCATTATGCTTCATTTCTAAACCTTTACTTAATGAGCACCAATAATCATTTTAGAATGAGCACTTTAACTCGCCGATCAACTTGACATGTCCGGACTAAATCATCCGATAATTTTGATTTAGAGCTAAGAAACACACTAATCCAATGCCCATGATATTTTCTATATTTTGACAAAATTTGAGACAAAAATAAAGGCGATAGAGCGTCCAAGTAATCCAATCTATCCAAAACTGTGTGATGCCATGCATTATGCTTCATTTATAAGCCTTTACTCAATGGGCACCAAAGATCAGTTTAGAATGATCACTTTAACTGGACGATCAACTTGACATGTCTGCACCAAATTGTCCGTAACTTTTGATTTAGAACTCAGAATGACACAAATCCAATGTCCACGTTAAACTAGCTCAACTTGCTATATTTTTACAAAATTCGAGACAGAAACAGAGACGAAAAAGCATCTAAGTAATCCAATCTATGGAAAATGCTTGATGTCATGCATTACGCTTCATTTCTAAGCCTTTACTCAATGAGCACCAATGATCAGTTAAGAATTATCACTTTAACTACCCGATCAATTTGACATATCCGCACTAAATCGTCCATAACTTAAGATTTATAGCTCAAAATGACACGAATCTCATGCCCACATTAAACTAGCTAAATTTTCTATATTGTGACAAAACTCTAGGTAGAAATAGATAGGACAAAGCATCCAAATAATCCAAACTATCCCAAACTGCGTGATGCCATGCATTATGCATGATTTATAAGCCTTTACTCAATGAGCACCAATGATCAGTTTAGAATTATCACTTTAACTAGCCGATCAACTTGACATGATCACACTAAATCGTCCGTAAATTTTGATTTAGAGCTCAGAATGACACGAATCCAATGCCCATGTTAAGCTAGCTCATTTTTCTATACGGTGAAAAAATTTAAGACAGAAATAGATACAACAAAGCGTCCAAGTAATCAAATCTATCCCTAACTGCATGATGTCATGCATTATGCTTCATTTGTAAGCATTTACTCAATGAGCACCAATGATCAGTTTAGAATGATCATTTTAACTGGCCGATAACCTTGACATGTCCGCACTAAATCGTCCATAACTTTTGATTTAGAGATCAGAATGACATGAATCCAATGCCACACTAAGCTAGCTCAATTTTCAATATTGTGACAAAATTTGAGACAGAAATAAATTTAAAAAAGCGTTGTAGTAATACAATCTAGCCAAAACTGCATGATGTCATGCATTATGCTTCATTTCTAAGCCTTTACTCAATGAGCAGCAATGATCAGTTTAAAATGATCACTTTAACTGGGCGATCAACTTGACATCTATGCACTAAATTGTCCCTAACTTTTGATTTAGAGTTTAAAATTACATGAATCCAATGCCCACGTTAAGCTAGCACTACTCTCTATGTTGTAACAAAATTTGACACAGAAATAGATACAAAAAAACATTCAAGTAATCCAAGCTAGCCATAACTGCATGATCCCATGCATTATGCTTCTATTTTAAGCCTTTACTAAATTAGTAAAAATAATCAGTTTAGAATGATCACTTTGACTGGTCCATCAACTTGACATGTCCGCACTAAATTGTCCCTAACTTTGATTTAAAGCTCAGAATGACATGAATCCAATGCCCATGTTAAACTAGCTCAATTTTCTATATTATGACAAAATTTGAGGCCAAAAAAGATACGAAAAAGCGTTCAAGTAATCCAATCTAGCCAAAACTCCGGGATGCCATGCATTATGCTTCTTTTATAAGCCTTTACTCAACGAACACCGATGATCAGTTAAGAATGATCACTTTAACTAGCCGATCAACATGACATGTCTGCACTAAATCGTCCGTAACTTATGATTTATAGATCAAAATGACACGAATCCCATGCCCACGTTAAGCTAGCTCATTTTTTTTATATTGTTACAAAACTCGAGGCAGAAATAGATAGGACAAAGCATCCAAATAATTCAAACTATCCCGAACTGCGTGATGTCATGCTTTATGCATCATTTATAAGCCTTTACTAAATGAACACCAATGATCAGTTTAAAATGATCACTTTAACTGTCCGATCAACTTGACATGATTGCACTAAATCGTCCGTAACTTTTGATTTAGAGCTCCGAATGACACGAATCCAATGCCCTTGTTAAGCTAGCTCAGTTTTCTATATTGTGACAAAATTTGAGATAGAAATAGATACAACAAAGCATCCAAGTAATCCAATCTATCCCTAACTGTGTGATGTCATGCAGTATGCTTCATTTGTAAGCATTTACTCAATGAGCACCGATGATCAGTTTAGAATGATCACTTTAACTGACCGATCAACTTGACATGATCGCACTAAATCTTCCGTAACTTTTGATTTAGAGCTCAGAATGACACGAATCCAATGCCCACGTTAAGCTAGCTCAATTTTCTATGTTGTGATAAAATTTGAGATAGAAATAGATATGACAAAGCGTCCATGTAATCCAATCTATCCCTAACTGCGTAATGTCATGCATTTTGCTTCATTTGTAAGCTGTTACTCAATGAGAACCAATGATCAGTTTAGAATTATAATTTTAGCTGGCCGATCAACTTGACATGTCTGCACTAAATCGTTCATAACTTTTGATGTAGGGATCGGAATGACATGAATCCAACGCCCACACTAAGCTCACTCAATTTTATATATTGTGACAAAATTTGAGAGAGAAATAGATACCAAAAAGTGTTCAAGTAATCCAATCTAGCCAAAACTCCATGATCCCATGCATTATGCTTCATTTATAAGCCTTTACTCAATTAGCATAAGTGATCAGTTTATAATGATCACTTTAACTAGCCGATCAACATGACGTGATCACTGTAAATCGTCCATAACTTTTGATTTAGAGCTAAGAATGACACGAATCCAATGCCCACGTTAAGCTAGCTCAATTTTCAATATTGTGATAAAATTTGCGATAGAAATAGATATGACAAAGCGTATATGTAATCCAATCTAGCCAAAACTGCATGATGCCATGCATTATGCTTCATTTATAAGCCTATACTCAATGAGCACCAATGATCAGTTTAAAATGATCACTTTAACTGGCCGATCAACTTGACATGTCTGCACTATATTGTCCCTAAATTTTGATTTAGAGCTTAGAATGACACGAATTCAATGCCCACGTTAAGCTAGCTCAATTCTCTATGTTGTATCAAAATTTGAGACAGAAAGAGATACAAAAAAGCGTTCAAGTAATCCAATCTAGCCAAAACTCCATGATCCCATGCATTATGCTTCATTTATAAGCCTTTACTCAATTAGCATAAATGATCAGTTTAGAATGATCACTTTAACTGGTCAATGAACTTGACATGTCCGCATTAAATCGTCCCTAACTTTTCATTTAAAGCTCAGAATGATACGAATCCAATGCCAACGTTAAGCTAGCTCAATTTTCTATATTGTTACAGAATTTGAGGCAGAAGTAGATACGAAAAAGCGTTCAAGTAATCCAATCTAGCCAAAACTCTGTGATACCATGCATTATGCTTCATTTATAAGCCTTTACTCAGTGAGCACCAATGATGAGTTAAGAATGATAATTTTAACGGGCTGATCAACTTGACATGATTGCATTAAATCTTCCGTAACTTTTGATTTAGAGCTCAGGATGACACGAATCTAATGCCCACGTTAAGCTACCTCATTTTTCTATATTATGACAAAATTTGAGACAGAAATAGATACGACAAAGCATCCAAGTATTCCAATCTATCCGTAACTGCGTGATGTCATTCATTATGCTTTATTTGTAAGCCTTTACTCAATGAGCACCAATGATCAGTTTAGAATGATCACTTTAACTGGCCGATCAACTTGACATGATTGCACTAAATCGTCCGTAACTTTTGATTTAGTGCTAAGAATGACCTGAATGCAATGCCCACATTAAGCTAGCTAAATTTTCTATATTGTGAAAAAATTTGAGATAGAAATAGATACGACAAAGCTTCCAAGGAATCCAATCTATCCCTAACTATGTGCTGTCGTGTAGTTTCCTTCATTTGTAAGCCTTTACTCAATGAGCACCAATTATCAGTTTAGAATGATAACTTTAACTGGCAGATCAACTTGACATGTCTGTACTAAATCGTCCATAACTTTTGATTTAGAGATCAGAATGACATGAATCCAATGCCCACGCTAACCTTGCTCAATTTTCTATATTGTGCAAAATTTGAGATAGAAATAAATTTAAAAAAGCATTCAAGTAATCAAATCTAGCCAAAACTCCATGATCCCATGCATTATGCTTCATTTATAATCCTTTACTCAATTAGCATAAATGATCAGTTTAGAATGATCACTTTAACTGGTCGACCAACTTGACATGTCCGAACTAAATCGTCCCTAACTTTTTATTTAAAGCTCAGAATGATACGAATCCAATGCCAACGTTAAGCTAGCTCAATTTTGCTATATTGTTACAGAATTTGAGGAAGAAACAGATACAAAAAAACGTTCAAAAATTCCAGTATAGCCAAAACTCCGTGATGCCATGCATTATGCTTCATTTATAAACCTTTACTCAATGAGCACCAATGATCAGTTAAAAATGATAATTTTAACAGGCCGATCAACTTGACATATCGCACTAAATCATCCGTAACTTTTGATTTAGAGCTCAGAATGACACGAATCCAATGCCCATATTAAGCTACCTCATTTTTCTATATTATGACAAAATTTGAGACACATAAATAGATAAGAAAAAGCGTTCAAGTAATCTAGTATAGCCAAAACTGTGTGATGCCATGCATTATGCTTCATATATCAGCCTTTACTCAATGAGCACGAATGATCAGTTTAGAATGATCACTTTAACTGCACGATCAACTTGACATTTCCACATTAAATCGTTTGTAACATATGTTTTAGAGCTAAAACTGACTTGAA
This sequence comes from Pugionium cornutum, assembly GCA_018901935.1. Taxonomy (NCBI): domain Eukaryota; kingdom Viridiplantae; phylum Streptophyta; class Magnoliopsida; order Brassicales; family Brassicaceae; genus Pugionium; species Pugionium cornutum. The sequence goes on from JAENJI010000013.1 coordinate 14,180,617, forward strand.
TCCAATGCCCATGTTAAGCTAACTCTATTTTCTATCTTATGACAAAATTTGAGACAAAAATAGATATAAAAAAGCGTTCAAGTAATCCAATCTATCCTGAACTGCGTGATGTCATGCATTATGCTTCAATTATAAGCCTTTACTCCATGAGCACTAATGATCAGTTTAGAATGATCACTTTAACTGGCCAATCAATCTATATTGTGACAAAATTTGAGATGTAAATAGATACCACAAAGCGTTCAAGTAATCGAATCTATCTTGACCTGCACGATGTCATGCATTATGCTTCATTTATAAGCCTTTACTCAATGAGCACCAATGATCAATTTATAATAATCACTTTAATTGGCCGATCATTTTGACATGTATGCAATAAATCGTCGGTAATTTATGATTGAGAGCTCAGAGTGACACAAATCCCATGCCCACTTTAAGCTAGCTCAATATCTATATTGTGACAAATTTGAGACAGAAATAGATACGACAAAGCACCCATGTAATCCAATTTATCCCGAACTGCATGATGCCATTCATTATACTTTATTTATAAGTCTTTACTCAATGAGCACCAATGATGAGTTTAGAATGAACACTTTACCTGGCCGATCAACTTTACATGTCTGCACTAAATCGTCCGTAACTTATGATTTAGAGCTCCGAATGACACGAATCCAATGCCCACGTTAAGCTAGCTCAATTTTCTATATTGTGACAAAATATGAGACTGAAATAGATACGACAAAGTGTCCAAGTAACCCAATCTATCACGAATTTTGTGATGTTATTAATTACGCTTCACTTATAAGCATTAACTCAATCAGCACCAATGCTCACTTTAGATGATCATTTTAACATGCCGATCAATTTGACATGTCCGCACTATGTCGTCCTTAAGTTATGATTTAGAGCTAAGAATGACGCGAATCCAATGCCCACGTTAAGCTAGCTCGATTTCTATACTGTGATAAAATTTTAGACAAAAATAGATACGAAAAAGCATCCATGCAATCCAATCTATCCCGAACTTCGTGATGCCATGAAATCTGCTTCATTTATATGCCTTTACTCAACGAGTACCAATGATCACTTTAGAATGATCACTTTAACTGGCCGATAAAATTCAAATCTCTGCACTAAATCGTTGTAACTATAGATTTAGAGCTCTGAATAACACGAATCCAATTCCCACAATAAGGTAGCTCATTTTTTTATATTGTGAAAAACTTTGGGATAGAACTAGATACAACAAAGTGTCAAGTAATCCACTCTATCCCAAACTCTGTGATGCCATGCTTTATGCTTCATTTATAAGGGTTTACTTAATGTGTACCAATGATCAGTTTAGAATGATCACTTTAACTAGGAGATCAACTTGACATGTCTACACTAAATCATTTGTAACTTTTGATTTAGAGCTTAGAATAACACGAATCCAATGCCCATGTTAACCTAGCTCAATTTTCTAGATTTTGACAAAATTTGAGAAAGAAATAGATACGACCAAGAGTCCAAGCAAACCAATCTATCCCAAACTGCGAGATGTCATGCATTCTGCTTCATTTATAAGCCTTTACTCAATGAGCACCAATGATCAGTGTAGAATGATCACTTTAACTGGCTGATCAACTGGACATGTCTGCACTAAACCGTCCATAACTTTTGATTTATAGCTCAGAATGAGACGAATCCAATGCCGACGTTAAGGAAGCTCAATTTTCTATATTGTGACAGAATTTGAGACAGAAATAGATACGACAAAGCGTCCATGTAATCCAATCTATCCCGAACTATGTGATGCCATGCATTATGCTTCATTTATATGCATTCACTCAATGAGCACTAATGATCAGTTTAGATCAACTCAACATGTCCAAACCAAATCGTCCATAACTTTTGATTTATAACTCAGAATGACACGAATCCAATGCCCACGTTAAGCTAGCTCAAATTTCTATATTTTGACAAAATTTGAGACAGAAATAGATACGACAAAGTTTCCATGTAATCCAATCTATTCCGAACTGTGTGATGCCAGGCATTATGCTTCATTTATAAGTCTTTACTCAATGAGCACCAATCCCCACGTTAATCTAACTCAATTTTCTATATTTTGATAAAATTTGTGATAGAAATAGAGACGACATAGCATCCAAGTAATCCAATCTATCCCAAATTTTGTGATACCATGCTTTATTCTTCTTTTATAAATGTTTACCTAATCTGTACCAATGATCAGTTTAGGATGATCACTTTAACTGGCCGATCAACTTGACATGTTTTCAATAAATCGTCATTAACTTATGATTTAGAGCTCAGAATGACACGAATCAAATGCCCACGTTAAGCTAGCTCAATTTTCAGTATTTTTAAAAAATTCTAGACAAAAATAGAGACAACAAATCGTCCAATTAATCCAATCTATCCCAAAATGTGTGATGCTATGCATTATGCTTCATTTATAAGCTTTTAATCAATGAACACCAATTATTAGTTAAGAATGATCATTTTAACTTGCTGATCAACTTGACATGTCCGTACTAAATCATCGGTAACTTATGATTTGGAGCATTGAATGACGCGAATCCAATGTCCACGTTTAGCTAGCTCAATTTTCTATATTTTGACAAAATTTAAGGTAGAGATAGAGACGACATAGCATACAAGTAATCCAATCTATCCCAAATTTCGTGATACCATGCCTTATTCTTCTTTTATAAGTGGTTACTTAATTTGTACGAATGATCAGTTTAGAATGATCACTTTAACTAGCCGATCAATTTCACATGTTTGCACTAAATTGTCTGTAACTTATGATTTAGAGCTCAGAATGACACGAATCCAATGCCCACGTTAATCTAGCTCAATTTTCTATATTTTGAAAAAAATTTAAACAAAAGTAGAGATGAGAAATCGTCCAAGTAATCCAATCTATCCCAAAATATGTGATGCTATGCATTATGCTTCATTTATAAGCTTTTAATCAATGAGCACCAATTATTAGTTAAGAATTATCATTTTAACTTGCTGATCAACTTGACATGTCCGCACTAAATCATCTGTCAGTTATGATTTGGAGCATTGAATGACACGAATTCAATGTCCACGTTTAGCTAGCTCAATATTCTATATTGTGATAAAAAATTGAGACATAAATAGATACGACAAAGCGTAAAAGTAATTCAGTCTATCCCGAACTGTGTGATTTCATGCATTATGTTTCATTTATAATCCCTTACTCAATAAGCATCAATGATCAGTTAAGAATGATCATTTTAACTTGCTGATAAAATTGACATCTCCGTAACTTTTGATTTAGAGCTCAGAATGACACGAATCAAATGCCCACGTTAAGCTAACTAAATTTTATGTATTGTGAAAAATTTACGACAAATATATACGAGAAAGCATCTAATTAATCCAATCTATCCCGAACAGCGTGATGGCATGTATTATGTTACATTTATAAGCCTTTACTTAATGACCACCACTGATCATTTTAGAATGATCACTTTAGCTGTCCGATCAATTTGACATGTCCGCACAAAATCGTCCATAAGTTTTGATTTAGAGCTCTGAATGACACGAATCCAATTCCCACGTTAAGCTAGCCCAATTTTCAATATTGTGAGAAAATTTGAGACAAAAATTGATACGAAAAAGTGTCCAACTAATCCAATTTAGCTAAAACTGCATGATGCCATGCATTATGCTTCATTAGTAAGCCTTTACTCGATGAGCACCAGTGATCAGATTAGAATGATCACTTTAACTGGCCGATCAACTTGACATGTCTGCACTAAATCATCCGTAACTTCTGATTAACAGCTGAGACTGACACGAATCCAATACCCACGTTAAACTAGCTAAATTTTTTATATTGTGACAAAATTTTATACAGAAATAAATACGACAAAGCATCCATGTAATCCAGTTTATCCCGTACTGCATGATGCCACACATTATGCTTCATTTATAACCCTTTACTCTATGGGCACCAATGATGAGTTAAGATAGATCATTTTAACTGGCCGGTCAACTTGAGATGTCTGCACTAAATCGTTTGTAATTTTTTATTTAGAGCTCATAATGACACAAATCCAATGCTCACGTTAAGCTAGCTCAATTTTCTATATTGTGACAAAATTTGAAACAGAAATCTATACGAAAAATTGTCCAAGTAATCCAATATAACCAAAACTACGTGCCATGATTATGCTTATCTTATAAGCCCTTACTCAATGAGCACTAATGATTAGTTTAGAATAGTCATATTAAGTGGCCTACCAACATGACATGTACGCACAAAATCATCCATAACTTTTGATTTAGAGCTCTGAATGACACAAATCCAATTCCCACGTTAATCTTGCCCAATTTTTAATATTGTGACATAATTTGAGACCGAAATAGATACGAAAAAGTTTCCAAGTGATCCAATTTAGCCAAAACTTCTAGATGCTATGCATTATGTTTCATTTGTAAGCCATTATTTAATGAGCACCAATGATCAGATTAAAATGATCACTTTAACTGGTCAATCAACTTGACATGTCCGCACTAAATCGTCCTTAACTCTTGATTTAGTCCCCAAAATTACACGAATCCAATGCTCACGTTGGGCTAGCTCAATTTTCTATATTTTGATAGAATTATAGACAGAAATAGAGACGAAAAAACGTCCAAGTAATCCAATCTATCTCGTACTGCATGATGCCATGCATTATGCTTCATTTATAAGCCTTTACTCTATGGGCACCAATGATCAGTTCAGATTGATCATTTTAAATGGCGGATAACTTGACATGTCCAAACTAAATCATTCGTAACTTTTGATTTAGAGCTTAGAATGACACGAATGCAATGCCCGCGTTACGCTGCCTCAATTTTTGATATTGTGACAAAATTAGAGACAGAAATACATACGAAAAAGCATCCAAGTAATCCAATCTAACCAAAACTGCTTGATACCACGATTATGCTTAACTTATAAGCCCTTATTCAATGAGCACTAATGATCAGTTTAGTATAGTAATATTAACTGGCCTATGAACATGACATGTCTGTACTCAATTTTGTGATACCATGCTTTATTTTGTACTAAATGCCCACGTTGATCTAACTCAGTTTTCTATATTTTGATAAAATTTGAGATAGAAATAGAGACGACATATCATCCAAGTAATCCAATCTATCCCAAATTTTTTGATACCATGCTTTATTCTTCTTTTATAAGTGTTTACATAATATGTACCAATGATCAGTTTTGAAACATCACTTTAACTGGCCGATCAATTTGACATGTTCACACTAAATCGTTTGTAACTTATGATTTAGAGCTCAGAATGACACGAATCCAATGTCCACGTTAAGGTAGCTCAATTTTCAATATTTTTAAAAAAAATTATAGACAAAAATAGAGACGACAAATCGTCCAAGTAATCTAATCTATCCCAAAATGTGTGACGTTATGCATTATGCTTTATTTATAAACTTTTAATCAATGAGCACCAATTATTAGTTAAGAATGATCATTTTAACTTGCTGATCAACCTGACATGTCCGTACTAAATCATCTGTAACTTATGATTGGGAGCATTGAATGACACGAATCCAATGTCCATGTTTAGGTAGCTCAATTTTCTATACTTTGACAAAATTTGAGATAGAAATAGGGACGACATAGCATACAAGTAATCCAATCTATCCCAAATTTCGTGATACCATGTCTTATTCTTCTTTTACAAGTGTTTACTTAATTTGTACCAATGATCAGTTTAAAATGATCACTTTAACTGGCCGATCAACTTGACATGTTTTCAATAAATCGTCTGTAGCTTATGATTTAGAGCTCAGAATGACACGAATCCAATGCCCACGTTAAGCTAGCTAAATTTCCTATATTTGGAAAAAATTATAGACAAAAATAGAGACGAAAAATTGTCCAAGTAATCCAATCTATCCCAAAATATGTGATGCTATGCATTATGCTTCATTTATAATCTTTTAAACAATGAGCACCAATTAATAAAGAATTATCATGTTAACTTGCTGATCAACTTGACATGTCCACACTAAATCATCTGTCACTTATGATTTGGAGCATTGAATGGCACAAATCCAATGACCACGTTTACCTAGCTCAATTTTCTATATTGTGATAAAAATTGAGACATAAATAGATACGACAAAGCGTCCAAGTAATTCAATCTATCCCGAACTGTGTGATGCCATGCATTATGTTTCATTTCTAATCCCTTACTCAATAAGCATCAATGATCAGTTCAGAATGATCATTTTAACTTGCTGATCAAATTGACATCTACGTAACTTTTGCTTTAGAGCTCAGAATGACACGAATCCAATTCCCACCTTAAGCTAACCCAATTTTCAATATTGTGAGAAAAATTGAGACAAAAATAGATAAGAAAAAGTGTCCAAGTAATCCAATTTAGCCAAAACTGCATGATGCCATGCATTATGCTTCATTAGTAAGCCTTTACTCGATGAGCACCAATGATCTGATTAGAATGATAACTTTAACTAGCCGATCAACTTGACATGTCTGCACTAAATCATCCGTAACTTCTAATTTACAGCTGAGACAGACACAAATCCAATACCCACGTATTTATAGCTGAGACAGACACAAATCCAAGACCCACGTTAAGCTAGCTAAATTTTCTATATTGTGATAAAATTTTAGACAGAAATAAATACGACAAAGCATCCATGTAATCCAGTTTATCCCGTACTGCATGATGCTATGCATTATGCTTCATTTATAACCCTTTACTCTATGGGCACCAATGATCAGTTAAGATAGATCATTTTAACTGGCCGATCAACTAGACATGTTTGCACTAAATCGTCTGTAACTTATGATTTAGAGCTCAGAATGACACGAATCCAATGCCCATGTTAAGCTAGCTCAATTTTCTATATTTTGAAAAAATTATAGACAAAAATAGAGACGACAAATCGTCCAAGTAATCCAATCTATCCCAAAATATGTGATGCTATGCATTATGCTTCCTTTATAAGCTTTTAATCAATGAGCACAAATTATTAGTTAAGAATTATCATTTTGACTTGCTGATCAACTTGACATGTCCGCACTTAATCATCTGTAACTTATGATTTGAAGCATTGAATGACACAAATCCAATGTCCACGTTTAGCTAGCTTAATTTTCTATATTGTGATAAAAATTGAGACATAAATAGATACGACAAAGAATCCAAGTAATTCAATCTATCCCGAACTGTGTTATGCCATGCATTATGTTTCATTTATAATCCCTTACTCAATAAGCATCAATGATCAGTTAAGAATGATCATTTTAACTTGCTGATCAAATTGACATCTCCGTAACTTTTGATTTAGAGCTCCGAATCACACTAATCCAATGCCCACGTTAAGCTAACTAAATTTTATGTATTGTGACAAAATTTACAACAAAAGATACGACAAAGCGTCCAATTAATCCAATCTATCCCAAACTGCATTATTGCATGTATTATGTTACATTTATAAGCCTTTACTTTATGACCACCACTGATCAGTTTAGAATGATCACTTTAGCTGTCCGATCAATTCGACATGTCCGCGCAAAATCGTCCATAAGTTTTGATTTAGAGCTCTGAATGACACGAATCCAATTCCCACGTTAAGCTAGCCCAATTTTCAATATTGAGAGAAAATTTGAGACAAATAGATACGAAAAAGTGTCCAAGTAATCCAATTTAGCCAAAACTGCATGATGCCATGCATTATGCTTCATTAGTAAGCCTTTACTCGATGAGCACCAATGATTAGATTAGAATGATCACTTTAACTAGCCGATCAACTTGACATGTCTGCACTAAATCATTCGTAACTTCTGATTTACAGCTGGACTGACACGAATCCAATACCCACGTTAAGCTAGCTAAGTTTTCTATATTGTGACAAAAAATATAGACAGAAATAAATACAACAAAGCATCCATTTAATCCAGTTTATCCCGTACTGCATGATGCCATGCATTATGCTTCATTTATAACCCTTTACTCTATGGGCACCAATGATCAGTTAAGATAGATCATCTTAACTGGCCGATCAACTTGACATGTCCGCACTAAATCATTCGTAATTTTTGATTTAGAGCTCATAATGACACAAATCCAATGCCCACGTTAAGCTAGCTCAATTTTCTATATTTTGAAAAAATTATAGACAAAAATAGAGAGGACAAATCGTCCTAGTAATCCAATCTATCCCAAAATATGTGATGCTATGCATTATGCTTCATTTATAAGCTTTTAATCAATGAGCACCAATTATTAGTTAAGAATTATAATTTTAACTTGCTGATCAACTTGACATGTCCGCACTAAATCATCTATCACTTATGATTTGGAGCATTGAATGACACGAATCCAATGTCCACGTTTAGCTAGCTCAATTTTCTTTATTGTGATAAAAATTGAGACATAAATAGATATGACAAATCGTCCAAGTAATTCAATCTATCCCGAACTGTGTGATGTCGTGCATTATGTTTTATTTATAATCCCTTACTCAATAAGCATCAATGATCAGTTAAGAATGATCATTTTAACTTGCTGATCAAATTGACATATCCGTAACTTTTGATTTGGAGCTCAGAATGACACGAATCAATTGCCCACATTAAGCTAACTAAATTTTATGTATTGTGACAAAATTTACGACAAAAAGATACGACAAAGCGTCAAATTAATCTAATCTATCCCGAATGGCATGATGGCATGTATTATGTTACATTTATAAGCCTTTACTTAATGACCACCACTGATCAGTTTAGAATGATCACTTTAACTGGCCGATCAATTTGACATCTCCGCACAAAATCGTTCCATAAGTTTTGATGTAGAGCTCTGAATGACACAAATCCAATGCCCACGTTAAGCTAGCCCAATTTTCAATATTGTGAGAAAATTTGAGACAAATAGATACGAAAAAGTGTCCAAGTAATCCAATTTAGCCAAAACTGCATGATGCCATGCATTATGCAAGACTTCATTAGTAAGCCTTTACTCGATGAGCACCAATGATCAGATTAGAATGATCACTTTAACTGGCCGATCAACTTGACATGTCTGCACTAAATCATCCTTAACTTCTTATTGACAGCTGAGACTGACACGAATCCAATACCCACGTTAAGCTAGCTAAATTTTCTAGATTGTGACAAAATTTTAGACAGAAATAAATACGACAAAGCATCCATGCAATCCAGTTTATCCAGTACAACATGATGCCATGCATTATGCTTCATTTATAACCCTTTACTCCATGGGCACCAAATGATCAGTTAAGATAGATCATTTTAACTAGCCGATCAACTTCACATGTCTGCACTAAATTGTTCGTACTTTTTTTATTTAGAGCTCATAATGACACAAATCCAATGTCCACGTTAAGCTAGCTTAATTTTCTATATTATGACAAAATTTGAACCAGAAACTGATACGAAAAAGTGTACAAAAAATCCAATCTAACCAAAACTGCGTGATGCCATGATTATGCTTATCTTATAAGCCCTTATTCAATGAGCACTAATGATTAGTTTAAAATAGTCATATTAAGTGGCCTACCAACATGACAGGTACGCACAAAATCATCCATAAATTTTTATTTAGAGCTCTGAATGACACGAATCCAATTCCCACGTTAATCTAGCCCAATTTTTAATATTGTGACATAATTTGAGACCGAAATAGATACGAAAAAGTGTCCAAGTGATCCAATTTAGCCAAAACTGTGTGATGCCATGCATTATGCTTCATTTGTAAGCCTTTACTCAATGAGCACCAATGATCAGATTAAAATGATCACTTTAACTGGCTGATCAACTTGACATGTGCGCCGCACTAAATCGTCCTTAACTCTTGATTTAGTCCTCAAAATGACATGAATCCAATGCTCACGTTAGGCTAGCTCAATTTTCTATATTTTGATACAATTATACACAGAAATAGAGACAACAAAGCGTCCAAGTAATCCAACCTATCCCGAACTGTGTGATGTCAGGCATTATGTTTCATTTATAAGCATTTACTCAATAAGCACCAATGATCAGTTAATACTGATCATTTAAACTAGCCGATGAACTTGACATATCCGCACTAAATTGTCCTTAACTTTTTATTTAGAGCTCAGAATGACACGAATCCAATGCACACATTAAGCTAGCTCAATTTTCTATATTGTGCCAAAATTTGAGACAGAAATAGGTATGACAAAGAGTCCAAGTAATCCAATCTATCCTGAACTCCGTGATTCTATGCATTATGCTTCATTTATAAGCCTTTACTCAGTGAGCACCATTGATTGGTTTAGAATGTTCATTTGAACAGGCGGATCAACTTGACATGTCCACACTAAATCGTCCATATCTTTTTATCTATACCTCATAATGACACGAATCCAATGCCCACCTTAAGCTAGCTCAATATTCTGTACTATGACAAAATTTGATACAGAAAAAAATATTACAAATCATCCACGTATCCAATCTATCCCGAATTACGTGATGCCATGCATTCGCTTCCTTTATAACCCTTTACTCAATGAGCACCATTGACCAGTTAAGAATGATCATTTTAACTAGCCGATCAACCTGACATATCCGCAATAAATCATCCATAACTTTTGATTTAGAGGTCATAATGACACAAATCCAATGCGCACGTTAAGCTAGCTCAATTTTCTATATTTGGACAAAATTTGAGACAGAATTAGAGACAACAAAGCGTCCAAGTAACATATGATTTAGAGCTTAGACTGACACAAAACCAATGCCCACGTTAAGCTAGCTCAATTTTCTATATTGTGACAACATTTGAGACATAAATAGATAAGGCAAAGCGTCCATGTAATCCAATATATCGCGAACTGCGTGATGCCATCCATTATGCTTTATTTATAAGCGTTTACTCAATAAGCACCAATGATTAGTTTAGAATCATCACTTTAACTAGCCGATTAAGTTGACATGTATGCACTAAACCGTCTGTAACTTTTAATTTACAGCTCAGATTGACACGAATCCAATGCCCCCGTGAAACTAGCTCAAATTTTCTATATAGTGGCAAAATTTAAGACAAAAACAGATACGAAAATGCGTTCAAGTAATCCAATGTAGCCAAAACAGCGTTCAAGTAATCCAATGTAGCAAAAACTGCGTGATGCCATGCATTATGCTTCATTTATAAGCCTTTACTCAATGAGCACCAATGATTAGTTTAGAATAATCACTTTAACTGGCCGATCAACTTGACATGCCCGCACAAAATCTTCCATAACTTTTGATTTTGAGCTCAGAATGACCACGTTAGGCTAACTCAATCTTTCATACTATGACAAAATTTTCGACCGAATTAGATACGACGAAGCATCCAAGTTGTCCAATCAATACAAAACTACGTGATGTCATGCTTTATGTTTTATTTATAAGCGTTTACTTAATGAGCTCCAATGATCACTATAGAATGATCAATTTGACATGTCCGCACTAAATCATCCATAACTTTTAATTTATAGATCATACTAACTGGAATCCAATGCCCATTTTAAGCTAGCTAAATTTTCTATATTGTGACAGAATTTGAGACATAAATAGATACGAAAAACCGTTCAAGTAATCCAATCTAGCTAAAATTGCGTGATGCCATGCATTATGCTTCAGTTCAAAATGATCCTTTTAACATGCCGATCAACATGACATGTATGCACTAAATCGTCCGTAACTTATGATTTAGAGATCAGACTGACACGAATCCAATGCGCACGTTAAGCTACCTTAATTTTGTATATTGTGATAAAATTTGAGACATAAATAGATACGACTAAGCATCCAAGTAATCCAATCTATTCCGAACTGCATGATGCCATGAATTATGCTTTATTTATAAGAGTTTACTCAATGAGCACCAATAATCAGTTAAGAATTATCATTTTAACTTGCCGATCAACATGACATATCCGCATTAAATCATCTGTAACTTATGATTAAGAGCTCAAACTGACACAAATCCAATGCCCATGTTAAGCTAGCTCAATTTTCTATATTGTGAGAAAATTTGAGACAGAAATATATACGAAAAAGCGTTAAAGTAATCCAATATAGCCAAAACTATGTGATGCCATGCATTATGCTTCGTTTATAAGCATTTACTCAATGAGCACCAATGATCAGTTTAAAATGATCATTTTAACTAAGCGATGAACTTGACATGTACGCACTAAATTGTCCGTAACTTTTTATTTAGAACTCAGAATAACACGAATCCAATGCTCATAGTGAGCTATCTCAATTTTCTATATGTGACAAAATTTGAGACATAAATAGATTCAAAAAACCATTTAATTAATCCAGTCTAGCCAAAATCGCATGATCCCAAGCATTATCACTTTAGAATGATCAGTTTAGAATGATCACTTTAACTAAGCGATGAACTTGACATGTCCGCACTAAATTGTCCATAACTTTTTATTTAGAACTCAGAATAACACGAATCCAATGCTCATAGTGAGCTATCTCAATTTTCTATATGTGACAAAATTTGAGACTGAAATAGATTCAAAAAACCATTGAATTAATCCAGTCTAGCCAAAAGTGCATGATCCCATGCATTATCTTTCATTTATATGCCTTTACTCAATGAGCACCAATGATGAGTTTAGAATGATCACTTTAACTAGCCGATCAACTTGCCATATCTGCACTAAATCGTACATAACTTTTGATTTAGAGCTCCGAATGACACGAATTCAATGCCCAAGTTAAAGTAGCTAGATTTTCTATATTGAGACAAAATTTGAGACAGAAACAGATACGAAAAATGCGTTCAAGTAATCTAATGTAGCCAAAACTGCGTGATGCCATGCATTATACTTCATTTATAAGCCTTTACTCAATGAGCACCAATTATTAGTTTAGAATGATCACTTTAACTGGCCTATCAACTTGACATGTCCACACTAAATCGTCCGTAACTTTTGATTTAGAGCTCACAATGACACGAACAAATGCCCACATTAGGCTAGGTCCATCTTTTATATTGTGACAAAATTTTCAACAGAACTATACACGACAAAGCGTCCAAATTATCAAATCTATCTTAAACTGCGTGATGCCATGCCATATGCTTCATTTATAAGCGTTTACGAAATGAGCACCAATGATCGCTTTGGAATGATCACTTTAACTAGGTGATCAACTTGACATGCCACACTAAATAGTCCGTAACTTTTGATTTAGAGCTCAGAATAACAGGAATCCAATGCCCATGTAAAGCTAGCTCTACTTTCTATATTGTGACAAAATTTGAGATATAAAAAGATATGGAAAACCATTCAAGTAATCCAATCTAGCCAAAACTGCGTGATGTCATACATTATGCTTCATATATAAGTGTTTACTCTATCAGCACCAATGCTCAGTTAAGAATGATCATTTTAACATGCCGATCAACTTGACATATCCGCACTAAATCTTCCATAACTTATGATTTAGAGCTCATACTGACACGAATCCAATCCCCACGTTAAACTAGCTCAATTTTCTATATTGTGACAAATTTTGAGACACAAATCGATATGACGAAGCATCTAACTATTCCAATATACCAAGAACTGGGTGATGCCATGCATTATGTTTCATTTATAAGCCTTTAGTCAGTGAACACCAATAATCAGTTAAGAGCGATCATTTTAACTATACGAACAAATTGACATGTTTGTAACTTTTGATTTAGAGCTCAGAATGACACGAATCCAATGCCCATGTTAAGCAGGCTCAATTTTCCATATTGTGACAAAATTTGAGACAAAAATAGATATGAAAGGCGTCCAAGTAATCCAATCTAGCCAAAATCGTGTGATGTCATGCATTATGCTTCATTTATAAGCCTTTACTCAATGAGCACTATTGATCAATTTAGAATAATCATTTTAACTGGCTGATCAACTTGACATGTCTTCACTAAATCGTAGGTAACTTTTGATTTAGACCTCGGAATGACAAGAATCCAATTCGCACATTAAGGTAGCCCAATTTTCTATATTTTGAAAAAATGTGAGATAGAAATAGAGACGACAAAGCGTACAAGTAATCCAATCTATCCTGAACTTCGTGATACCATGCTTTATGCTTCTTTTATAAGCGTTTAATTAATCATCACCAATGATCAGTTTAGAATGATCACTTTCACTGGCCAATGAACTTGACATGTCCGCATTAAATCGTCCGTAACTTATGATTTAGAGCTCAGAATGACACGAATCCAATGCCCACGTTAAGCTAGCTCAATTTTCTATATTTTGAACAATTATAGACAAGAATAGAGACGACAAAGCGTCCAACTAATCCAATCTATCCCAAAATGCGTGATACCATGCATTATATTTCATTTATAGGCTTTTAATCAGTGAGGACCAATTATCAGTTAAGAATGATCATATTAACTTTCCGATCAACTTGACATTTCCGCATTAAATGGTACGTAAATTTTGATTTAGAGCTGATAAAGACATGAATCCAATGGCCACGTTAAACTAGCTCATTTTTTTACATTCTGAAAAAATTGAAACATAAATAGATACAACAAACTGTTCAAGTAATACAATAAAAAATTGAGACATAAATAGTACGACAAACTGTTCAAGTAATCCAACCTATCCCGAACTGCGTGATGCCATGCATTACGTTTTATTTATAAGCCTTTACTCAATGAACACCAATGATCAACTCAGAATATCAGGCTGCTGAATATTTTTAACTCATGAATTAGTGGCTGCAAGAAAATATCAAGCGATTGCTTAGGATGCTCTGGGCCGGGGATGAGAATTATTGCCTCCCATGCTTCCCAAAAGGGTTGAATCCATCTGTAGATAACCCGAGGTATACGTTTCTAGGCTCATATGCAAAACTAGGATAAACCTGTTGAAAATCTTTCCATGCTTCTGCATCCGAGGGATGCACAATTTCTCCATTCGAATTATGTTCTGCATGCCATCTCATAGGTTTTGCCATGTGTTCAGATTGATATAACCTCTTTAACCTCTCTGTTAATGGCAAATACCACATCCGTTTATGCAGAATAGGTACTCTACCGCTTGTCTCTTGAAATCAAGGTTTGTGACAAAATCGGCACTTCATGCGGTTTTCATCATTTCTCCAATAGATCATGCAATTGTCAATACATACATCGATCATCTGATATGGCAATCCAAGACCAGATACAAGTTTTTGAACCTCGTAATATGAAGCAGGTGCAATATTATCTTCAGGTAATATATCTCTAACAAAATCAGCTATCGCATTCACACAATCTTCAGGCAAGTTGAAATCTGTCTTTATCGTCATCAACCGGCTTGCAGCAGATAAAGGCGATAATCCATTTCTACATCCTTTATACAAAGGCTTCTTGGATGCATCTAACATATCAAAAAATTTCCGGGCTTCCAAATTAGGTTCCTCTATTCTGCTAATATATTCGATGTACGATTCTCTTTTTTCACGAAATGCATCATTCACCATCTGAACAGTACCTCCGTTTATATCAACTTCTGATGCTGGTTCCTCTACCCTAACATTAGTATTATCTATCCTTTTTGAAGTACTACCATAATATTGCATCGTTGCATCAGTTTCTCCATGTGAATACCAAATTTTGTAACCCGGCATAAATCCATTCCTATACAAATGATCACGGCTTCAGATATGTCGGTAACTTTCCGACGGTTTCAAGAAGATATCCCGATGATTAGGCTTTCGTCAGAAATGCAATGGTTTACCATCAGTTTTTACCATCGATTTACCGACGATCTTTCCGGCGTCGGAAATTACCGACAGATCTCCGACGGTTTTAGTTCCCTTGGCTATCCATCGCGTATCCTTCGTAAATTCGTTGGAAACGTCCGATGGTTTTTTTTCCGTCAGAAATGCCGTCGGAAATGTTAATGTTTTCTTGTAGTGTTGATACAGAAACAGATACGACAAAGCGTCCAAGTAATCCAATGTATCCCGAACGGGATGATGCCATGCATTCGCTTCATTTATAAGCCTTTACTAAATGATCACCAATGATCAACTAAGAATTATCAACTTAACTAGCTGATCAACCTGACATATCCGCACTAAATCATCCATAACTTTTTATTTAGAGGTCATAATGACACGAATCCAACACCCACATTAAGCTAGCTCTATTTTCTATATTTCGACGATATTTGTGACAAAATAGAGAAAACTAAGCGTCCAAGTAATCCAATTTATCCAATATGCTTGATGCCATGCATTACGCTTCATTTATAAGTATGTACTTAATGAGCACCAATAATCAGTTTAGAATGATCACTTTAACAGACCACTCAACTTGAAATGCCTCACTAAATCGTCCATAAGTTTTGATTTAGAGCTCAAAATGACACGAATCCAATGCCCACGTAAAACTAGTTCAGTTGTAGACTAAAATAGAAACGACAAAACATCAAAGTAATCCAATATATCCCGAACTGTGTGATGCCATGCATTATGCTTCATTTATAACGCTTTACTTAATGAGCACCAATGATTAGTATCACTTTTACTGGCTAATCAACTTAACATGTGCGCATTAAATCATACGTAACTTTTGATTTAGATCTCTGAATTGACACGAAGCCAATTATGCCCACGTTAAGCTAGCTCAATTTTATATATTGTGACAAAATTTGGGACATAAATAGATACAAAAAACCATTCAAGTAATCCAATCTATCCCGTACTGTGTGATGCCATGCATTATGATTCATTTATAAGCCTTTACTCTATGGGCAGCAATGATCAGTTAAGAATGATCATTTTAACTGGCCGATCAACTTGAGATGTCCGCACTAAATCGTCTGTAACTTTTGATTTAGAGACCAGAATGACACGAATCCAATGCCCACGGTAAGATAGCTCAATTTTCTATATTGTGACAAAACTTAAGACAAAAATAGATACAAAAGGCATCCAAGTATTCCAATCTGTACCAAACTGTGTGATGGCATTCATTATGCTACATTTTAAAGCCTTCACTTAATGAGCACCAATGATGAGTTTAGAATGATCACTTTAACAGGCCGATCAACTTGACATGTCCTCACTAAATCATCCATAACTTTTGATTTATCGCTCAAAATAACACGAATCCAATTCCCACGTTAAACTATCAGAATTTTCTATGTTGTGACAAAATTTGAAACAGAAAAAGATACGAAAACCATATTATGCTTCATTTATAAGCCTTTACTTAATAAGCACCAATGGTCAATTTAGAATTATCATATTAATTGGCCTATCAACTTGACATGTCCGCACTAAATCGTATGTAACTTTGGATTTAGACCTCAGAATGACACGAATCCAATGTCAACGTTAAGCTAGCAAAATTTTCTATATTTTCACAAAATTTGAGATAGAAGAAAAAGACAACAAAGCATCCAAGTAATTCAATCTATCCCGAACTTTGTAATGCCATGCTTTATGCTTCATTTATAAGTGTTTACTTTATCAGCACCAATGATCAATTTAGAATGATCACTTTAACTCGCCTAGAAAATTTACATGTCCGCACTAAATCATCCATAACTTATGGTTTAGGGCTAAGAATAACACGAATCCAATGCTCACGTTAAGGTAGCTCAATTTTCTATATTTGGACAAAATTATAGACAAAAATAGAGACGACAAAGTGTCCAAATAATCCAATCTATTTTAAGGTGCGTGATGCCATGCATTATGCTTCATTTATAAGCTTTTAATCAACGAGCACCAATGATTAGTTAAGAATGATCATTTTAACTGGCCGATCAACTTGACATTTCCACACATAATAATCAGTAATTTATGATTTAGAGCTCTGACTGACACGAACCCAATGCCCACGTTAAGGTAGCTCAATTTTCTATATTGTGACAAAATTTGAGACAGAAATAGATACCACAAAGTGTACAAGTAATCCAATCTATCCCGTATTGCATTATGCCATGCATTATGCTTTATTTATAAGCCTTTATTCTATGGGCACCAATGATCAGTTAAGAATAATCATTTGAACTGACCGATCAACTTGACATGTACGCACTAAATCGTCTGTAACTTTGTATTTAGAGCACAGAATGACACGAATCCAATGCCCACGTTAAGCTGGCTCAATTTTCTATATTTTGACAAAATTTGAGACCAAAATAGATACGAAAAAGCATCCAAGTAATCTAATCTAGCCAAAACTACATGATGCCATACATTAATGTTAATTTATAAGCTCTTACTCAATGAGCACCAATGATCAGTTTAGAATAATCATATTAATTGCCTATCAACTTGACATGTCCGCATTAAATTGTATGTAACGTTTTATTTAGACCTCAGAATCACGCGAATCCAATGCCAATGTTAAGTTAGCTCAATGATCTATATTTTGACAAAATTTGATATAGAAGAAGAGACAACAAAGGATCCAAGTATTCCAATCTATCCAGAACTTTGTATGCCATGCTTTATGCTTCATTTATAAGCGTTTACTTTATCAGCACCAATGATCAGTTTAGAATGATCACTTTAACTGGCCTAGAAACTTTACATGTCCGCACTAAATCGTCCGTAACTTATGGCTTAGAGCTCAGAATGATACAAATCCAATGTACACGTTAAGCTAGCTCCATTTTTTATATTTTTAAAAATATATACCCAAAAATAGAGGCTACAAAGTGTCCAAGTAATCCAATCTATCCCAAACTAAGTGATGCCATGCATTATGCTTCATTTATAAGCTTTTAATCAATGAGCACCAATTATCAGTTAAGAATGATTATTTTAACTAGCTGATCAGCTTGACATGTCTGCAGTAAAAAAATGCGTCCAAGTAATCCAATCTATCCAATATGCTTGATGCCATGCATTACACTTCATTTATAAGCCTTTACTTAATGAGCACCAATGATCAGTTTAGAATGATCAGTTTAGAATGATCACTTTAACTGGCCACTAAACTTGACATGTCTGCACTAAACCGTCCATAAGTTTTGATTTAAAGCTAGGAATTACACGAATTCAATGCCTACAAAAAGCTATTTCAATTTTCTATATCGTGACAAAATTATAGACTGAAATAGATACGGAAAGGCATGCAAGTAATCCAATATATCCCGAACTGCGTGATGCCATGCATTATGCTTCATTTATAAGGTTTTACTTAATGAGCACCAATGATCGATATCACTTTTACTGGCTGGTCAACTTGACATGTCAGCATTAAATCGTCCGTAATTTTTGATTTATATCTCAGAATTGAAACGAATCCAATGCCCACGTTCAGCTAGCTCAATTTTCTATATTGTGACAAAATTGCACAAATAAATAGATACAAAAATTATCAAAGTAATCCAATCTATCCCGAACTGCGTGATGTCATGCATTATGCTTCGTTTATAAGCCTTTACTCATTGAGCACCAATAATTAGTTTAGAATGATCACTTTAACTGGCTGATAAACTTGAGATGTCCGCACTAAATCGTTCTTAACTTTTGATTTAGAGCTTAGAATGACACGAATCTAATGCCCACGCTAAGCTAGCTCACTTTTCTATAATTTGACAAAATTGTATCCAGAAATAGAGACGACGAAGGGTCCAAGTAATCCAATCTATCCCAAACTTCGTGATGTCATGCATTATGCTTCATTTATAAGCTTTTAATAAATACGCACCAGTGATCTGTTAAGAATGATCATTTTAACTGGGCGATCAACTTGACAGGTCTTCACTAAATCATCTGTAACTTTTGATTTAGAGCTGAGAATGATACCAATCGAATGACCACATTAAGCTAGCTAAATTTTCTATATTTTTTAAAAATTGGAGATAGAAATAGAGACGACAAAGCGTCCAAATAATCCTATCTATCCCAAACTTAGTGATGCCATGTTTTATGCTTCTTTTATAAGACTTTACTCTATGGGCACCAATGATCAGTTAAGAATGATCATTTTAACTGGGCGATCAACTTGACATATACGCACTAAATCGTCCATAACTTTTGATTTAGAGCTCAGAATGAGATGAATCCAATGCCCACATTAAGCTAGCTCATTTTTCTATATCATGACAAAAATTTGAGACAAAATAGATACCACAAAGAGTCCATGTAATCCAATCTATCCTGAATTGCGTTATCCTACGCATTATGCTTTATTTATAAACCTTTACAAAATGAGCACCAATGATCAGTTTAGAATGATCATTTTAACTAGCGGATGAACTTGACATGTCTACACTAAATCTTCCATAACGTTTGCTTTATAGCTTATAATGACAAGAATCCAATGTCCACGTTAAGCTAGCTCAATTTTCTATATCGTGACAAAATTTGATACAGAAAATTTTCTATATCGTGACAAAACATGCAAGTAATCCAATGTATTCCGAACTGCGTGATGCCATGCATTACCCGTCATTTATAAGCCTTTACTCAATGACCACCAATGATCAGTTAAGAATGATCATTTTAACTGGCCGATCAACCTTACATTTCCGCACTAAATCTTCCATAACTTTTGATTTAGAGGTCATAATGACACGAATCCAATGCCCACGTTAAGCTACCTTATTTTTCTATATTTTGACAAAATTTAAGACAGAAAAAGAGACGACAAAGCATCCAAGTCATCCAATCTATCCAAACAGTTTGATGCAATGCATTATGCTTCATTTATAAACCTTAACTTAATGAGCACCAATGATCAATATCACTTTTATTGGCCGATCAACTTGACATGTCCGCACTAAATCGTCGTTAAGTTTTGATTTAGAGCACATAATTGACATGAATCCAATGCCCACGTTAAACTAGCTCAATTTTCTTTATTATTACAAAATTTGAGACAGAAATAGATACGAAAAAGCATCCAAGTAATCCAATCAATGCCGAACGGCGTGATGCCATGCATTATTCTTCAATTTTAAGCTTTTAGTCAATGAGCACCAATTATAAGTTTAGAATGATCACTTTAACTGGCCGATCAACTTGAAATGTACTCACTAAATCGTTCTTAACTGTTGATTTAGAGCTCAGAATGACATGAATCCAATGCCTACGTTGGGGTAGCTCAATTTTTTATATTGTGACAAAATTTGAGACACAACTTTAAACAATAAACCGTCCAAGTAATCCAATCTATCCCAAACTTCCTGTTGCCATGCTTTATGCTTCTTTTATTGATACTTTACTCTATGAGCATCGATGATAAGTTAAGAATGATCATTTTAACTGGCTGATAAACTTGACATATCCATACTAAATCGTCCGTAACTTTTGCTTTAGAGCTCCGAATGACACAAATTCAATGCCCACATTAAGCTAGCTCAATTTTTTATATTGTGATAAAAGTTCAGAAAGAAAAAGATACAACAAATCATCCAGGTATTTTAATCTATCCTGAACTTCGTGATTCTATGCATGATGCTTCATTTATAAGCCTTTACGCAATGAGCACTAATGAGCAATTTAGAATGATCATTTTAACTAGCCGGTCAACTTGACATGTCATTACTAAATCCTCCATCACTTCTGATCTATAGCTCATAATGACATGAATCCAATGCCCTTGTTAAGCTAGCTCAATTTTTTATAATGTGACAATATTTGAGACTGAGAAAGATATGACAATGTGTCCAAGTATGTTTCCCGAACTGCGTGATACCATGCATTACGCTTCATTTATAAGCCTTTACTCAAGGAGCACCACTGATAAGTTAAGAATGATCATTTTAACAGGCCGATCAACTGGACATGTCCGCACTAAATTGCCTGTAACATTTAATTTAGGGGTAATAATGATACAAATCCAATGCCCACATTAGGCTATCTCAATTTTCTATATTGTGACAAAACTTGAGACCGAAATAGATACAAAAAAGCATCCAAGAAATCCAATATATCCCAAACTGCATGATGCCATGCATTATGCTTTGTTTAGAAGGCATTACTCAATGATCACCAATGATCAGTTAAGAAACTGATCATTTTAACTAGTCGATCAACCTAACATATCGACACTAAATCGTGCATAAATTTTGATTGAGAGGTCATAATCACACGAATCCAATGCCCATGTTAAACTAGCTCAATTTTCTATATTTGACGAAATTTGTGACAGAAATAGAGAAAACAAAGCGTCCAAGTAATCCAATCTATCCAATATGCTCGATGTCATGCATTATGTTTCATTTATAAGACTTTACTTAATGTGCACCAATGATCAGTTTAGAATGATCACTTTAATGAGGCGATAAACTTGACATGTGATCAGTTTTGATTTAGAGCTCTGAATGAAACGAATCCAATGCCCATGTATACCTAGTTCAATTTTCTACATTGTGAACAAATTATAAATAGAAATAGATACGACAAAGCATTCAAGTAATCCAATCTATCCCAAACTGTGTGATGTCATGCATTGCGCTTCATTTATAAACATTTAATCAATGAGCCGCAATGATCAGTTAAGATTGATCATTTTAACTAACCGATCAATTTGACATGTCTGCACTAAATCATCTGTAACTTTTGATTTAGAGCTGAGAATGATACCAATCAAATGCCCACGCTAAGCTAGCTCAATTTTCTATATTTTGACAAAATTTGATACAGAAATAGAGACAACAAAGCATCCAAGTAATCCAATCTATCCCAAAATTTGTCATGTCATGCTTTATGCTTCTTTTATAAGCCTTTACTTTGTGGGCACCAATGATCATTTTAACTCGCAGATTAACTTGACATATTCGCACTAAATCATCTATAACTTTTGATTAAAAGCTCAAAATGACACGAATCCAATGCCCCCATTAAGCTAGCTCAATTTTCTATATTATAACAAAATTTGAGACAAAAATAGGTACGACAAAGAGTCCATGTAATCCAATCCATCCTGAACTGCGTGATATTATGCATTATGCTTTATTTATAAGTCTTTACTCAATGAGCACCAATGATCAGTTTAGAATGATCATTTTAACTGGCAGATGAACTTGACATTTCTACACTAAATCATCCATAACTTTTTGTTTATAGCTCATAATGACACGAATCCAATGTCCACGTTAAGTAAGCTCAATTTTCTATATCGTGACAAAATTTGATTCAGAAAAATTTAAGACAAAGCATCCAAGTAATCCAATGTATCCCGAACTGCATGATGCCATGCATTACGCTTCATTTATAAGCCTTTACTCAATGAGCACCAACGATCCGTTAAGAATGATCATTTTAACTGGCCGATCAACTTTACATATCTGCACTAAATTGTCTGTAACTTTTGATTAAAAGCTCAGAATGAACCGAATCCAATGCCCACATTAAGCTAGATCAATTTTCTATATTATGACAAAATTTGAGACAAAATAGGTACGACAAAGAGTCCATGTAATCCAATCAATCCTGAACTGCGTGATTCTATGCATTATGCTTTATTTATAAGTCTTTACTCAATGAGCACCATTGATCAGTTTAGAATGATCATGTTAACTGGCGGATGAACTTGACATTTCTACACTAAATCGTCCATAACTTTTGGTTTATAGTCATAATGACACGAATCCAATGTCCACGTTAAGCTAGCTCAATTTTCTATATCGTGACAAAATTTGATACCAAAAAATTTACGACAAAGCATCCATGTAATCCAATGTATCCCTGATAAAAGCCTCGATTCAAGGCCGTATTCGCGTGGGCTTCTTGGAGAAGTTGAGGTGAGAAACTCGACCTTAAGCTTTGGGATAGGGGTTTTCAGATTGGTAAGGGATGGAAGGGTGAGGTGAACCACACGAGGGGTGATGAACATCGTGATAAATCACAAACTTAGAGCTAGGAGGGCTGGTCTCAGCTAGATTCTAAGCGCACAAGTCTCTTGAAAGAATAACTTGTAGAAAGAAAATTCGATATTTATTAATAACTTGTAGAAGGAGCCTTATTAATATGTTCGACAGCTTGACCTTCTAGGGTTGACTCAAGAAAAGAAATGGAAAACTAACAAAAGTGCACAAATGGAAAACTTACAAAAGTGCACAAATGGAAAACTTACAAAAGTGCACAAATGGAAAACTTACAAAAGTGCACAAATGGAAAACTTACAAAAGTGCACAAATGGAAAACTTACAAAAGTGCATAACCAAAAAAGGACTTCTACCTAAAATGTCTTTGACTCAAAAAAGTAAACAATCTAAATCCTACCCTGCAAAACAGAAAGAGGCAAGTATATAATTTGGAAACTTACCTTTCTTACCTTTTGGCCGAGAAATGGAAGGTGGCCGACCTTGTGGCATGCACGCGCCTTGGTCCTAGTCTTCGACTTGGAGTAGGGTTAGGAATCTTTGAGCCCTGACTTCTCTTGCCACTAAAGCCCATGTCTCTGAAGTCCTTTGCATTATTGAGAAGCATTTGGACTCTTCTTTGCACTCTTGCCCCAATGTCCTTTGTCGATCATCCTCTAGGAGCTTGTCGACCCACAAGCTGAACTTGTGGAAGAGCACCCTCGATCTGCTCATTGTCATTGCTCCTGGTGGCACCACTGGTGTAGAGACTTCCTATAGATGCATGTCTTGAAGCTGGTAGCTTATCTGGTCCAAGTCTCCTTCTGCAGATGTTGAAATGGTGGTGCAATCGGCTGGATCGGCTATACCGGCTGGACTGTGCGAGGTAGTGACCGAAATGTCATTGGAGCCGGCCAAGTTGATCCCGGAGCCGGCGGCGTCACCAATGGGGCCGGTGGTGTCATCCACGTTTCCGCCAGTTGGGCCGGAGGTTTGGGCTTCTCCGCCGGAAATGTTGGTCGGTCCGGACCGGCTGGTCGAACGTCCGGCGGTACCGCTTGGGCCAGCAGACGGGCCAAATGGCCCGGCTGTCTCGGGCAAGCTCCCCGGTCGGCCAGTCTGGTCTCCTGGCCGGCCATACGACCTGATGTCCCCATCATCTCCTCCCCCTTCAGTAGTTTTTGACCTCAAAACTGGTTCATCTGCATGGAAAGGGGCTAAATCAGTTACGTTGAAGGTGTTAAACACATTAAACTCACCTGGAAGCTCGATCCGGCAGGCGTTGTTGTTGATCCTCTCCTGCACTCTGAACGGCCAATCTCCTGTTGGTGTCAGCTTGGAACTCATGAGGTTGGGGAACCTCTCCTTCCTTCTTGGGCACTAGCAGCACTGGTACGGCACATGGACTGAGGCTCTCTCGAACATAGCCTTTCTCCAGGAGCTCCTTGACTTGCTTCTCCAGTTCCTTAGATTCCTCTGGACTCATCCGGTAGGCTGGCCGGTTAGGCAGGGCTGCTCTGGGTACGAGGTCGATCTGGTGCTCTATGCCACGTAGGGGAGGCAAGCCTGCTGGTATATCCTCCGGGAACACATCCTGGAACCTGTTGAGGAGAGCTGCTACTTCAGGAGGTAGCTCTACCTGTTCCTTTTCTACACTTAAAATTTCTTTGAAGACCATTAGTAACATTAAATCCTTCAAGGCTAAAGCTCTCCGGACATGGCTTGGTTGAATAAGAAAATTAGACTTAATGCCCTTCTATTCCTTACTCATTTGCTGTTGAAGCTCATGTACCTGGGCAGGTGTGAAAGCAGCTTGGCTGACCTTTCTCTTGTCATGCACAAAAGTGTAGAGATTGGTTTGGCCATCATGCCTGGTCTCCTTGTCAAACTGCCATGGCCTTCCTAGCAGAAGATGGCCAGCTTGCATTGGCACCACGTCGCACACTACCTGGTCTTGGTACCTGCCCACAATGAATGGCACAATGACTTGCTCATGGATCTTGAGCTCCACTTTGTCATCGAGCCATCTCAGTCTATACGGTCGAGGGTGCCTCGTCTTCTCTAGACCTAGCTTATCAACCATGTACGCACTAGCAACGTTAGTGCAAGAGCCACCATCTATTATGAGGTTACATACCTTGCCCTTCATGGTGCACTAGCTGTGGAAGATGTTCTCCCTTTGAATGGTCTCCGAGGGATCTACCATTGCACTGAGAATGCGTCTAGTGACCAGCACTTCCCCCACATCAGGGTACTCAACGTCACCGTATTCTCCTTCTGGTTCATAGTCCTCTTCATCTTGGGATTCATACTCTCTAGCTTCCGTAATCAGCATGACCCGGTTGTTTGGGCACTCCCTTGAGATGTGTCCGCGACCCCTACACTTGAAACAAGTGATGTTACGTGATCTTTGAGGGTTAGAGGACTTACTGGGCTCTCTTTGGTCACGGGTTGGCTCAGGAGGCTTGCTCTTGAACCGTGACTCGATCTCTATGCTCTTGCCTTTGTCTACGGGCTTGGGGATATTGCTTGGTGCCCAAGGCGTCTTAGGCTTACTGCGGATGTCTTGGCTCTTACGCTTGATGTGCTGCTCAGCCTGGACAGATAGGTGGAACAAGTCCTTGAAGTCATTGTAGATTTTCCTTTCCACCTTGCGGCTGATTCTCTCCTGCAGTCCATCCAAGAATTGTGCCATCAAAGTCTTCTCATCGTCATTGAGCTCCAGCCTGTTCCTTAGTCTCTCAAACTCTTTATAGTACTCCTCTACTGATCTGGTGCCCTTCTTAAGAGTACGTAAACGTCGTTGCAAGTCTCTATGAAAATAAGGTGGAACAAACCTTTGTCTCATGAGATCTTTCATGTCGACCCATGAGTCTACGGGCCTCAACCTTTTCCTCCTTCGGTCAGAAACCTCACGATCCCACCAGATGAGGGCATTTTTCGGGAGTTGTGCTACTGCCATGGAGACTCTCCTAGGGCCTGGTTGGTTGTAGTGATCGAAGATATGATCCATCCTCCTCTCCCAATCTAGGTAGGCTTCGGGGTCCACTTTTCCTGCAAAACTAGGAGGTGTTAATTTAACATCAGGAAGAGTTACCCGGTTTTAGGTGTATTCATCTCCATCCTCATGATGTCTAGGAGGCATTCTTGGTCTCTGGTGATGACCATATGGCTCGAAGCCATCACCTTTTGCTTCTGGTTGCCGTGGAGGTCCTCTCGGCCTAGGGTGATAGCCGTGAGGTTGTGCGTCCTCATCTTCATCCGGCTGGGGATCCTCCTGTTCATGCCGTGTCCTAGGATGCTCAGGACCCTCAGCACGGTCTTGCTCAGACCTCACGTGCCTTATGGCCTGGAATCTCACCGGCCTTTCCACGCGCTCCAACCTCTCGCCGATGGATGCGAGTTGTGTTTGGAGGGTGGTGATCATGGCCATCATGGCCTTGGCTGCATCCTGATTTCCTTCTGCCATTGTGCTACAAGAAAGAAACACAAGTTATTTTGCTCCTAAGTTTATTAGGAGGGTCTTCTTTTCATAGGAGAATTCGAAAAATGCAAAAAGGAAAAAATGGGAAAAAGGAAAAACTGGGAAAAAGGAAAAATTTGAAAAATGGAAAGTTTAGAAAAATGGAAACTCCCTATTAATTAGTGCTACATGTTTTTGGTCGATTTATTTTGGTAGTTTTCTAAATTTTTTTGTGCTTTTTGATTTAACTTAATGGAAATATGCTTTTAATAAAAAGGAAAGACAAAAAATGGCAATGCAAGAATGAACCTAAGCCCTAGTGATGCACGTATAAGCTAGATGTACTCGGTTTGGAGTTTGATGTTATTTTTTTGATTTTTCTTGAATGCGACTTAAACTAATGCAAGAACTGGAAACAAGACTAAATAAAAAATAGAAACAACCTGGTTTTAGGAGCTTTAAGCTCTGATACCAAAATGATACAAGCCTTGATTCAAGCCCGTATGCGCGTGGGCTGCTTGCAGAAGTTGAGGTGAGGAACTCGACCTTAAGCTTCTGGATAGAGGTTTTCTGATTGGTAAGGGAAGGAAGGGTGAGGTGAACCACACGAGGGGTGAGGAACCTCGTGGTAAATCACAAACTTTGGAGGGCTAGTCTCAACTAGATTCTAAGCGCACAAGTCTCTTGAGAGAATAACTTGTAGAAAGAAAATTCGATCTTTATTAATTATCAAAAAGGTTGTCGAACTACAATGCTAGAAGGAGCCTTATTAATCTGCTCGACAGCTTGACCTTCTAGGGTCGACTCAAGAAAAGAAATGGAAAACTTGCAAAAGTGCACAAATGGAAAACTTACAAAAGTGCATAACCGAAAAAGGACTTCTACCTAAAATGTCTTTCACTCAAAAATGTAAACAATCTAAATCCTACCCTGCAAAACAGAAAGATGCATGTATATAATTTGGCAACTTTCCTTTCTTACCTTTCGGCCAAGAAATGGAAGGTGGCCGACCTTGTGGCATGCACGCGCCTTGCTCCTAGTCTTCGACTTGGAGTAGGGTTAGGAATCTTTGGGCCCTGACCTCTCTTGCCACTAAATCCCATGTCTCTGAAGTCCATTGCATTGTTGAGAAGCCTTTGGACTCTTTTTTGCACTCTTGGCCCAATGTCCTTTGTCGATCATCCTCAAGGAGCTTATCGACCCACAAGCTGAACTTGTGTAAGAGCGCCCTTGATCTGCTCGTTGTCATTGCTCCTGGTGGCACCCCTGGTGTAGATACTTCCTCTTGATGCATGTCTTGAAGCTGGTAGCTTATATGGTATGAGTCTCCTTGTGCAGATGTTGAAATGGTTGTGCAATCAGCTGGATCGGCTGTACCGGCTGGATTGTGTGAGGTACTGGCCGAAATGTCATTGGAGCTGGCCAAGTTGATCCCCGAGCCAGCGGCGTCACCAATGGGGTCGGCGGTGTCATCCACGTCACCGCCAGTTGGGCCGGAGGTTTGGGCCTCTCCGCCGGAAATGTTGGTCGGTCCGGCCCGGCTGGTCGAAGGCCATGCGGTACCGCTTGGGCCGGCAGACGTGCCAAATGGCCCGGCTATCTCGGGAAAGCTCCCTGGTCGGCCAGTCTGATCTCCTTGCCGGCCATACGACCTGATGTCCCCATCAATCCCAAACTGCGTGATGTCTTGCATTATGCTTCATTTATATGCCTTTACTCAATGAGCACCAACGGTCCGTTAAGAATGATCATTTTAATTGGTCGATCAACATGACATATCCGCACTAAATCTTCCATAACTTTTGATTTAGAGGTCATAATGACATGAATCCAATGCCCACGTTAAGCTAGCTCAATTTTGTATATTTTGACAAAATTTGAACAGAAATAGAGACAACAAAGCATCCAAGTAATCCAATCTATCCCAAACTTCGTGATTCCATACTTTATGCTTCTTTTATGAGCCTTTACTTTTTGAGCACCGATGATAAGTTAAGAATGATCATTTGAACTGGTCGATCAACTTGACATGTCCGCACTAAATCATTCGTAACTTTTGATTTAGAGCTCAGAATGAGATCAATCTAATGCCAACATTAAGCTCGCTCAATTTTCTGTATTGTGACAAAATTTGAGACATAAATAGGTATGACAAAGATACTAAGTAATCCCGTCTATCCTGAACTGCGTTATTCTATGTATTATGCTTTGTTTGTAAGCTTTTACTCAATGAGCACAGCACCAATGATCAGTTTAGAATGATCATTTTAACTGGCTGATCAACTTGACATATCAGCACTAAATCGTCCATAACTTTATATTTATAGTTCATAATGACACGAATTCAATGCTCACGTTAAGCTAGCTCAATTTTCTATATTGTGATAAAAGTACAGATAGTAAAACATACGATAAAGCGTCCAAGTATGTATGCCGAACTGCATGATACCATGCATTACGATTCATTTATAAGTCATAACTCAATGAGGTCCAATGATCGGTTAAGAATAATCATTTTAACTGACCGATCAACCTGACATGTATGCACTAAATCGTCCATCACTTTTGACTTAGAGGTCATAATGACACGAATCCAATGCCCATGTTAAGCTACCTCAATTTTCTATATTTTGTTGACAAAACTTGAGGCAAAAATAGAGACAACAATGCGTCTAAGTAATCCAACGTATCAAAACTGCTTGATGCCATGCATTATGCTTCATTTATAAGACTTAATTTACTTAATGAGAAACAATTATCAGTTAAGAATGATAACTTTAACTGGCCACTCAACTTCACATGTCCGCACCAAATACCCCGTAAGTTTTTATTTAGAGCTCTGTATGACAAGAATCCAATGCCCACGTAAAGCTACTTCAATTTTCTATATTGTGACAAAATTGTAGACATAAATAGATACGAAAAAGCATCCAAGCAATCCAATATATCCTGAACTGCGTGATACCATGCATTGTACTTCATTTTTAAGCCTTTAATTAATGAGCAGCAATGATCAATATCACTTTTACTGGCCGATCAACTTCAGATTTCCGCACTTAATCGTCCATAAATTTTGATTTAGAGCTCAGAATTGACACGAATCCAATGGCCACATTAATTAAGCTAGCTTAATTTTCTATATTGTGATAAAATCTGAGACAGATAGATACAGAAAAGCATCCAAGCAATCCAATCTATCCCGAACTATGTGATGTCATGGATTATGCTTCCTTTATAAGCCTTTACTCAATGAGCACTAGTGATCAGTATCACTTTTACTGGTGGATGACCTTGACATGTATGCATTTAATCGTTCATAAATTTTGATTTATAGCTTATAATGAAACAAATCCAATGCTCACGTAAACCTAGCTCAATTTTCTATATGGTGACAAAATTTTGGACAGAAAAAGATACGACAATGCATCCAAGAAATCCAATATATCCCGAACTGTGTGATGCCATGCATTATGATTCGTTTGTAAGGCTTTACTCAATGATCACCAATGATCAGTTAAGAATGATCATTTTAATTAGCTGATCAACCTGACATATCGACACTAAATCGTCCATAACTTTTGATTTAAAGGTCATAATGACAAGAATCCAATACCCACGTTAAACTAGATCAGTTTTATATATTTTGACGAAATTTGTGACAGGAATAAAGAAAACAAAGCGTCCAAGTAATCCAATCTATCCAATATGCTTGATACCATGCATTATGCTTCATTTATAAGCCTTTACTTTATGAGCACCAATGATCAGTTTAGAATGATCACTTTAACGAGGCGATCAACTTGACATGTGATTAGTTTTAATTTAGAGCTCAGAATGAAACGAATCAAATGCCCATGTAAACCTAGTTCAGTTTTCTATATTGTGATAACATTATAGACAGAAATAGATACGACAAAACATACCAGTAATCCAATCTATCCTAAATTGCGTGAAGTCATACATTATATTTCATTTATAATCATTTAATCAACGAGCACCAATGATCAGTTAAGAGTGATCTTTTTAACTAGCCGATCAACATGACATGTTTGCACTAACTCAGCCGTAACTTTTAATTTAGTGCTGAGAATGATACCAATCAAATGCCCATGGTAAGCTAGCTCAAGTTTCTATATTTTGACAAAATTTGAGATAGAAATAGAGACAACAAAACGTCCAAGTAATCCAATTTATATCCCAAAATTTGTGATGTCATGCTTTGTGCTTCTTTTATAAGCCTTTACTCTTTGGGCACCAATGATCAGTAAAGAATGATAATTTTAACTGGCCGATCAACTTGACATATCCGCACTAAATCGTCCGTAACTTTTTATTAAAATCTCAGAATGACACGAATCTAATGCCCACATTAAGGTAGCTCAATTTTCTATATTATGACAAAATTTGAGACAAAAATAGGTACGACAAAGAGTCCATGTAATCCAATCTATCATGAACTGCGTGATTCTATGCATTATGCTTTATTTATAAGTCTTTACTCAATGAGCACCAATGATAAGCTTAGAATGATCATTTTAACTGGCAGATGAATTTGTTTTTCTACACTAAATTGTCCATAACTTTTGGTTTATAGCTCATAATGAAACGAATCTAATGTCCACGTTAAGCTAGCTCAATTTTCTATATCGTGACAAAATTTGATACAGAAAAATTTACGACAAAGCGTCCAAGTAATCCAATGTATCCTGAACTGCGTGATTCCATTCATTACGCTTCATTTATAAGCCTTTACTCAATGTGCACCAACGATCCGTTAAGAATGATCATTTTAAATCACCGATCAACCTGATATATCCGCACTAATTCTTCCTTAACTTTTGATTTAGAGGTCATAATGACACGAATCCAATGCCCATGTTAAGCTAGCTCAATTTTGTATATTTTGACAAATTTTGAGACATAAATAGAGAAAACAAAGCGTCGAAGTAATCCAATCTGTCCCAAACTTCGTGATGCCATGCTTTATGCTTCTTTTATAAGCCTTTAATTTTTGAGCACCAATGATAAGTTAAGAATGATCATTTTAAGTGGTCGATCAACTTGACATGTCCGCACTAAATCATCACTAACTTTTGATTTAGAGCTCTGAATGACATGAATCCAATGCCAACATTAAGCTTGTTCAATTTTCTATATTGTGACAAAATGTGAGACATAAGTACGTATGACAAAGAGTCCAAGTAATCTAATCTATCCTAAACTGCGTGATTTTATGCATTATGCTTCATTTGTAAGTTTTTACTCAATGAGCACTGCACCAATGATCAGTTTAGAACAATAATTTTAACTAGCTGATCAACTTGACATTGCTGCACTAAATCGTCCATAATTTTTTATTTATAGTTAATAATGACACGAATTCAATGCCCACGTTAAGGTAGCTCAATTTTCTATATTGTGATAAAAGTACAGACAGTAAAAGATACGACAAAGCATCCAAGTATGTATCCCGGACTGCGTGATGCCATGCATTACGCTTCATTTATATGCCTTTACGCAATGAGGTCCAATGATCAGTTAAGAATAATCATTTTAACTGACCGATCAACCTGACGTGTACGCACTAAATCGTCCATCGCTTTTGATTTAGAGGTCATAATGACACGAATCCAATACCCACATTAAGCTAGCTCAATTTTCTATATTTTGTTGACAAAATGTGAGACAGAAATAGAGACAACAATGCGTCTAAGTAATCCAACGTATCGAAAGTGCTTGATGCCATGCATTATGCTTCATTTATAAGCTTTTACTTAATGAGAAACTATTATCAATTTAGAATGATAACTTTAACTGGGCATTCAACTTCACATGTCCCCACCAAATCATCCTTAAGTTTTTATTTAGACCTCTGAATGACAAGAATTCAATGCCCACGTAAAGCTACTTCAATTTTCTATATTGTGACAAAATTATAGACAGAAATAGATACGACAAAGCATCCAAGTAATCCGATCTATTCCGAACTGCATGATACCATGCATTACGATTCATTAATAAGTCATTACTCAATGAGCACGAATGATCAGGTAAGAATGATCATTTTAAGTGGCCGATCAGCATGACATGTCTGCACTAAATCGTCCGTAACATTGGATCTAGAGGTCATAATGACACGAATCCAATACCCACGTTAACCTAGCTCAATTTTCTATATTTTGACAAAATTTGTGACAAAAATAGAACCGGCAAATTGTTCAAGTAATAAAATCTATCCCGAACTGCGTGATGCCATGCATTATGCTTCATTTATAAGCCTTTACTCAATGAGCACCAATGATCAGTTAAGAATGATCATTTTAACTGGCTGATAAACTTGACATGTCTGCACTAAATCGTCCGTACGTTTTGATTTAGAGCTCATAATGACATGATTCCAATGCCCACGTTAAGCTAGCTTAGTTTTCTATATTTTGACAAAATTTGAGATTGATATAGAGACGACAAACATCCAAGTAATCCAATATATCCCAAACTTTGTGATGCCATGCTTTGTGCTTCTTTTATAAGCCTTTACTTTGTGGGCACCAATGATCAGTTAAGAATGATCATTTTAAATGGCAATTCAACTTGACATGTCCGCAATAAATCATCTGTATCTTTTGATTTAGAGATCAAGATGACAGGAATCCAATGCCCACATTAAGCTATCTCAATTTTCCATATTGTGACAAAATTATAGACAGAAATAGATACGATAAAGCATCCAAGTAATCCAATCTATCCCGAACTGCATGATGCCATGCATTATGCTTCATTGATAAGCTTGTACTTAATGAGCAGCAATGATCAGTATCACTTTTACTGGCCGATAAACGTGATATATCCACACTAAATCGTCCGTAATTTTTTATTTAGAGCTCAGAATGTTACGACTCCAACGCCCATGCTAATCTAGCTCAATTTTCTATATTGTGACAAAATTTGAGACAAAAATAGATACGACAAAGCGTCGAAGAAACCCAATTTATGCCGAACTGCGTGATGCCATGCATTATGCTTCATTTATAAGCCTTTATTCAACAAGCACCAATGATCAGTTTATAATCATCACTTTAACTGGCCGATCAACTTAACATTTCCGTAAGTAATCGTCCATAACGTTTGATTAAAAGCTCAGAATGACACGAATCCAATGCCCATGTTAAGCTAGCTCAATTTTTTGTATAAAGCGTCCAAGTAATCCAATATGTCCTAAACTTCGCGATGCCATGCTTTTATGCTTCTTTTATAAGTCTTTACTCTATGGGCACCAATGATCAGTTGAGAATGATCATTTTAACTGGCCGATCAACTTGACATGTCCGCACAAAATCGTCTATAACTTTTGATTTAGGGCTCAAAATGACACGAATCGAATGCCCACATTAAGCTAGCTCAATTTTCTATATTGTGACAAAATTAGAGACAAAACTAGTGATGAGGTCATCAGCCCAACCCCCGGCCAACTGCCCAACCCGGCCGGCCCAAGGAACACAAAGGTGGGCAAATACGCGCAAAAGGATACATGGGTGTATCTTCATGAATCCAAGCTTAACCAACAAGCGGCCAGCCAAGCCCAAACCTGGCCTATAATCCTGACTCACAGAAGACATGGGGCGACATGCAGCTCACCCAAAAAATGGCAGATCAAGTCATGCACCATACATCAAATTGGAGTTTTTGAAACTTACCATATTTGGGACTTTCCTTCTATGAAAGTCTCCAAACGTTTCTTTGGCGACCAGGGGACTTTTTGCAACTTCTAGGAGTTCACTTAAGCACTTCTAGAAGCTCAAACACGCCTTGGACCAGGCGGGTCCATCCGTGCCTTCAAATGAACCGATTGGAGCCGTTTATGGCAAGTGAGATGGCCAACTGGTTTAGTCACTTGCAAACAAAAACATGGCGTCCAGGAGATATTATTAAGGCCCTAAGGAAGCCCAAGATAAATCTACCATGCACCAGCCACCAGAGGATCAGGCGAATCCCTTTCCTCCAAGACTTGCCATATATGGACCGAAGTGCACTTAATGTGTTCAGATTGCAATATCTCTATTCCTTGCAACTTGGGCACGTATTGAAGACTTTCCAAAGCATCCAGGATGTATCTAGACATATCACATTCGCCCCAAAGCTCTCAAGATACAAGCATATACACTTTCCTTGTTGGCCAAACTAGACATTAATGGCCAACAGCCATATATTTTAAATGTATGATTTCCTTTTCTCCTTTTTAGGTTTAGGACCATTTTAGGAGCACTATATAAGCTCAGCACGACCTCATTGTAAAGATAGACCACCATTGAAATAAAAGTTGAATACAAAGTATTTTCTTCAAAACCTTGTCTTTGAACTTGTTCTTATTCTTTAGAAACTAAGTTTGTGATTCACTTCCTTTCTATTGAAGCCACGACCAGGTTAGTTTGAGAGATTCAAACTTCCTTGGTTCACCTTTGATTGTGTGATTCGATCAAAACCCCCTCCTTTTAGTTCCCTTTCCCGCTTAAGCCAAGAGAGATTCTAGGCCTTGCGAGTCACGGCCGTAAAACTTGTGACATTGATATTCAATCTTACATCATTTGGTATCAGAGCTAAAAGCTCCTATCTCAGGTTGTGTTAATCCAACCTTTATCCTTTATTTTTATGCTTTTGTTTTGCATTTTTCTTATTTATATCTTAACAAAAAAACCAAATAAAAATATTTGTTCTTATTCTTCATTTGGATTGTTTCTTGTTGATTCTTGTTGTTTTTTTTGTTTGCTCTCATATAAATCTAAAACCAACTCAAAAAAGTTGTATTTCATGTTTACTTAATTTCGTTCATCATAAGAAAAAAAACCAAAAATATAAGCATCACTCATTTTGTTATTTTCGAATTTAGTTACTAGTAAAATTAAAAAAAAAAGATTCATTGAATATTGGTTTTTCGTCCTAAATTAATTATCAAAAACCAAAAAAATATTGTCTTTTAGTTTGCTTTAAAGTTAGTTTCCAAAAGAAACAAAAACAAAAATCTCAAAATATTTACTTGTATCGATTATCCTTTTACTACTATTTATGTGTTAATATCATATATTCACTAGTGTAGTTTCCTTATTTGTTGATTTGGGCCTAATATCTCTTCTTATTGTTGTGCAAGGTACAAAATTTTATGATGGAGCACTATGATGAAGAAGAAGACACCATGAGCATACCACAAACTGATTGTAGTCTAGACAACGACTATGATCAATGCCTAAGCACCAGCGAGTGTGACTATACAGAAGAGTCATGGAATCAAGACTATTTGGAGACTGATTTTAGGGAAGAATCAGATGGAGAAAACCTTGAATCAGAACCACTGGACTATGACCAAGACTTGTCCGACGTAGATGATTCTAATGGATATGGGACATGGCATGAAGACTATACAAAATATCATTTTGACAATGAAACAGAAGTTGAAGAACTCAAACCAGAGCCACCAGACAACTATTCCACTGACAGAATCTGGCCAAAGAAAATTACACCTCCCCACTTCGTTGTGTCAAGCCGAGTGCCAACCTACACCACTCCAACTAGATCAAGAAATTAGACCAGTAAGGTATATATTTACAATTCCAAATCTCTAACCTTTTCAGGGTATGACAAGGATCCAGATGAATACCTCCGATGGGAAACCAACATGAAACAATGGCTGCGCTCAAACAACATCCCCAAAGAGGAGAAGCTTTCATATGCCGTTGATATGCTCGTTGGAGATGCCTATAATTGGTGGTTGAAGTAAAATGCAAGGACTTTCTACAACAAACCAGTCCTTGATTGGGGAGACCTTAAGGAACGAATGTATAGGGAGTTTGTGAAGAAGTACCAAACATGCAGAAACATAACCACACAACCTATGCACCCAACAACATTGAGGAGTGAGATGTCTACACCAAACATGCAGCCCTTTCATAAGCCCAAGCTTGCCTACTGCTCTGAGCATAACAACGTGTTTTCAAACACCTTAGAAGGACAAAAGTTAGCTAAGCCAATGGTCAAATCAAAAATTGACCAGCAAGTTCAAAAGCCTCAAGCCATAGGACACATGAAACCATCAAAGCCATTGCTTTGAATACACGTCAAGGAAACGCCAGGTAAGTCCTCTAACAATGTGAAAACATATGAAATTATATGCTATAGATGTCAAGAAAGAGGACACTTTGGTAAGACATGCCCAACTAGACAACTAATAACAAGCTTACAAGTAGAACGCGAAAATTTTATGCCTAAAAGTGTTAAGGCAATATAGGAGCTTCAATTTGAAATTTCCAGTACTAGCATAATGCACCTGTCTTTGCCAAAGGTTGTTGAAACGTGTCTAATAAAGCAAGGATTCAACAAAGATCAAGAAGACCCACCTCCTACATTAAACAGATGTTCGGAATCAAGAGGAGACCATGGAGAACCCAACACCTTGGAGGCAAAACAAAGAAACCAGCTGCAATGGGAAGGAGTAATTTCTTCCTTTCTTATCAGGGAGCAACCACCAAATGCACCATTGCCACATCCGAATCATGTAAAGGTCATTTACCAAGGTAATGCCCTAAACCCACAAGTAAATCAAGGTATTAACTTGCCTTCTCTATGTGCACGCCAAACTGTTTTGAGGACAAAACATTTCGAAGAAGGAGGGTATGATGAGGTCATCAGCCCAACCCCCGGCCAACTGCCTGGCCCGGCCGGCCCAAGGAACACAAAGGCGGGCAAATACGCGCAAAAGGATACATGGGTGTATCTTCATGAATCCAAGCTTAACCAACAAGCGGCCAGCGAAGACCAAACCTGGCCTATAATATTGACTCACATAGGACATGCAGCTCACCCAAAAAAAGGCCAGATCAAGTCATGCACCATACATCAAATTGGAGTTTTCGAAACTTACCATATTTGGGACTTTCCTTATATGAAAGTCTCCAAACGTTTCTTTGGCGACCAGGGGACTTTTTGAAACTTCTAGGAGTTCCCTTAAGCACTTCTAGAAGCTCAAACACGCCTTGGACCTGGCGGGTCCATCCGTGCCTTCAAATGAACCGATTGGAGCTGTTTATGGCAAGTGAGATGGCCAACTGATTTAATCACTTGCAAACCAAAACATGGCGTCCAGAAGATAGTATTAAGGCCCTAAGGAAGCCTAAAATAAATCTACCATGCACCAGCCACCAGAGGATCAGGCGAATCCCTTTCCTCCAAGACTTGCCATATATGGACCGAAGTGCACTTAATGTGTTCAGATTGCAATATCTCTATTCCTTGAAACTTGGTCACGTATTGAAGACTTTCCAAAGCATCCAGGATGTATCTAGAGACATCACATTCGCCCCAAAGCTCTCAAGATACAAGCATATACACTTTCCTTGTTGGCCAAACTAGACATTAATGGCCAACAGCCATATATTTTAAATGTATGATTTCCTTTTCTCCTTTTTAAGTTTAGGACCATTTCTAGGAGCACTATATAAGCTCAGCACGACCTCATTGTAAAGATAGACCACCATTGAATTAAAAGTTGAATACAAAGTATTTTCTTTAAAGCCTTGTCTTTGAACTTGTTCTTATTCTTTAGAAACTAAGTTTGTGATTCACTTCCTTTCTATTGAAGCCACGACCAGGTTAGTTTGAGAGATTCAAACTCCCTTGGTTCACCTTTGATTGTGTGATTCGATCAAAACCCCCTCCTTTTAGTTCCCTTTCCCGCTTAAGCCAAGAGAGATTCTAGGCCTTGCGAGTCACGGCCGTAAAACTTGTGAGATTGATATTCAATCTTACATCAACAAGGTATGCCAAAGAGTTTAAATAATCCAATCTATACTAAACTGTGTGATTCTATGCATTATGCTTCATTTAAGCCTTTACTCAACGAGCACTAATGATCAGTTTACAATGTTCATTTTTAACTAGCCGATCAACTTGACATGTCTGCACTAAATCGTCCATAACTTTTGATTTATAGCTCATAATGACACGAATCCAATGCCCACGTTAAGCTAGCTAAAATTCCTGTATTGTGAAAAAATTTGAGACAGAAAAAGATATGACAAACTGTCCAAGTGATGAGGACATCAATACTAGCTCACTAGAAACTAAGGAAGAGCCCATTAATATACCTATTATGAGAAAAGCTCCAAGAACAAGATCAGGCACAAGAAACCTTAGTAAGATGTTCAAAAAGTCTGTTGAGAGTCTCATAACAATCATAGAAGATGGAGGATTCCATGAAGCTGAACTTACTAAAGAATTATAAGAAGGAGACTATGAACAACTAAAGACTACAACAATTTCACTCCTTCCAGTTTTACAAGGCTTCAGAGCTACAACTTTGTTCATCATTTCTAAACAAACTTAAGAAAGCATTATAAGGAGCTACAAGAGACCAAGGTGCGTATTTAAAATTCTTATGTTTGATTAACAAGTTTATTTGCTTGTTTTTGCAAGAATGTGACTGTTAAGTTTAAGAGTCTTTTATTTGTCATTAGATCCTAATGTCTTGTTGTTATTTTTGCTTTAGTCCTTTCATTATAATTTATTTTCAGCCCTAGAAGGCACCTGCTGCTGGACTAGTATATAAAGTCCCTTCTCAGCTTGTAATCACTTAAGTTTTATGAAATAAAAACCTAGTTTTTCTTCCTTTGAAAGGAGCTGACGCCTCCAGCCTTCTTGTGTGAGAATCCTTGAAGCCTGAGTGCTCTAAACTTATCACAGACCTTCCATAATCTGTGTGGTGTCTCTCGATCCATCTCTCTACTCAATCCTCACTTAGATCCTCCTGAAAGTGCTCTACAGCCAGCTGAAGGGTCACCATCAACCCATCACTCTTGAGTCTCTAGAAAGTGCTGTACAGCCAGCTAGAGTCTCTCCAGCAGTTCCCCTTGCTTGAACAAGTCCTCTTGTTCCTGCATCATCTGGTATTAGAGCTTAATCGCTCCTATTCAGGTTTATCTACCCCCATTTTCGTTTTTTTACTCTGTGATTTCTTTGTTAACTTGCTGTCAAACTGCGTCTCTTCATAAAACCCATAAAAATCGAACCCCAATCTGTTGTTTTTGTGTGTTAGAAACCAGTAACATCCTTAGTTGTTGATAGCTTGTGTTTCTGCAACTAGATATGTCGATTTTCAGTTGTTTTGATTGTTTCTATTCGACTTCCTTGTTGCTGCAATTAGATCTGTCAATTTTTAGTTGTTTTTTATTGTGTCTATTTGACTTCCTTTGCTGCTGCAACTAGATTTGTCGATTTTCAGTTGTTTTGATTGTGTCAATTCGACTTCCTTTGCTGCTGCAACTAGTTCTGTCCATTTTAAGTTGTTTTTGATTGTGTGTATTCGACTTCTTTTGCACTTGATCTGTTTGTTTAGTGTGAGACAGATTGTGTGACTATGGGAAAACCAGTAGATGTGAATGTTGCTCAGATGCTTGCTGCTATTCAGATTCAACTTCAGAACCTAGGAGATCTCATGACAAGAATAGAACAACCACCACCAATCCGCAGAAATCCTATCAGAAATGCGAATGCCCAACATGCGAATCATGAGGAGGATGAAATAGCAGACTTAGAAGATTATTTTCCACCAGAACCTGATCATAATCATAGACCATGAAGACAATATCAACGTGACAGAGATAGAGTAGAAGAATCTTGGCATGGAAACAGAGACGTAAAGCTCACAGCACCAACCTTTGCTGGAAAGGTTAATCCGGATGCCTACCTTGACTGGGAAAGGCGTATGAAATACATATTTGAGTATTACAACTACTCAGATCAGAGAAAAGTGTCTCTAGCAGCTGCTCAACTCACTGAAAGCGCTCTAGCTTGGTGGGACAGAGATGTGTCTGAAAGAAGAAGACATAGACATGGTAAGATCACTACTTGGGAAGACATGAGGTTCCAACTACGGAGGAGATATGCCCCTGCATACTTCTACAGAGAGTTGCAGAAGAAATTTAGAAAACTAACTCAAGGTTCTAAATCTGTTCAGGCCGAGTTGCTGCATCTTGCGGTTCAGGCCGAGCAGCACATAAAAAGGAAGACTATCTCAGCAAATCGTAGCAAGTCTACCTGGAATCAACAACCACAAAAGGCTCTGGACAAAGGAAAGGCCATCGACATAGAATCCATATTCAAGAAATCCATTGCTGAAACGTCTAAAAACAATAAATCAGAGCTAGGTAAAACTCCAACTCAAAGATCTCGTGACATAACCTGTTTTAAATGTCAGGGAAAACGCCATTATGCAAGAGAATGCCCAAACCAGAGAGTTATGATCCTTAAATCAATTGGCGAATATGAGTCTCAAGATGAAGACAAGTATGAACCAGAAAACTCTGAGGAAGAAGTTGAGGACTATCCTGATACCGGAGAGCTTCTAGTTACAAGGAGATCCCTCAGTGCTCTTTTTGAACCAGAAACTATACAAAGAGAAAACATTTCCCATTCTCGGTGCACAATATACTCTAAGGTATGTAGCTTGATCATAGATGGTGGTTCTTGTACTAATGTAGCCAGCAAGTATTTGGTTGATAAGCTAGGGTTACAAAAGACAAAGCATCCTCGACCATACAAGCTCAAATAGCAGAATGATGAAACTGAGCTAAAAATAGCAGAACAAGTCACCATACCATTCAGCATAGGCAAGTATGCAGATCAAGTTGTGTGTGATGTGGTGCCTAT
Source organism: Pugionium cornutum (assembly GCA_018901935.1). Taxonomy (NCBI): domain Eukaryota; kingdom Viridiplantae; phylum Streptophyta; class Magnoliopsida; order Brassicales; family Brassicaceae; genus Pugionium; species Pugionium cornutum. The sequence continues at coordinate 14,222,636 of JAENJI010000013.1, forward strand.
GGAAGCTGGACATCTACTTCTAGGTCGTCCATGGCAATTTGAAAAAGAAGCATTACACAATGGACGCACCAATCACTATACCTTCATGCACAATAACAAGAAACATAGCGTAGCACCTTTAACTCCACAGGAAGTGCATGAGATGCAACAAACTATATCTAAAGGAGAAAAGCTAAATAAAACTAACCTTTATGTAACACCTGCCACTGTTTTGAAATCTCTTGATTCTAAAGAAGAGGTGCTACTAATGATCTTTAAAGAAGTGTTGTTTTCAGGACAAGAAAAGGAGAAACTCCATGCTGCTATTCTAGAGCTTCTTGATAAATTCACTGATGTTTTTCCAGAAGAGATACTACCAGGATTGCCACCTATAAGAGGAATCGAGCATCAGATTGATCTTGTTCCTGGAGCACCATTGCCAAACCGATCTGCCTATAGAGTGAATCCAGAAGAAGCAAAGGAGCTGGAAAGACATGTACAAGACTTATTGTCTAAGGGCTATATCCGAGAAAGTCTAAGCCCATGTGCTGTTCCTGTTCTTCTAGTGCCTAAGAAAGATGGAACTTGGAGAATGTGTGTTGATTGTAGAGCAATCAACAATATCTACTGTCAAATACCGACATCCAATTCCAAGACTTGATGACATGCTAGATGAACTCAATGGAGTAACTATCTTCTCAAAACTTGATCTAAGAAGTGGATATCATCAGGTGAGAATGAAAGAAGGTGATGAATGGAAGACAACATTTAAAACCAAACAAGGATTGTATGAATGGCTAGTCATGCCATTTGGACTCACAAACGCTCCAAGTACTTTCATGAGACTCATGAACCACGTCCTAAGAGCATTTATCTGTAAGTTTGTAGTAGTTTATTTTGATGACATTCTAATCTATAGCTCTAATCTTGAAGATCACTTACAACATCTTGAGCAGGTACTTGAAATGCTTAAGGCTAAAAACCTTTATGTTAACCTTAAGAAATGTACTTTCTGCACTGATCAAGTTGTATTCCAAGAATTTGTTGTAAGTTCTCGGGGCTTAAAGGTCGATGAAGAAAAGATCAAAGCAATTCAAGATTGGCCAACCCCAACAACAATCGGACATGTGATTAGTTTCCATGGATTTGCTAGTTTCTATAGAAGATTTGTCAAAGACTTTAGTACTGTTGCTGCACCCCTCAATTCAGTAATTAAGAAGAATGTGGAGTTCAAATGGGGACCAGCACAAGAGAAGGCATTAAACAAGCTGAAAGATAGCCTCACACATGCGCCTGTTTTGGTACTTCCTAACTTTGATAAAACCTTTGAAATTGAATGTGATGCTTCTGGAACAGGTATAGGAGCTGTCCTAATGCAAGGAGGAAAACCAGTGGCTTACTTCAGTGAGAAACTTAGTGGAGATTCACTTAACTATCCCACATACGATAAAGAGCTCTATGCTTTGGTAAGGTCTCTTGAAACTTGGCAACATTACCTACTGTCAAAGGAGTTTGTTATTCATACAGTTCATGAGACGCTCAAGCACTTAAGAGGACAAACTAAGCTTAAGTAGAGGCATGCAAAGTGGGTTGAGTTTGTGGAGACTTTTCCCTATGTGATCAAATATAAGAAAGGTAACGTTGTGGTTGATGCTTTATCAAGGAGACATGCTCTCATCAGCATAATGGAAGCTAAGATTATGGGATTTGAGCACATCAAGGCAATGTATGAGACTGATCCAGATTTTCAAGAAATGTTTAAGGAGACCAACAAGGCTGTATCTGGTATATTTTATCAACATGATGGATTTTTGTTTAAGGAAAAGCGTCTTTGTATTCCATAGGGATCAATGAGAGAACTATTGATTGGGGAAGCTCATGGAGGAGGACTCATTGGACGCCGAGATACGGCATTGAGTGTACTTATGGAACATTTCTACTGGCCACATCTAAAACGAGATGTTGAAAGATTCTGTGCTGAGTGCATCACTTGCTTGAAAGCAAAAATCCAGGTCACACCCCTATGGTTGTTTTATGCCTTTGCCAATTCCTAAACTACCTTGGGTAGATATCTCTATGGACTTTGTCTTAGGTCAGCCGAAGATCAACCACAAGGATTCTATCTTTGTAGTTGTAGACAGGTTCTCAAAGATGGCTCATTTTATACCATGTAACAAGACTAATGATGCTATGCAAATAGCTGATCTTTTTTTAAAGAAGTAGTGTGCCTACATGGATTTCCCACAACAATCGTTTCAGATCGTGATACCAAATTTCTAAGTCATTTCTGGAAGACATTATGGAAAAAGTTGGGAACTAAGCTGCCCTTCTCAACTACTTGCCACCCACAGAGTGATGGTCAAACAGAGGTAGTAAACCGAACTCTTTCAACATTGTTGAGAGCCACGGTTGGTAAGAATCTAAGAAACTGGTTGTCTTGCTTACCTTACATTTAGTTTGCTTATAATCATGCTAACATTCAGCAACTAAACTTTCTCCTTTTGAAGTGGTTTATGGATTTACTCCTACTACCCCACTGTATCTTATACCTTTACCTCAAGATGTTATGTCTAGTGAAGGAGAAACCAGGGCAGATTATGTTAAGAACATTCATCAAAAGGTGAAGGAAAACTTGGAAAAGAGAACCGATCAGTACAAAAGAAATGCAGATAAACACCAAAAAGACATATCAGTTGAACCTAGAGATTGGGTATGGTTGCACATGAGACATGAAAGATTCCCCAACCAAAGGAATTCCAAGCTTTCCCCAAGAGGAGATGTTCCTTTTCGGGTTTTAGAGAAGATCAACAACAATGCCTATAAGCTTGAGCTGCCAGGTGAGATGACCATATCTCCTACTTTTAATATTACTGATCTTGCTCCTTTTCATGCAGATGTACCTGTTCTGAGTACATAACCTTTTCAAGAGGAAGGAGATGTTGAAGACATCAATACTAGCTCACTAGAAACTGAGGAAGAGCCCATTAATATACCTATTATGACACAAACTCCAAGAACAAGATCAGGCACAAGAAACCTTAGTAAGATGTTCAACAAGTCTGTTTAGATTCTCATAACAATCATAGAAGATGGAGGATTCCATGAAGCTGAACTTACTAAAGAATTACAAGAAGGAGACTATGAACAACTAAAGACTACAACAATTTCACTCCTTCCAGTTTTACAAGGCTTCAGAGATATAACCTTGTTCGTCATTGCTAAACAAACTTAAGAAGGCATTATAAGGAGCTATAAGAGACCAAGGTGCGTATTTAAAATTCTTATGTTTGAATTAACAAGTTTATTTGCTTGTTTTTGCAGGAATGTGACTGTTAAGTTTAAGAGTCTTTTATTTGTCATTAGGTCCTAATGTCTTGTTGTTATTTTTGCTTTAGTCCTTTCATTATAATGTATTTTCAGCACTAGAAGGCATCTGCTGCTGGACTAGTATATAAAGTCCCTTCTCAGCATGTAATCACTTAAGTTTTATGAAATAAAAACCTAGTTTTTCTTCCTTTGAAAGGAGCTGATGCGTCCAGCCTTCTTGTGTGAGAATCCTTGAAGCTTGAGTACTCTAACTTATCACAGACCTTCCATAATCTGTGTGGCGTCTCTTGATCCACCTCTCTACTCAATCCTCACTTAGATCCTCCAGAAAGTGCTCTACAGCCAGCTGAAGGGTCACCATCAACCCATCACTCTTGACTCTAGAAAGTGCTGTACAGCCAGCTAGAGTCTCTCCAACAGTTCCCCTTGCTTGAACAAGTCCTCTTGTTCCTGCATCACAAAGTAATCCAATGTATCCCGAACTGCGTGATGCCATGAATTGCGCTTCATTTATAAGCCTTTACTCAATGAGACCAATGATAAGTTAAGAATGATAATATTAACTAGCCGATGACCCTGACATGTCAGCACTAAATCCTCCGTAACGTTGATTTAGAGGTCATAATGAAACGAATCCAATGCCCACGTTAAGCTAGCTCAATTTTCTTTATTGTGACTGAATTTGAGACAGAAATAGATACTACAACGCGTACAGCAAATCCAATGGATCCCGAACTGCGACACGCCATGCATTATGCTTCATTTATATTCCTTTACCTAATGATGAGCAATGATCAGTTTAGAATGATCATATTAACTGGCCGATGAACTTGACATGTCCACACTAAATCATCCGTAACTTTTTTTAGAGCTCTGAATGATACGAATCCAATGCCCGCATTAACCTAGCTCAATTTTCTATATTGTGATAAAATTAGAGACAAAAATAGGTACGAAAAAGAGTCCAAGTAATCCAATCTATCATGAATAGCATGATTCTATGCATTATGTTTCATTTATAAGCCTTTACTCATTAAGCACTAATGATAAGTTTAGAATGATCATTTTAACAAGTGGCTCAACTTGACATTTCTGCATTAAATCGTGCATAACCTTTGATTTATAGCTTAAGTTTTGATTTAGAGATCATTTTAAGAGGCTGATCAACTTGACCTGTCCGAATTAAATCGTCTGTAACTTTTGGTTTATAGTTCAAAATGACACGAATACAACGCCCACGTTAAGCTAACTCAATTTTTTATATTGTGCCAAAATTATAGACATAAATAGATACGGCAAAGCATCCAAGTAATCCAATCTATCCCGAACTGCTTGATGCCATTCATTATGCTTCATTTATAAGCCTTTACTTAATGAGCACTAATGATCAGTATCACTTTTACAATCCGATCAACTTGACATATCCGCACTAAATCGTCCGTAACTTTTGATTTAGAGCTCAGAATGACACGAACCCAACACCTACATTAAGCTAGCTCAATTTTCTATATTATGACAAAATTTGAGACAGAAATAAATACGAAAAAGCATCCAAGTAATCCAATATGTCCCGAACTACTGATGTCATACATTATGCTTCATTTATAAGCCTTTACTCAATGAGTACCAATGATAAGTTTAGAATGATCACTTTAACTAGCCGATTAACTTGAGATTTCGACACTAAATCGTCCGTAACTTTTGATTAAAATCTCAGAATGACATGAATCCAATGCCCATGTTAAGGTAGGTAAATTTTCTATGTTGTGACAAAATATGAGACATAAATCCAATCTATCCCGAACTGCGTGATACCATGCATTATGCTTCGTTTATATGCCTTTACCTAATGAGCACCAATGATCAGTTTAGAATGATCATTGTAACTGGCCGATCAACTTGACATGTCCACACTAAATCGTCCGTAACTTTTGATTTAAAGCTCAGAATGACACAAATCTAATGCCCACATTAAGCTAGCTCAATTTCTATATTGTGACAGAAATACGTACGACAAAGAGTCCAAGTAATCCAATATATCCTGAATAGCGTGAGTCTATGAATTATGCTTCATTTATAAGCCTTTACTCAATGAGCACTAATGATTAGTTTAGAATAATCGTTTTAACTTCCGGATTAACTTGACATGTCTGCAATAAATCGTCCATAACTTTGTAGCTTATAATTAAACAAATCCAATGCCCATGTTAAGCTTGCTCAATTTTCTATATGTTGACAAAATTTGAGACAGAAAAAGATATGACAAAGCATTCAAGTAATCCAATGTATCCTGAGCTGTGTGATGCCATGCATTACGCTTCATTGATAAGCTTTTACTCAATGAGCACCAATGATCAGTTAAGAATGATCATTTTAACAGGCCGATCAACCTGACATGTCCGCCCTAAATTGTCCGTAACGTTTGATTTAGAGGTCATAATGACACGAATCCAATGCTCACGTTAAGCTAGCTCAATTTTCTATATTTTGTCAAAATTTGAGACAAAAATAGATACGAAAATTCATCCAAGTAATCCAATCTATTCCGAACTGCGTGATGCCATGCATTATGATTCATTTATAAGCCTTGACTAAATGAGCACCAATAAAGAGTTTATAATGATCATTTTAACTGGACAATCAACTTGACATGTGTGCACTAAACCTACCACAACTTTTGAATTATAGCTCATAATGACACGAATCCAATGTCCACGTTAGGATAGCTCAATTTTCTATATTGTGAAAAAATTTAAGACAGAAATAGATACGACAAAGCGTCCAAGTAATCCAATCTATCCCAATCTGTGTGATGCCATGCATTATGCTTTTATAAGCCTTTACTTATTGATCAACAATGGTCAGTTTAGAATGATCACTTTAACTAGCCGATCAATTTGACATATTTGCCCTAAACCATCTGTAACGTTTGATTTAGAGCTTAGAATGACACGTATCCAATGCCCACGTTAAGGTAGCTCAATTTTCTATATTGTGACAAAATTTGAGATAGAAATAAATACGACAAAGCATTCAAGTAATCCAAGCTGCGTGATAACATGATTTATTCTTCAGTTATATGCCTTTTTTAATGAGCACCAATGATCAGTTTAGAATGATCATTTTAAATCGCCGAACAATGTCTGCACTAAATCGTATGTAACGTTTGATTTATAGCTCAAATGACACGAATCCAATGCCCATGTTAAGGTAGCTCAATTTTGTGTATTGTGACCAAATTTGAGACAGAACTAGGTATGGCAAAGCGTCCAAGTAATCCAATCTATCCCAATCTTCGTGATGCCATGCATTATACTTCATTTATAAGCCTTTACTTAATGAGCACCAATGGTCAGTTTAGAATGATCACTTTTAATGGCCGATCAAATTGATGACAAATCGTCCAAGTAATCCAATCTAGACAGAAAGAATGATCATTTTAACTGGCCGATCAAGTTGACATGTTCACATTAAATCGTCTATAACTTTTGATTTAAATCTCAGAATTACACGAATCCAATACCCACGTAAAGGTAGTTTAATTTTTTATACGACAAAGCGTCTAAGTAATATAATCTATACAAAACTGCGTGATGCTCTGCATTATGCATCATTTACAAGCCTTTACTCCATGAGCACCAATGATAAGTTTAGAATGATCATTTTAACTGGACGATCAACTTGAAATGGCTGCACTAAATCGTCTGTAACTCTTGATTTAGATCTCTGAATGATAGGAATCCAATTCCCACGTAAATCTAGTTCAATTTTTTATATAGAGACAAAATTTATAACTTAAATAGATACGACAAATCTTCTAAGTAATCCAACCTATCCAAAACTGCGTGATGCTCGGCATTATGCATCATTTATAAGCCTTTATTCCATGTGCACCAATGATAAGTTCAGAATGATCATTTTAACTAGACGATCAACTTGACATTGCTGCTTGAAATCGTCTATAACTCTTGATTTAGGGCTCACAATGACACGAATTAAATGGCCATGTTAAGCTAGCACAATTTTGTATATTGTGACAAAATTTGAGACAGAAATAGATACGAAAAAGTGTCCTATTAATCCAATCTATCCCAAACTGCGTGAAGCTCAGCATTATGCTTCATTTATTAGCTTTACTGAATAAGTACTAATGATCACTTTAGAATGATCATTTTAACTGGCCGATCAACTTGACATGTCTACAATTAATCATCCATAACTTTTGAATCATAGCTCATTCAAGACAAAAATAGATACGACAAAGCATCCAAATAATCCAATCTATCCCAAACTGCATGATGCTATGCATTATGCTTCATTTATATGCCTTTACTCAATTAGCACGAATCATAAGTTTAGAATGATCATTTTAACTGGCTGATCAACTTCACATGTATGCATTAAATCATCTATAACTTTTGATGTATAGCTCATAATGACACGAATCCAATGCCCACGTTAAGCTAGCTCAATTTTTTATATTGTGATAAAATTTGAAACAAAAATAGATACAACCAAGCATCAAAGTAATCAAATCTATCTCGAATTGAGTGATGCCATGCATTATGCTTCATTTATAAGCTTTCAATCAATGAGCACCATTAAGAATGATCATTTTCACTAGACGATCAACTTGATATGTAAACACTAAATCGTACGTAACTTTTGATTCAGAGCTTCGAATGACACGAATCCAATGCCCACGTTAATCTAGCTCAAGTTTCTATATTTTGACAAATTTATAGACAGAAATAGAGACGACCAAGCATCCAAGTAATCCAATATATCCCAAACTGCGTGATGCCGTGCATTATGCTTCATTTAAAAGCTTTTACTCAATGAGCACCAAGGATCAGTTAAGAATGATCATTTTAGCTGGCCGATTAACTTGATATGTCTGCACTAAATAGTCCGTAACTTTTGATTTAGAGCTAAGAATAACACCAATACAATGCCCACATTAAGGTAACTCAATTTTCTATATTTTGACAAAATTATAAACAGAAATAGAGATGACAAAGTGTCCAAGTAATCCAATCTATATCGTACAGCGTGATGCTCTTCATTATGCTTCATTTGTTAGCCTTTACTCAATAAGCACCAATGATCAGTTTAGAATGATCATTTTAACTGGCTGATCAACTTGTCTTGTCTCTACTAAATCGTCCATAACTTTTGATTTATAGCTCATAATGACACGAATGCAATACCCATGTTAAACTAGCTCAATTTTCTATAATTTGCCAAAATTATCGAGAGATATAGAGACGAAGAAGCGTCCAAGTAATCCAATCTATCCTAAATTGCATGATCCCATGCATTATGCTTCATTGATAAACTTTTACTCAATAAGCACCAATGATCAGTTAAGAATGCTCATTTTAAATGGCCGATCAACTTGACATGTCCGCATTAAATCGTTCTTAACTTTTGATTTAGAGCTCCCAATGACATGAATCTAATGTCCACGTTAAGCTAGCTCAATTTTCTATATTGTGATAATATTTGAGACCGAAAGAGATATAACAGAGCGTCAAAGTAATCCAATCTATCCTGAACTGGGTTATGCTCTGCATTATGCTTCATTTATAAGTTTTTACTCAATGAGCACCAATGATCAACTTATAATGATTATTTTAACTGACCGATCAACTTGACATGTCGGCACTAAATCGTCCATAACTTTTTATTTATAGCTCATATTGTCACCAATGCAATTCCTGCCTTAAGCTTGCTCATTTTTCTATATTGTGACAAAATTTGAAACAAAAATAGATACGACAACGCGTCCAAGTAATCCAATCTATACTGAACTGTGTGATACTATGCATTATACTTCATTTGGAAGCCTTTATTCAAGAAGCACCAATGGTCAGTTTAGAATGATCAGTTTAACTGGCCGATCAACTTGACATCTCTGCATTAAATCTTCCGTAACTTTTGATTTATGGCTCATAATGACACGAATCCAATACCCACGTTAATCTAGCTCAATTTTCTATATTGTGACAAAATTTGAGATAAAAATAGATACGACAAAACATCCAAGTAATCCAATCTATCCCAACCTGCGTGTTGCTTTACATTATGCTTCATTTATAAGCCTTTACTCAATGAGCACGAATGATAAATTTAGAAAGATCATTTTAAGTGGCTGATCAACCTCACATGTCTGCACTAAATCATCTATAACTTTTGATGTATAGCTCATAATGACATGAATCCAATGCCCACATTAACCTAGCTCAATTTTGTATATTGTGACAAAATTTCAGACAAAAATAGATACGACCAAGCGTCCAAGTAATCCAATCTATCTCGAACTGTGTGATGCCATGCATTATGCTTCATTTATAAGCATTCAATAAATGAGCACCATTAAGAATGTTCATTTTCACTAGACGATCAACCTGATATGTCCACATTAAATCGTCTGTAACTTTTGAATCAGAGCTTCGTATGACACGAATCCAATGCCCATGTTAGGCTAGCTCAATTTTCTATATTTTGACAAAATTATAGACGAAATAGAGATGACCAAGCATCCAAGTAATCCAATCTATCCCAAACTACGTGTTGCTTTACATTATGCTTCATTTGTAAGCCTTTACTCAATGAGCACTAATGATAAATTTAGAATGATCATTTTAAGTGGCTGATCAACCTCACATGTCTGTACTAAATCATGTATAACTTTCGATGTATAGCTCATAATAACACAAATCTAATGCCCCCATTAAGCTAGCTGAATTTTCTATATTGTGACAACATTTCAGACAAAAATAGATACGACCAAACGTCCAAGTAATCCAATCTATCTCGAACTGTGTGATGCCATGCATTATGCTTCATTTATTAGCTTTTAATAAATAAGCACTATTAAGAATGATCATTTTCAGTAGACGATCAACTTGATATCCACACTAAATCGTCCGTAACTTTTGATTCAGAGCACTGAATGACACGAATCCAATGCCAACATTAAGCTAGCTCAACTTTCTATATCTTGACAAAATTATAGATGAAAATTGAGACGACCAAGCATCCAGGTAATCCAATCTATCCCAAACTGCGTGATGCCATGCTTATGCTTCATTTAAAAGCTTTTACTCAATGAGCACCAATGATTAGCTTAGAATGATCATTTTAACTGCATGATCAACTTGACATGTTTACACTAAATCATCCATAACTTTTTATTTATAGCTCATATTGACACGAATCCAATTAACACGTTAAGCTAGCTCAATTTTCTATATTGTGACAAAATTTGAAACAAAAATAGATACGAAAAAGCGTCCAAGTAATCGAATCTATATTAAACTGTGTGATGCTCTGCATTATGCTTCATTTGTAAGCCTTTACTCAATAAGCACCAATGATCTGTTTAGAATGATCATTTTAACAGGCCGATCAACTTGACATGTCTGCACTAAATCGTCCATAACTTTTGATTTATAGCTCATAATGACACGAATCCAATGCCCACGTTAAGGTAGCTCAATTTTCTATGTTGTGAAAAAATTTGAGACAAAAATAGATACGACAAAGCATCCAAGTAATCCAATCTATGCCGAACTGCGTGTTGCTCTTCATTATGCTTCATTTATAAGCCTTTACTCAATGAGCACGAATGATCAGTTTAGAATGATCATTTTAACTAGATGATCAACCTCACATGTCTGCACTAAATCATCTTTAACTTTTGATGTATAGCTCATAATGACACGAATCCAATGCCCACGTTAAGCTAGCTCAATTTTTTATACTGTGACAAAATTTCAAAAAAAATAGATACGAGAAGGCATCCAAGTAATCCAATCTATCTCAAACTATGTGATGCCATGCATTATGCTTCATTATAAGCTTTCAATCAATGAGCACCATTAAGAATGATCATTTTCACTAGACGATCAACTTGATATGTCCACACTAAATCGTCCATGACTTTTGATTTAGAGCTCCGAATGACACGAATCCAATGCCCACGTTAAGCTAGCTCAATTTTCTATATTTTGGCAAAATTATAGACAAAAATAGAGACGACCAAGCATCCAAGTAATTCAATCTATCTCAAACATCGTGATGTCATGCATTATGCTTGATTTATAAGATTTTACTCAATGAGCACCAATGATCAGTTAAGAATGATCATTTTAACTGGCCGATTAACTTGATATGTCTGCACTAAATAGTCCGTAACTTTTGATTTAGAGCTATGAATAACACGAATCCAATGCCCACATTATGGTAACTCAATTTTCTATATTTTGACAAAATTATAAACAGAAATAGTGACGACAAAGCGTACAATTAATCCAATCTATATCGAACTGCATGATGTTCTTCATTATGCTTCATTTGTTAGCCTTTACTCAATAAGCACCAATGATCAGTTTAGAATGATCATTTTAACTGGCTGATCAGCTTGTCTTGTCTCCACTAAATCGTCCATAAGTTTTGATTTATAGCTCATAATGACACGAATCCAATGCCCATGTTAAACTAACTCAATTTTCTATATTTTGCAAAAATTAGCGACCGGAATAGAGACGAAGAAGCGTCCAAGTATTCCAATCTATCCCGAATTGGACGATCCCATGCATTATGCTTCATTGATAAACTTTTACTCAATAATCACCAATGATCAGTTAAGAATGCTCATTTTAAGGGACTGATCAACTTGACACATCCGCATTAAATTGTTCTTAACTTTTGATTTAAAGCTCCCAATGACACGAATCCAATGTCCACGTTAACCTAGCTCAATTTTCTATATTGTGACAATATTTAAGACATAAAGAGATATGACAAAGCATCAAAGTAATCCAATCTATCATGAACTGGGTTACGGTCTGCATTATGCTTCATTTATAAGTTTCTACTCAATGAGCACCAATTATCAGCTTATAATGATTATTTTAACTGGCCGATCAACCTGACATGTCGGCACTAAATCGTCCATATTGTTTTATTTATAGCTCATATTGACACCAATCCAATTCCCACGTTTAGCTAGCTCAATTTTCTATATTTTGACAAAATTTGAAACAAAAATAGATATGACAAAGCATCCAAGTAATCCAATCTATACTGAACTGTGTGATGCTATGCATTATGCTTCCTTTGTAAGCCTTTATTCAATAAGTACCAATGATCAGTTTAGCATGATCATTTTAACT